>JBAKGM010000139.1:22452274-22490807 GCA_037177215.1 Asparagus racemosus
TGTGTGTGTGTGTGTGTGTGTGTGTGTGTGTGTGTGTGTGTGTGTGTGTATATATATATATATATATATATATATATGTATATGTATGTATATTTATATGTACATATATAAACCAGTAAATCATACAATTGAAATTCAAAATAAGAACTGCATATCAATACTTCAAATTAGTAAATCAACTTTAGCATGCATGGAATGCAACTTCAGCAAGATTACAAAAGGAAACAAGTGCAGTGGACACCTTTGTTATTTAGGACAATTCCGCAATTGTGATAACATGACTGACGAATTACTATCCAAATATATTGATCAATGTTTAAATGCATGTACATGTTAGCTTATTAGATGAGCTTATAGGGTAGCTTTTAAAAAGTTAGGAAATCCTTGCTTTTTTAAATGGAGCTTATAAAAGCTAGCTTACTGGGATTTTACCTAGGTTACCCAGGCACTTCATCTAAGCTCCCGTATCTGTGTTTGTGTCCGCGTCCAACTCCAACACTTCTTGGACACTTCTTGAATATTGCATATATTTTCAGACGTGTACTCAATTATGTAACACATGCTTTAGTGCAAGATACTTGTGATACACTTCTTGAATGTATATCATACACTTCATCTCAAATTTATGCAACTTATTGGCCTCGGGACAGTTTTGTTTTAGCATACATCTAGATCATAAGTATGATTTTAAAGGGATGTTTGGGTATCTAGTTCAAAAACGAACAGTTTTTCACTTTATAATCTACTCGATAAAAAAAACATAAATGGTATAAGGATTGTAGTTCTCATGACATGTGAATGAAAAACAATATTGATCTCATGATGATTATTAAGTTTAATATGTATGTATATAGTTGTGTCCCCATATCCTAACTTTTACAATTTTGTCGTGTCCCGTATCCGCATCCGTGTCCGTGTCCGCATGCGCACCCATATCCGTGTAACATACGATTTTACCAAAAAGGTAGATATGAAAAGTTAGCTTAAAAGCTACTTTGACAAAAAAATAAGCTTTGCCAAACACCCTCTATAAGGCCAGCCAAGATTTATGGTTCTACATGTCCATTAAAGGACAAGTGCAGCCAAATGATGAGCAAGTAATGGATATATTGAGAATAGGTGACTAACACGACAGAAAGAATTGCAAGTAATGAATGTATCTATGGGGAATTTGAAATAGCATCAAGGATAAGACAAAGATGAAAGACCATTGGCACAGGCAGGAGGCTCATTGTTTGTTTTGAAAAGTATCTGCACCAACACCTGCATGATACTGACTGGATACATATCCAACACATCCAACATGCCTTCTCCTTGCAACTTATTGGGTTAGTTGGATTGGGGCCGCATAGTGTTTAATTTTATGATTTATATGATTGGAGATTCAGAAATTATATGGAATGCATTCATATAATTTGTTTTAATAAACTTTGAAGTTAAATCATGCCTTATCTTATTATCTTATGACCATGTCCCAGGTTATTCAAGATTTTGATTATCTAAAAATCCATGTCTTGCCATGTCTGAAACCCATGTTTGCATCTGTACATCAAAAAGTAGAAAATGATTAATTACATTCCTGTATACTGAGGGACGGTGCATATGGGTGATCCTAGAGTATGTATATATACACGACACAGGTGACCACACGGGTGACCCCGGAGCCTGAAGGTAGGTAGGTTAACACTTTTTTTTTGCGGGCGTGGAGTTCTTACTGAATTGTGCTTAGGTTAGAGGGCTAGGATTATTCATAAGTGTGTCACTTTTTTGTTTAAGAAATAATTAGTATTTACTAACCATTTTAAATTACCAAGAGAGAAACATGTGACAAGTTTAATTCTTTGAACTAGAGAAGGTATCTAAGTGATATTTTCTTGTGAACATATAGTTATTGTATGGATACTAAATGAAATATAACATATTTATCTGAAACTTTGTTAGAAGTCTAGCTATAATAGCCATATAAAATGTCAACGTGGTAAATACCTAGAATAAATTTTTTTTGAATTTAAATCTATAAAAGAAGCCAAGAAAGGTAGCACATGCATGGATAAACATGAAGCATCAATCACATCTCTGAATATACATGGCAAAAGAAAATATCAAAGCTTTCCTAATTCATAACATCGTCATAAGTCAAGCAAACCCTAAATCTCAATACCAAACATACCCTTGAGTTCAGGAAAATGGTGCCCGCCTAGGGATATTTTTCCTTCGGTGTGATTTGACTAAGGCACAAGGAGAGGGAGACGTCTCCTCATCATTGTTCTTTCTTTTATATTTGCACTCAACACGTCGAGCACCATTTGAACCAGAGGCGCTTGGGTCTCTAAGGACAAGCTCACTAGGAACTAGTTCTCCATTAAACTCCTCAAGGTTTAATGGAAGTGGTGGGAAAGGTCGAAGGTATTTCTTAATGCTTCCCTCAGTTTCCAACACCTTTGTCACCTGTAAAATCTCACTGAATTATTAAAACTCCTTCAAATATGAATTCAAAAGAAAGATGCAGCTTCTTCTGCTTCAATCCATTACCATACAAACAACAGAACAATACTCGAATTCTTCCTTGAGAGCTCGTGGGCAGGATGAGCAGATCTTGTCAGAGTTTTGGGTGTGCTGATTCTGGGTCCTCCCTCTCTTCTTGTTGGGTTGTTGTTCATTCTGTGCTTTCTCTTTCTTTTTATTTGCAGATCTCGCTTTCAAGAACACTACTTGTGCTCTGTTCAGCATGTATGACTGCACGCAAGCTAATCAGAGTCTACTTTCATGTGCTTTCAAGAAATTATTTTTTCATCAAAACATTATTTAGTTTTACACAGATATATATAGTAACCTAGTCAGTGATTTCAAATCTAGTTACTGAAAACAATATGTAATGCATGCTTCTCACAAAGATACACCAAATCATAGGTTTCTTTTGCCTTTTGCCTTTACCTGAACTAAGGAACAAATAAGCAGTTTCCCCATATCCTCTATTTTTACCACTCTATGCTCATTGTACTTCCGAATCTATAACAAAAAGTTGAGAAATTAAGGAAGGAAAAATTAGTTTCCTTTATATATTTTCTTGAGAAACTTTAAGGAAGAAAAGGGATGGGTACTTGGAGAACTCGATGACCAAAGTGGCGCGAAGAACAATTGCTGCAAATGCTCGAAGAACAATCTAGGCAAAATATATTCTTCTCATTCTGTTTGCTTCCTAAATGATTTCCACAAGGATCAAAGAACTCCTCTTTCAATAGTTTGTCCAACCAGCGTGGGATGTCGCTCGAAAATTCTACCTGGAAAAACACATATTAATTCATGAAATTGGTATTAAAGTCGTATAAAGAAAAAATTATGAAGAGTCTAATTAAAAGTTAAAAGATAGAAAACCTCCATTATCTTCTGCTACTTCTTCCTCCTCCTCAGAGGATTATGATCAAGATTGGGGGAAAGGTTAAGAGGTTGCACTCTTCATAAATAGGAGCCAAGAGGGGTGAAGAGTGCAAAAGAGGAAAGTACTAATAAAATGGTGGTGATACAAAAGAGGTATTTGAATGTTGTCGCATGCACTGCACGTGCTAGTTGGAAGTTGGTATAGAAAGTGGCTGCATGCAGCGCACGTGCAAGCTGGCTGATATTTTTAGGTCTAAATACAACCACTTTGTTGCTCAAACACTTGCCATATCAATTTAAGTAAGAGCATAGGCATTAAACTCTTGAATGTGCATTTCCTTAAAAGAACCATATGCTTCTTGATACACACAAAGGAAAGCAATGCACATGAACAGATCTCATACATACACTTTCAACATAAACATATCCTTCGATATTTTCAATTATATGTAGTCTAATATTTTCTTTGCTCTTAAAATAATTTAAATTCCATGATTTTCTAAGGCAGGATGGGTTCTCAAATACCTAGATATGGATTTAAAAATTGCTAATCTGACTAGAAATGGACTACCATAGACTAACATGCTCAAATTAAGTCTATGTACTATTCCACAAACTACTTTTTACAACCGTATTTCCTTATTTGGCAACAAACCTCGGGCATAGTTGTGATTCAACGAATCTACCGATCTAACCATGCACTTAAAAGTCAACAAAAGATGGCTGGTTAATCGAATTATTAACACCGTGAACTCTTATGATGTGGATTTCAAGATATGTATCTGAAAATTGCAAGCTTTTACTCAAGGAGACTGGAGCACAATAGTCAGATATGTGTCTGAAGCTTGCTAATCTGTTACAACGTAACAACAACTGACAAACATGTGAAGCTCGGCCCTCTTCAGTTGCATCAAGTCCCACGGTCAGTTTCTTGGTGCCGGTTCTTTTCCTAAATTTCTAAACAGTCTAGGTTTTTCAATGTATTAGACGAACTGTTAAACAAACCACATTTACAACTAACTCTATATTTAGCTATACATGTCGTGCTTAGTTGTGATTCATGGCATCCAACCATATGAACATGGAATTAAAAGTCAAAATACTACGCGTAGTTCATCAACCTTATTTACACAGGGGCATACACTAGAGGCATACACAGGGGCATACACATCAGGAAAGCTAAATTCAAGAAGAAAAGGATTCTCAAGGCATTTATAGCATTAGTTCTACATTTAGCGGTACATATCCTGCATATTTGTGATTCAAAGTGCACCCATCTTTCATGCAATTAAAAACTAGTACCAAAGATAAAAGGAGCCATATGCTACTGTTAAGAATAGGATTCTCAAGGCATGCGCTACTTGAACTGCACAAGCTCGTAACAAACTAAAATCCAATATTGTCAGAAATCGAGCAGTAAGCATCAAATTTTAATGGTTGAAGATCATGCAAGGAAGTTCTAATTAGGTCTGTGAGTCAAATTGCACTCTCATACATTTGAGATGACACTTTAATCGCTCATGCATAAAAAATAATCTAATTATTCACATCGTATACTAGGATTGTTTTGCAGCCATTCAGTCATCATAAACAAATAAACGTAATCCCATTTCCTCATAAACAAATAATCAAGTAAATAAGTAACTAAATATTGCAACATCCAAATTTCATCAAATTGTTCTAAAAATTTGCATAAATCATACCTTAGATTGCTGAATTTGCACAAATCTTGCAACAAGAACGAATTTTCCCAAAAAAGGCGCTGCCTTTTTAGCAAGATCCAGAAAATAGCATACGAATTTGAGGAACCGATGCTTGATTTCAAAAATCAGCACAAGATCAACACTTCAGAACACCCGAAGGCATCAGAGAGGAATCGAGGCCAGAAGATTCACAAGAAAAAATGAGGGAAAGCGGTGGTAACCACAGCCCCTAACGAGTTTTACCCAAATAAACTGCAGATATGACAAAAGTACAGATTTTGAGCGATTTACACCGATTTCCTCTCGTTTTCGAAGGAAATGGGAGAAAGGCGAAGAGTTGAGGTGGAGAGGGTTTTCACGGCTGGAGGGACGAAGAGAAGAAGCGAACCAAAGCGGCGCAAAGAAAACCCTAGAATGGGTTTCGTCGAGGTGGACTAGTTGTCAGAGCCTGGAAATCGTTTTTCGGGGCTCTTTTAAACGAACCAAACAGCCCCTTAATAACAATTAATATTTTAGCACTGTTATGACCCTGTGCTTATTCTCGATTCATGGACTCTCTAAAGATCAATATTTAGCTATTTTAAGAAGGGGCACTACTTCTGAGTTCAAAGAGGTGAAATGTATATGAAGTGTTTTCTATTACTTTGAAATACATGACATTAATACATTAGACTTGGATTAAGAGAGCACAGCTCATCCTTCACGTGGGACTATCCTGTTTTTACAAACAAATAGGAACACTTTACCTGCGTCGCAGCCGCTCTCCTCGCAATTGGCAATGTGCAAAAACCGTAACTCGTCCCCAAAGTTCCCTCACCTAGTGCAGTTAAATCCAAGGATTAACGTGTGACATGCTCATGCCACGTAGCTTATTTTCTCCCGCAAGTAATTTGGTCCAGTCCATGGTCCCATTTGCTGGTGACATATTCTTTTCACTGACCGTAGGGGCCCACACCTCTCCGAATTTGGCGTCACTGTCCCAAATAGAGCGCTATTATTTTCACCCAAATTAGGATACACATAGCCACGTTCAACCTAAACGGGTCCCAGTAAAATGTGGGCGTAAAACCCATAAATCTAAAACTTTTTCTCGCACTCGAAGCCTCAAAGCTCAAGAAATAACAGGATGCCACGTGTAAATATTTGGAGAGGTTCCAAAACATGGTCCCGTTTGCTAGTGGCCTCGGTTTAATAGAAGGCCAAATAAGGCGGAGGGCAAGAGTCACCCACTCCACCGCATCGTTTTGTCTCTCATCAAAACCCCAACATCTCAATGTGCTGAGCTCCGAGCTCTTCGATGGCGGTAAAGGGAAAAGGGAAGCAGATCGCCGGGAAAGCCCCGGCCTCGTATCCTTCGACCTCTTCAGGGAAGAGGAAGAAGGTGATGTCCGATGGCGGCGGCGATCGCCGCAGGAAGAGGCGCTCCGGCGTCCTCCAGTTCTTCGACGACGCCGCTGAAGACGACGGCTATGGCGAAGAGGAGGAAAATGAGGGCGAAGACGATCTCGTCTACGACGACAAGGATCTCAACCTCGGTATAGTATCTTGCTGATTTTAGGGTTTTGGCTCTAAATGCTGTGTAGTTTAGGGTTTTGTTGAACTCATTGTGGTTTAGGTGCGTGTATGTGTGAATGTCGCCGGTTTAGGGTCCGGATGGAGCGAAATTTAGGGTTTTTATTAATTTGGGTTTTTTCGTGCATGTATGCCAGGTTTGATCCTGGTACTGCATCAGAGGTGGAGGTTTAGAGATTTTTGAGTTTTCATTAATGTCTTATTTGCAGGCGAAATATTTTTCTTTGAGTTTTTTAAATGGTCTTTTTTAAGGGGTTTTCTGCATTTTAATATCTTCGAATTGAGTATGAATATAGATAGTTACTGAGATCGAAAGAGAGATGGTGCTGTTGTTATTACGTTTTCACAAAGAGATGCTTTTCCCCTTTCTTTTGCCATTTTCGAGGTCTCCTCTTTATTTTGAACTGTCCTATCCTTTTCAAATTTTTGGTTTGGACGGAAATTTTGATGTGCATTCATTTCCTTGTGCATGTGGATGAGTCTAGGCTTCTATATCTAGTAGAGGGCTTCAAGTTCTGATAAGAGGAGTCCTGGGAAAGTCACCGATGTTCCGAATAGTATATTTCTTTTTAAGTTCTTTATTTTTTTGGGGTGTGAATGGGCCTGTTTTCTTATGTTGTACTATTCAGTAGTTTGTTCACAAGACTGGAGTTTAATTCTTCACGGAACAATGGCATGATGTATTTTGCAGTCTGAACGTTTTATCCCTCGTTCGATCTAGCCCTTTTTCTAGGTAATTTCCCATCGTATTGAAATCTCTATATGTATAAATGTCTAGAATATATATTTCCTCTTCTTGTTGCTTTGTTTTCAATGTCAGTGTGCAATCCAGTGCCTCCCTCCTTCCCTTCCTCCCTCCCTCCCTCCCTGAAAAAGTAAAAAAATAAAAATTTAAAAACAGTGTGTGCATGCACGCGCATGTGTTACACACACAGAGCTCTGCTACATTTACGCCTTACATGTACATTTAAGGATTCCAGATTCATGCATGTGCAATGTATTTCAATTGAGATAACAATAACCATTCATAGTTAACCCCAAGGCAATTCCATGGCAGTTGTAGTTATGGTACCGTATATGGAGTGCTTTTCATAAAATATGTCCTATATTGTTTTTATCGATATCCTTTGACAATGATCGGTGTTTCCTTTTCCCATGGCACATGACTTGACCTTCCTTGTGTACTTTTATTAATATATGCAAGTGAAATATAATCTGATTAACTTCACTTTGTGATCTGTCGTTCTTGCTTCTTTAGCATTACCTATCCTTTTCATATTTTTCTTCTTCTTGATTAAGCATTTTATTGCTTTTCACCATTACTTGCTCCCAAATTATTCTCTGTCTGATTCCTAATTACAGGGTAACGTCCTATTCTTATACGTGTTTCTTTTAGCACTTCACTTCATGGATATGCTAAAGTTTCTTATGTCCTGTTAGCATTATTTGCTTTTATTTGCTTCATCCTTCACTGAACAAGAGAATTCACTTGCTTTGACGTTTAATGTCTTTGCTTCTGTTATGATATATCAGAGCATGTTTTTTCTGTAGCGCCATAATTTAAATACCTCAATTTAATTATGTATTAGGGAAGCATTTCGTCTCTTTCTTTATATGTTTAAAACTTTAATTTATATCTATAATGCTAGAATATATCCATAATGCCACAATATTTCTGCTTATTGGTAAACAGATTTCAGCAAGGAAAGCAGTAAAGATTTTAAAGGTGCTGGAAAATCTCCTTATCTCCCAATATTTGTCAAGGAAGAAGAGGTGAGTGGTGATGAATTGGAGGAGCTAATTAAAGACCGTTATGGAAAAGGCTCGGAGTATGTTGTATATGATGAAGATCCTAAACAAGATAATGCTGCTGTAGCAGTAGAGCATTTGGCAGGGGATCCGAATATTTGGAAGGTTAAATGCATGGTGCGTTGTTGACTTTCTTCACTCAACTAATGCTATTTGATTGCTGCTTTTTTCTGTATGTTTTGTTGATTAGGTATCGTTGCAGGTTGGTAAAGAACAACAGATTGTTCTATCCTTAATGCATAAATATGCCGACTTGCAGAGGCTTGGAACAAAAATGGACATAGTTTCTGCATTCACTCTTGAGCACGTAAAGGGCTATGTATACATTGAAGCTGATAAAGCATGTGATGTTGTTGAGGTATATTTTTGGCATCTCCTTTACATAAGGATAGCTATCACTATCAGTTACGATCGCTATGTAGTTAGGATTGGTGGATCTTCTTTGTATGAATTCCATATATCAAATTTGCTTATTATATAATTTCATTTAACCAAGATAAAAATTTTATTAAAAAAAAGAAAAAGAAAAAAAAGTTGAAGTACAAAATTGTGTAAAGTTATGAAGTGATCAGAATAGAAATTCCTTTTGGGAAGCTTGGACACTGCATTTCCTACCTTCCATACGTTTGATGCCACAGGAGATGAGTGCTTTATTTACGTCCAAACTCTCTCGCGATATCACAACTCTCTGTGTTGTTGATGTTTCGCTTTTGAATCTATCATTATGTTTCCTTTCTATTTGATGCCTTTACTACTAACCCTGCTATATCTAGCAGCTTAAAGCTCTCAAAGTCTTTCCTAACTACCTTGATTGGTCAGAAACTACTCTCTCATGCTTTAAAATCCTGAGTCTGCATTATTTGGGTTAGATCTAAAGCCCCAACTGAACTTGGCCGACTCATTTTGATTCAATTCCGCTAACCAGGTATAAAAAAATAATGTGTTGCCAACTCACCCACCTATTCAAATCTTTAACAATTTGCCCCCTCTTCATGACAACACACCTTTCTCTCGCTAATTATCGACCTTAAAATTGTCATCCATCCTCCGAAAACCTTCATATTCACTTTGAAAATCCTATCAGGAACTGCTCTCTTGTGCTCAAAGCAGTGGCATGTGACATAGTTCGTTAAGAGGGGTCCAGCGAGAGCTGTAATGTTGTGTGTGATCAAAGGAGCAAAGTGATGATTGTTGAGTGTACCCTGCCACCTTTTCTTAAGCAAAATCCCAGAGGATGATTGCATTTCCGAGGGGACATGAGTATTTGAAGGTGATGAGGTTTGTACTTAAAGATGTCTGCTAGTAAATTCTCCTTGCTTATACACTTTATTCCATAGATTTGATCCAAATTTGTGGCTTATGTTGACCCCATGATGGAAAAAACAACTGCAATACTTGTGCTTAAGGCTGGTCGCATGTAACCTCCAGTAAGAGGTTGAGATGATGCCTCTGCCATTTTACCAGAATTATGAAAAGGTTGAGATGATCCCTCCCCATTTTAAAGCAGAGTTTTTGGGCAGTTCTCCATTCCCACTGTTGGATGATCCCTCTGCCATTTCACTAGAAATATGAAAAGCTGGGTTACAAGCTTGTTCTTGTAGCGGGGCATTCAAAGTCTTGGATGAAACTTTTCAGCAAGATCAACAAGACCCTATTTGCTCTTGAGACACTCTTAGGTTCCGTCATGAGTTCGTTAGATGTATGGTACATTAGAGGTAGAACTTATAAACAAGCTAAATGTTCATGACATTTTTATTTGTAACGCAAATAATCAAAATGTAGTGATAGAAGTCCATCATGTTTCACTTTAGGTCTTTAAGACATATGACAAACTGTGATCTGTTACAATTGGTGAATTATTTGCTACGGTCATGTTTAAAATGCATACTGATCTGAAAAGTGTTACAATTATGTTTTCCCCATATCTTAGACAGATTCCTGTCTGACCTTTGCGTTTAAAATAAGCAATTGTATATGATACAGCCAAAGAATGCCTTGCTATAACCATCTCTTTCATCCTGCTATGTCTTAGGCCTTTTGTTCATGCCCATCTCTTTTATTTGCATAATATCATGTGTGAACGTGATAGCGTTATGAGATAACAGCTTTCAAGTTCTGAAGACTTCTGTACATCAGTAAAATATTTCTGCTTTTACTCTCAAACATTCTTATTATAACCTATCCCAACCAGTACAAGTCTGCAAGTTTGCAAAACTGGTGGAGCAAGGATTCATTTCCTTCTTTTTTAAAACATACTCGCATCACTGCACGTGCAAATGCACATGCAATAGACATTAAAATATTTTTCTGTTTTCTATGTAAATAATGTCCCAAAGTTAGATCGTTTCTTAACTTTGATACCTTTTAATAAAAAACAGTGGACCAAACTCAAAACGTTGAAGTTTAAATTTATCCCAAAAGAATGTAATATTCTTATAAATTTGCATTCTTATAAATTTGAGACTTGAGAATGAAGTTATTACAATGTGAGAAATTACAAGTATTGTAAAGTATACTGCTTTTTACTAATCTATGACACTAAATATCAAGTCAATGTGTTGTAGAGATTATTTTTCTGCAATAAGATAAATATGTAAGAGTTGTGCAAAAAATTCTTTCTATAATTTGAAAATAAAAAAGTAAGCTTCGAATTAACCATGTTAAATTTTTAATAATAAAACAATTACCTAATAATTTTATACTTTCAGATTTATATATTCTATAATTTCTAATTTTATTTAAGAACTCTTATTGGATATAGGAGCCCGTGGGACCTTCTTGTATTTATTATTTTTTCCTCATAAGTTCAAGGAGAATCAAGTTCTAGAAGTTCTTTTTTGATTTGATTTTTAGACGGGAAGGAATGAGTGGATCCTCACTTGGTTGATGAAATTACAAACTTATCGTCAGTTTTGAAATTGTCAAGTGAAGGAATGTCGTTCTTCTCCAATTTTCTGAATATTCGTTAGCTACTCTTCATAAGTAGAAGAAATAGTGCTAATTAATAGAAGCTTAATTTGGATTTAGATGATTTTTAGGATTCATATTAAAATACCACTAGGTTCTTTATATTATAGTATAGATATGAAACCTGTATATTGTAAGTGCTTTATATTATAGTATAGATATGTAACCTGTATATTGTAAGTGTTCTAGTATTAGTTCTTCTGGCTGATATTGAAGACTCATTTTGTTAAGAGGAAAATTATCTGCACAAACTTAAAGAGGTATTGTCTACCTGCCAGTTCAACCTTGCTTACTTTCTTAGTTTATGTGGAATATGATATCACTAGATAGTCCAGTGCAATATGCTTCTCCATCTCTATCCCAGAAGAAACTTAGTTTTTTTTTGTTTTAATTTTAACCAAATTATGTACATATCTGTGGAGCCTCTTTTAGCTGCTTTTATTGACACTATACCTCTCCTAGGCTTGCAAAGGGTTTTTCAATATATATTCAACCAGAATGGGGCTTGTGCCTAATACTGAGATTCCGCACTTGCTTTCTATTCGGAATAAAGCCTTTACAGTTTCCAAAGGTACATGGGTTCGTATGAAGAGTGGGAACTACAAAGGTGACCTTGGACAGGTGTGAGATTTTACTCTCAGTGTCTGGATGCTTTTATTATTCTCTAATGCTTCACATTTTAATCATTTTTCTGCTGAAAGGTTGTGGATTATGATGACATGCGGAAGAAAGCAACAATTAAGCTGGTTCCGCGAATCGATCTACAAGCTATTGCCAAAAAGTTTGTGAGTGCTTTTTCTAAATATCATTCCTCAACTGTGAAGAAAGTGACATGACAAATTCTTAGTTCCACTGATGCCCATATTTCCGGTGCTTATTATTTTAACCTGGGCTATCCCTTAAGTTTATCTTTTTATTCCATGCTACTAAGTTGAAATCTAATCTTCCATGTGTTGAATTGCACGTAAGAATATTGAGGAATGGCATAAACAGTTCTGTGGGTCAATTTTTTGTTGAAAGACATCTTCTTTGGCGTAATTTTCAAACTTTTGTCATTCTGCCATGGAAAGTTATCTTTGTGCCACCTAATATTTATTTTCTTTCTTATTCTGTATTATGGTTATGTTCAGTTCTGTCCTGCGTTAGCCGTTTGGATTTTTATGTAATTATTCATTCGACTCTTATGCTTCTATTCGTGCACCATTGCATTTGATTTTTAGGGTGGTGGTATATCTTTGAAGGAAGCTGCTGTTCCTTCTCCACGGTTGATAAGCTCTCACGAGTTAGAGTAATTCTCTATCTGTCCAGTTGTATGGTTGGATTGTTTTGGTCCCTATGGTCTCATGTTGTAATTTCTTTTTACCTTTTCATTCGTCAGGCAATTCAGGTCTCATATGGAGATGAGGCGTGACCGCCACAGTGGTGAATGTTTTGACATACTTGATGGTTTAATGCTGAAGGACGGCTACTTGTACAAAAAGGTATCCATTGCATCTATTGTCTTCTGGGGTGTAGAACCTTCAAAGGATGAACTTTTGAAATTCACGGAGATGAGCAAGCCTGAGGAGGAAGATGTAAGCTGGCTTTCTAGCGTTTATAATGTGCGCAAAAAGATAAAACCATCCCAAGATTCGGACCTAAAAGGGTCTTCTGAGAAAGGGAATGGTTTTAATCTCCATGACCTTGTGTTATTTGGGTTAGTACTTCCAAGAATTGCATTGATGATACTTATTAACAATGTTAAATCATGCAATTTTAAGTTATAAATTCTTGTTTATCAATTTTGTTCATGTCAGACGGAAAGCATTTGGTGTTATAATAGACATGGGGAAAGATGGCACGATGAAGGTAGGCAGGTTTTGCGTAAAGTTTTCTTCTGTAATTAACTGTAAATTATATTTGAAATGATACTTTGTTCAGGTATTGAGGGGTGACAAAGAAGGACAAGAAGTCATCACAGTTAAGACCGAGGCCATAAAAAGTCAATGTGTTGATAAGATGTTCACAGCTTCTGATCGCCACAGAAAGACCATTTGCATAAATGACATTGTTAAGGTGTTGGAGGGCCCATTGGAAGTATGCTTTTATGTTCTCTATCTTTCTCATGGATTTTATTTCACTTTCAGAAATATTTTTCCTTTTAATCATCTATATGCTTCTGCCCACTGTATGGTGACTATTTTAGTTTTATGGCATCAGTTACACCGAACTGCAAGATGTATAAGTGATAAGTGTGATATTGAATAGTGAACTACGTGATATAACAAAACACCTATGTAGATTGCGTTTGTTGTATGAAGGACACAAAGCTCTTTGAGCTGTTACAGTTTGTTATGTCTAATGTTATAAACATCTTCATGGTGCTTGAATCCTCTATTGCAGGGTAGACAAGGAACTGCTTGTCATATGTACAAAGGAACTCTTTTTATCTATGATGAGAGCCAAGAGGGAAATAGTGGAATATTTTGTACTAAGTCAGACCTATGCGAGAACATTACACCACCAAAGGATTCATTTGGGAAGGTGGTACATTGTCCTTACTGTGTCTTCTCTACTTTTCGTTGCAGTCATTTGATTTCTTTTGCTGTTGCAGGGAAGTAAGGCAAGCTCTTCCTTCAGCCAATATCCAGTGATATCCTCTGAGCAAGAAGATAGTTCATGTACTTGTGCGAACCTTATTCCTTGAACTCTTTTGTATGTAAGGAATGTGATTACAGACCTCTAATATAATATATGCGTAAAACAGTTAGCAGGAATCGCCGTAGTGAGTCAAACCAGATATTCTCCGTCGGGCAGACCTTGAGAATTCGAAAAGGACCTTTGAAGGGTTATCTTTGTCGTGTTGTCCGAATTTACCGTTCGGATGTTACAGTCAAGTTGGATTCTCTGGTGAAGGTCATTACAGGTTTGTATATCAAAAGAAGTTAACACATATGAGCATTGCTCTCAAGAGCAGATTCTAATGTTTCCTCAACATAATGCTTATGCAGTTGACGAGCAGTTGCTTTCTGATCCTAACTTAAAAAGGTACGTAGAGTATCAAGGTGCCTCTGCATATTTATGGCCTTATTTCAATGTCTTGCAATTTCTTCTTGCAATTTTTTTAAAATTTTGTCTGGAGCAATCATCTGCTCATTATTTCGTTTGTTATTTTCTAATTCGCAGGGACACTGCAGGAGGTATGTCTGTCAATATTTTTGGAACTCAGGACAGACCTAATGGTAATCTACTATAGTATGTGACTTGTTACTTTGATTATCTTTGTGTTAAGACCAACCTGGACAGGTTCTACACTTCTGGTTCTTTTGTTTTCCTCAGTGCCATCTGTTCTTCTTGTTTTCTTTTCTCAATTTTATATTAGATATCTGTAATTCTTTGGCTATCTGCTAATGGCGATGACTAGAAATTCTATTAAGAGACTTGATATTTTTTACGGAACTTTTGAATATACAAATTATAAGTTTGTGATAACCAAGGATTATAGTATTTCCAAATGTCAAGCTGCGTTTGGTATTTTGGATCAGAAAATTGAAGGGGCTGAGCTGAAACTCCTATTAAGTGAAGCAACCAAATTTCTATTGATATATGTATGTAGCAGCTTGTTTCGGTCCAGTTCCTGCCGAAATGGACCAGTACCAATTTTGAACAGGAACTACTTTTGTTGTCTTCTTTTGGTAAAATTGAGGGGTAAAAACCTTAACAGATTTCATTCATTCCCACTAAATAAGGAAGTGATAGAGGAAAAAACATCACGGACACCGTTTTAGAGTATCAGTAGTTGGACAATTCTTTTCTATGTTGGGAAAATACTAAATTGGAGTCCAAGTTATAAGGAAGAAAGATAAAATGGCACCAGAAACCATGATAGTACTCTGCCTTGTACTTGTGGGTGGGTTTTTTCTGTTCTGTTTTTTTTTTAATTTTTGTTTCTGTTTGGGTTTTTTTTGGGGGGGGGGGGGGTTCATATAATTGTCTCGCTGCCCCACTGCCTTTTATGTGGCTACTTCCAACTTTTAACAGTTTTCCACAGAAGAGAAAGTTTTTCATTTGGTATGTGTGGTTGGGTGAAGAGAGAGAAAGGGAATAATATTTTAGCTATTTTAACACAAAAACACACCAATTTCAATTGATTAACAAAAAAAGAAAAAAGAAAAAGGAAAGAAGGATTCTGGTAAATCAGACAAAGAAAGTTCAGCTCACCATGTTCTTACTAGGTTATTCTTTTAACCATGAGATTTATACCAAATAAAAGTATAGAAAAATCAGTGGATACAGAACCTTTTTGTAATAAGTTAATAACTGATGAATGCGAATTATAATACAGTAGTAATCATCTATTTTAAGCAGTAAAGTTATTTTAAGCAGTAAAGTACAATGTTGCATCATCCATCTTCTTGACAATATGAGACTAGTTAGTGTGTTTAAGTAATTGTTAGTTTAACAAAGTGATAAAGTATTTAGCCTAGAATTGATTGATTAATTGTCAGGTGAGGATAAATAGATTGAATTTTTCTAATTGCTATATTAACTCAAATTTCATCTCTATTTGGAAATCATGATTGCATCAACTATTCTGTTAGACAAGATTTCATGAGGACCCAATTTACACATTACAAATTATCAACTATTAAATAGAAAGAAATGCTGCTAATTCCTTTAGTATAGGTAATTTTAAAAGTTCTAGGCCATTGGTACTGGATCCAATATTCTGGAGATGAAATCGTTTAAGTGGCTATATTTTCTGATATTATTGTATAACTTGCAACTTGAAACTATTGGAATGTTTGATAGTAATTATACTCCTTTTGTTTTTGACCTTTCCCCCCTCGCCTTCCACCGTAGTTATATCCTCTTTTATACATAAGCTGAAACTCCTTGGCAGGATCGAGGAGGTCATTTGAGTTGCTGACTTTTACTCGCTAATTTTCATATGGCGTTTTGCTGATAATTTTTCAGGTGGAATATCTGGAAATGGAGAACAGACTCTGGGTACTAGTTCATGGGATGGTGGCAGGTAAAAAGAAGCTCTTATAATATGTTTACCTTTAACAGCCTTCATTGATCAGATTAGTAAGAACAAATGTGGACTGTCAATGCCCTTTACATGGTTCGGTCGGTCATTCTTTCGTGATAATTATCTTTCAAGAGCAGAAAACAGTATAGATATGGCAATTACTCCTTTAGATATTTAGATGCACCATGGCTGGCAGTAGGTTTACAGTGTTGAGATGGTTGGCAAAGTTATGAATCATGCAGATGTGGCTTTAAGTATTATTTTGCTTATTTCCTTCCACTTTTTACGTATTTTCTTTATTTTTAGCATCATTTTTGGGTCCATGCGTCCCCCCTTCTCTTCGGGTTTTGGTCACTCGTTAATTTTGCGAAAGAGGGTACCTATTTGTGATGCCCTCATGTTTAGCTGAATATGATTATATACTTCGATAGACTTTAATAAGCAAACCCAAAACAAAAGGAAATGATAAAAAATGAGTTATTTAATGGACTAATGATTTCTTGAGCATGGGAAGAATTCGTTTCACAAATAAAGGAAGCTAAAATCGTCTAATGTGAGATACACATTAAATATTCAAAAGAACTGTTTGGTTTTGCTTTTTCAGATTAATTGCTATCCATTGTAAAAAGTTTGCAAAAGAAGGTTAAAAAAAGAAGTTAACATCAATACAGATGTATCTCTTTGGAAAAACAATGGAGGATGAAAGCAATAAAAGGATTCCGATAATATCAGATTTGCCTAGAAAGTGACACCTATTTACTAGTTTAGCCTAAAAAAGTGACACTGACACCATTTTAACGTAAAAAATGACAAATCCGTGACACATAGGCCTTTTTGATATCCAAAGATAATTTTTAAGTGAAATATTAAAGGAATTTTACATTTAGACCCTGAATCTCTCATATGTTTCTAATTAAACCCCCTCTCCCTCTTTAGATTGTGAAATTTTTTATTAAAAAAAAACACTCCTCCCTTCCCGCTAGCTCCTTCCTCCTCTTTCCCACCATCTCCTCCATTTTCTTCTTCTCAATATCCCTAACTTTTCCTTCTTCCTCCCTCTCCTTCCACCTCCTTTCCATACCTTCACTCTTATGATCTTATCTGCTGCATTCTTTTCTCGCATCTCAATCACGACCTCTCTCCTCTCCTCCACTCTCTCCTCCTCCTCTTCCTTTCTCTCACTCCCATCTCACTCCTTAATTTGCCCACTTCTAATCCCCAACATCAAGTATTCTATCAAAAACCCAACCTCCTTCTCATCTTCCTCTTTCCTATTGTTAATTGAATGGTTTTTGATAAAAATAATTTGGAGGAGGAGGTTGGATTTTGGATAGTGTTTGATGTCGGGGATTGAGAGTGGGCAAAGCAAGGAGGAATATGGGGGAGAGAGGGGAGAGAGAGAGAGGAATAGGAGGAGAGAGGGGAGAGAGAGAGAGGAATAGGAGGAGGAGAGAGTAGGACAGAGGTTGTGGGTTGAGAGGAGCTACAAAGAATGGATGAGATGAGAGAGGAGAAGATACGACCGTTAGAGTGAGAATATGGAAAGGTGGTAGAAGGAGAGGGAAGGAGGAGGAAAAGTTGGGGATACGGAGAAAAAGAGAATGGAGGAGATGGTGAGAAAGATTAGGGAGAAGATAGTGAGAATGGAGGAATTTTTTTATTAGAAATTCACAATCTAGGGAGGGAGAGAGGGGTTAATTTGAAAAATATAAGAGATTCAGAGGTCTATATGTAAAATTTCTTTGATATTTCACTTAAAAATTATCTCCGGCAATCTGAAAGGCCTATATGTCACCGACTTGTCACTTTTTAGGTCAAAGCGTCATCGGTATCACTTTTTAGGCTAAATTGGTAAAGGGATGTCACTTTTTAAGCTAATCTGGTATTTTGGTCCATATCCTATGTAGCTGCGGTTGCTTATAGCACCATGAGTGTGATAGAAATCGTCTTTTATTAAGAAACGTGAAGGGAAAAAAAGTTCGTTGTTAATTTGGATTCTGTTGGATTTGGGTGAGAGTTGGCTAGAAACTTATTCACCTTCAGAATAAAGTTGTCATAATAGTGAGGGATCATACAATGAGATAGAGTCAGATTAAGGACCTGACTGTAGCTTGTCATTATTGTCTTGTACATTTAGCCTCTTCAATATTGCTTTTTTGTTATGGTTCTTAAAATTAAATTAAGCTTTTATCATTCTGTGCATTTAATATCCGAACAAATTATGGATAATGGCAATTATTTTTTTTCCCATGAACTGCAAATTGTCCTGGTAATCTGTATGGTTCACCTTGCTATGCCTTCCCCAACTTTTGGTTTGATCTGAATGCCGTAATGTTTACATTATTAAAGCTGATATATCATGGGATTTTGTAAACTATGCAGCAAATAGTTTTTTTCTTGCCTTTCAAATTTTTTGGTTCTGTTTTATAAATGGTTCTTTTTCTAATCAGTAGACCGGTGATTTGGAAAATTGCAAGATACAATTTTCTATCCATATATTTTATATGTTGATTGAACAAATGTTCTGGACATCTTTTTTTGACCCTCAGTGTAGTTTGGTTTGTGGGAGTAAACTCTATGTTTATGCCAAGGGAAGAATGATGCCTCTTGCTGTATCCCTATGTTTATACCAAATTGCATGGTGAAATAAAGAAATAGGAAAATATAAACGTTGTTAGATGTCATCACACCCTCTTGACTACCTGCGGAAAGGTCTCACATCCCTATGTATCAAATGGCCAAAAATAAATTGGAACGAAAGGTGTTGCTTAAATGTGGTCATTGAATAGAGGACACCCTGAGGACATTTGTTTTTTATCATTCTAGTTCTTTTTTATCTTTGTTTACCTCCTGTAGATCACATTAAGGGTTTTAATTCAAAAATAAGGCCAGTCTAGGGGTGCAAATGCATCGGGTGCGGGTCGGATATCATATTTACCATATATGTATTTGTTTACCAATCACGGATACAGGTACAAGTATTCGCGAAAATGGATACAAATACGGATATACATACGAATATAAATGCTGATACACGTGGATACAGAATGGATATGAAAAAACTAGATAAGATTGAAAAAAATATAGTTCATATGATACAAGCGAATTCATTCATATGTTCGTTATATTTGAAAATCTAAGATTAGACACTTGATCATCTAACTTCAAATCCATTAATTTAAGAACTAAAACAATTGCAACTGTCTGATCAACATACAAATATTTTGGACACGAATACATATATTTCACTACATATCTGCATCCGTAACAAGATCCTGTGATATATAGATATTTATTAACCATATCCGTATTGAACATCAATATATCCGCGGATACGGATTTTTTTGGGCACCCCTCCTTGTCTATCATGCGCTTTGGAGGAAACTATTCATAATTCTTTATATGCACCCCCCACCCCGGCCCTCCCTCCTAATCCACCCTTCTATACGTGTGCACATGCATTCATGCAAGAGTTCTATAGCCGCATAGGAGCTCATCCATTGTTCATGTGACATGTGATATGCATGCTAAACCTTATCAAATATGGAAGCCTTCTTTTCCTACATGTTCTCTTTGTTGTTTAGTGGTTTACACATTTCTGGCTGTTTACACTGGCTTGTAACTGCACTAAAGTACTTTGTAAGCGCATATGTCATTGCTGGTTATAGCCAGACAAAGCTAATCAGGAGTAAAACTCTCATTTTATGCTTTTAGAAATATGTTCATGGATTTTTTGTAGAATGCATTAGAACGTTAGAAGTTCCCATCCTTTACTGATCCTACTTCTTTCGCATATCTCTATTCTACTCAAAACTTCTCAGATTTTCTACTCCGTACTTTCAGTGCCCATGTTCATCTTTTTGCTGTATTTGAGAACTCTTTTACTTTTCTTGATCTATTGTTTTTGAAGTTTGAGAGCCATGTCAGTGTTTTAAAGGCAAAAGGCGAGGTTAAGGTGAAAAGCTTCTATTTTTCTGGAGGCGATAGGCTCCAAATGAGACAATTTTCTTAGTGAAGCAAATGTGATAAAATATTCCAAAGTTCATAAAAATTACAATTAATGTCACTACTTCAAAATCATCTTAATGATTCTATTAAGAAAATGAACAATTTAAAAGAAAGAAACACTAAATTTAAGAAGAAAAATCAAGTTTTACCTTACTGGTTGTCGATGGTAGGGGTTGGTGCTTTTTGGTAGTCGTGGTCGCTAGGTGGGTCTAGAGAGGTCCAAGGTGGTCGGAAAAGACCACAAAAAAGGGGAGGAAATTGAATCCTCAAATAAAGACTGAATTTACTTGATATACTTACCTACAATGTTTTAAAGGCGATTCGTCTTAGCTCCTCAGGCACTTAGGCGAAATGATCTTGTAACCTAGCGCCTTGCGTATTGCCATGCGAAGAAGGTTACTAAGATGATTGCCTTTTGGTGCCTCAAGAGCTCACCTTGGCACCTCGTGACCTTGCCTTGGTTCCTCAGGCACTCGCTTAGGACATGTGATGCAAGGCGCGAGGTGTTCGTTTTTGTTCAAAATTTTGAGGGCGTATAAGGTGTTCGATAAAGTAAAGTTTGTTTTTGTTACTGAATTTTTGTGTTAGTTATTGCATTGTCGATTTTTTGCTATTTTTTGTTGAAATGTACTTTATTACCTATATCATTTTGAGGACATGTCATAATTTGAACCTTAAAGTTCAAAGTTTGTTGCTTAATTATCTGTGTTAGCAGTTACTAGTTAATATTACTATTCGATATTGTTACTTACTACTTCATTTAGATGGTTTATGACTTATTTGTGATTTTGAAAATTTAACTGTGATTAATTTGCCTTGTCGTTATTTATCCATATTTGCATATTATTTGCAATGTTTGTGAATTTTTTTGAATATTTATTGCATTGGTTCACTCAAGCGATCGCCTTTTTGGGGCGCCTCTCGCCTTAGGCTACGTAGGACCTCATCTCCTTGATCTCACCTTTTGCTTTTAAAACACTGCTTACATACACACATAGAGGAGTTGTATATTATCATACCAAATAGGGGTTGAATGTCACCCTCAAAATAAATGGCAGATGAACAGGGAATTGGATCCTCAAATAAAATCTAAATTAATTTGATGTACTTTCCCTTATATTATTTTATTTTTATGATAGTGTATTTCATGGGAGTTGTATGTTGTCACTTTCAATAGGGGCTTAATTGCGCTCTCAAATAAATGGTAGATGAACAGGGAATTGGAGAGTCATTCCCCAAGAAAACCTAATTATCTTGATGTATTCAACCTTAGTTTATTATATATTTTAGAGTTTAGTCTAATGCAGCACACTTTTGTATCATCATGTTGAATAAAGGGCTGAATAGTCCTTGAGAAAAGGTGTCTGAACAGGAAACTAAAGATTCACTCAAAACTGGTCTACTCACTCTTATTACTTTTTTAGAACGTAGTGTACTTTGATGGCATATAAATAGTGTATTATTACATTAGATATGGTGCTCAATAGCCTCCCTCTTCCCACAAGAAAAGAGAAGGAAAAGAAAAAAAAGATTATAGGTGTCCCCTTGCGCCCAAGGTACAAGCATCTGGTGCCTTGGCACTTTCCTTGTAAGCTTCGGTGCATGGCAAGCCAGTTTAGCTGGTCCAGAAAAAGACAACCCTCAGATGCAACACTTAAATCACTGACCAATGTTAAGCGTGATGCTTTCACTTTCATTTTTTTAATTGCTGCTGGCCTACGCTTTACATGATAGGAAATTCTGTTACTTCCGTACCACATCATTTAATAATCTTTCTGAATTCATGTGTGAAGAATATATGGATTTTCTTAACTCTCTAAAGTTAGCTAACTATGGATCAGGATGTTCGGTTATCCTGGAACATCAGTCAAATATACAAACTGTAAATTTATGCAGTTAAAAGTTGAATTTCTACAGATTGTAATTTTGTGTTCTTTGTCTTTCTACCTTTTGCAGTAGCTCTTGGCAAGCTTTGTCAACTTCCACATTTTCGTTTTCTGCTAATAATGACCAAAAATCAGGTATGATGTTTAAATCTTTCTATATTGCAGATTGAGTGAAGTAAAGGTGTTAATAGAGATTCATCTGCTATGTTTCTTTCACACACACACACACACACACACACACATATGCATTAACAACATTGGTCCCATATGATCAATTTGTTGTTAGTGCCATTGTGTTTATTCAGTAGTCTCCAGCATCCAAGCAATAACAACAGTATATTAATCTTATTTAAAATCCATTCAGTTGAATGGTTTGGTTCTGTGGCAGAAGAAAGCAGTTGGTCAGTTGTGCATGTTAATTAATTTGTAAGTTTCTGATAGAAATGGGTGTTCAAACCTGCCTGTAGTTGTTATTCTAACAGATCATCTGAAAATGTTATTCATTTCACTCACATATAATACATTAGTACTGTCAAAGCTTAATGCTGTTGTTAATCTTATTTAATATCAGTGAAGGTAGTACAGTCAGTTGAATGATGAGGTTCCAACTGTAGGCAAAGAGAACAATTAGTCACCTGTGCATGTTGATAGTTAATGTATAAGTTTCTGATAGAATTGGGTGCTGTATATGATTATCTTATTATTATGGAACTTCTCAGAATATCATTCATTTCACTCACAAATAGGATCATCAGAGCTTGATATATCAGTGCAGTTGAAAACTTTGAAGTTGTTTTGGCCCCTACTGTTATTTTATTTGACTTGTAAATTATAATGAACTTCAGTTAGTGCTGCATATCAAAATTGCCATTATATAATCGGGAAAAAAATTTAGTTCGTTGATGTCCACTAGAATCGTTTTATTATATTTGTGTCGCTGAATCTTTATGTATGCTAGTGTTTTCATATGGTTAAGAGTAATTTTATATTGCTATTCATCACAATACTTTATTGTGAATCTGTCTCTCATTTAATATTTTTTCAACCAAATTAATGTCATAGTTTTCATCATCTACAGTTATAATTTGTGTTAAATAGATGAAAAGCTGTGAAGCTAGTACAATGCGTATGGCCACATTTGTGTATGCTGAGCAAAATCTGAGTTGGATACCCACCTAAAGCAATTACGTGAAAAAAAAATCCATTAGCAGGGATTACATGAAAATTTAGTGGTTGAATATATGGGCACATGAAAAATATGTTGTCAAATTGCATACACGGTTATATACAGGCATTATTATTTCCTGCTTTTTCTTGTGATAGTTATCTCTGGGATTGTTTTTCGAACCTTGTCTTCTATAGATGCAAGGTGGTCTGCAGGTATTGTGGTCATGAGAGTTTCATTCTGTGTTCTTTAGTTGTAAAATGTTCCTAAAGCATTGTCATGTTCTTATTTACATTTTGAAGTTCTGCATGAGCTAATATTATTATGGTTTTCTCTGTAATATTCACACATCCATTTTTTGGGTACTCAAGATGGGTTTGATCGATAGGATAGCCAATGGCACCTGCTGTGGGTGGCAAATTAAAGCATCCTAGCATCACCAAGACCTTCTTCCAATTTCCTTCTTTTCTATAGTTGGAATGTCATGTACAAGCCTGTTGATTGCCTTTTCTGTCTCAACCTTTGATAGGGCAAGAACAAGGAGCTGATCCATGGGCTAGCAGGGTGTCACATGTGGCTGGAGGTGATTTGATGAGATTGATGCTAAATTGCTAATGTTTAACAATTTTCCTGGTTTGATTTATTGCCTGGAATTGCTAGCTGTTTGATTACTTTTTCTTTATCTAAACAGATCAAGAGCAAAGTGATCCTTGGGTTAGTAAACCATCAATCACAGCCGGAGGTGACTCAATATTCTAATATATCCATCATATATTGCTATTTCTTTTTTAACATAGGTCAAAAATGCGGTACCATTTTGCGAGGGTTTGGTCTCTAAGCTGATAAATTCTCTTATATTGACCATTGTAAGCAGCTGGAGGAAGTGCTGATCCTTGGGGTAGTAAAGCATCACTCGCAGCCAGAGGTGACTCTATATTCTAAAATATCCATCATATACTGCTATTTATTCTTTACATTTGTAAAAAATGCAAGCATCATTATGCAAGGGTTTGGTGTCTAAGCTAATGGATTCTCTTCTATTGACCATTTTAAGATGATGGGGGAAGTGCTGATCCTTGGGGCAGTAAAGCATCACTTGCAGCCGGAGGTAACTCAATATTCTAATATATCCATCATATGCTGCTATTCTTCTTTACAGAGTCAAAATATGCGTGTAGCGTTATGTGAGGGATGGTGACTAAACTAATAGATTCTCTTCTGTTGATACTTTTAAGCAGATGGGGGAAGTGCTGATCCTTGGGGTAGTAAAACATCACTTCCAGCCGGAGGTGACTCAATATTCTAATATATTCTTCATTTCTTCTTGACATATGTAAAACATGCAAGTATTGTTATGCGAGGGGTTGATGTCTAAGCTAGTAGATTCTCTTCTTTTGACCAATTAAGCAGAAGGGAGCAGTGCTGATCCTTGGGGTGGTAAAGCATCACTTGCAGCCAGAGGTGACTCAGTATTCTAATATACCCATCATATACTGCTATTTCTTCTTTACATACATCAACAATGTGATTGTCATTATGCAAGGGATTCGTGTCTAAGCTAATGGATTCTATTCTATTGACCATTATAAGCAGATGGGCTAAGAGCTGATCCTTTGGGTAATAAATCATCACTTGCAGCTGGAGGTGACTGAATATTCTGACATCACATACTGCTATTTCTTCTTTACATATGTCAAAATTGCATGTTTCATTATGTGAACGGGTTGATGTCTAAGCTAATGGATTCTCTTCTATTGACCATTTTAAGCAGATGGGGGGAGTGCTGATCCATGGGGTAGCAAGCTGGCACCAGGGACTCGAGGTATTCTTACCATGTAATTAGTTTGTCTTTGATTTCATTACCCGCGACAGTAGATTGGAATTCATGGGCATCTCAGCTGATGGATTAGTCATATTGACTTGGTAATAAGCAGACGGGGGGAGTGCCGATCCATGGGGTACAAAGCTGGCACCAGGAGCTAGAGGTAATGTTAGTATTTAATTAGTTTGTCTTTGATTTCTTTACCTGTAAAGTAGATTGGAATTCATGGGTATCTCAGCTGAAGGATTTGTCTTATTGAGTTGATTATAAGCAGAACGAGAACAAGGTGTTGATCCATGGGGTAGTAACATTGCGGGAACATCAACAGGTGACACTTGGCATTTTTACAGTGAAGCATTCTTCTGGATTTTAGCTGTTTAAGAACTGTGGATATCATTCTATAGAGATTTGTTTGTGCAAGCTTATTGACAATACTATTCTAATCTTCAGCTGATAATAATAAGCCAGGAGCTGACCCATGGGGAGGGAAAACGGCACATGGTGATTCTAGCCATTCCGATAAAGCCTTTGATAGTTGGGCAAAAGCTTCCACTGCAAGTGGAGAGGAGAATTCTGTATGGAATAAGACAGAAGGTGTAGGGTGTGAAAAAGATGGAGATGGTTGGAATAAACCTTCAGCAAGCAGCTCATTTTCGGGTGGGAATATAGTGTGCGCTGGAACATTGCGCTAGTAGTTTTCTTCTTTTTGACAGTGTCAATGTTATCGTCTGTTTTATGTTGATGTCAGGATGATTGATTATTTTTTCCTTAAATCATTAACAGGCAGAGAAAGAGGTGCTGATCCATGGGAGAGCAAGTTTCCAGCTACAGCAAAAGGTGATTAATCCCCTAGCTAATGCAGCCGATGTTTTTCTCCAGTTTTAGCTGTTATAACAATTTGCATGCTTTTTTATGTTGGCTGGAGGGGAACATGCAAAATATAGTTTTTCTCAAAACAGGGGAAAAAAGAACATGCAAAATGATTTATCTTCATTTTCCTCTAATGGTAAACAGATCACGTGCGAGGAGTTGATGCTTGGGGCAGCAAAGCCTCGGTTGCAGCTAAAGGTGGGTTTTCAGATTATCTCATTTCTTTGTTCTCTCTTTGCCTGTTAAAAAAAAAAGAGAGTTGTGAATGCTATTATTTAAGGTCTTAGCTAACACGTTTCTTCTATTAATTTTATCTTAATCTGATCAAGGAGGCGAGGATCCATGGGCTAGCAAGGTAACAGCTGGGGTTAGAGGTGAGCGACGCCATTTTATTTTCTTAGAATTTCTTTATCTATACAGAGCGAAGCACAGTGTACGGATATTGTAGCTGATAATTAACTTCTACCTATCTTAAGCTGAACAAGGACAAGGCGCTGATCCATGGCTTACCAATGTGGCCGTGGCAACTAGAGGTGATAATTGGATTCCGTTCAGCCACCATTTTCTATTCTTTTCTATAGCTTGAACAGTGAATGTCCTCATGTATATGCAAGCTGATTTGTTATGCTACAAATACTGTAAACTTAATCAGATAAAGAGCAAAGGTTTGATACTTGGAGCAGCAAGGCGCCACTGGCTCCAATTTCTGTTGGAGATCAGAATTCTTCATGGGATAAGGCAGCAGGTGGAGGTTTAGGAGAAGATGGAGATAGTTGGAGCAAACCTTCTGGTAAAAGCACCCCTGTGGCTTTAAATAACAGTTCATCTTCAAGCTGGGAAACTGCTGCTATTGGTACCAAGTCAGCTGAGAAACAAGAAGGTGAACCAAGCAGCTGGGACAAAGCGAAAGTTTCAAGTGATGGTCAGTCTGGATGGGATACTGCAGCAGGTTCCTCTACAAAAAATAATACAGATGGATGGAACAATCCAAAATCTTCTGGTGGTGATCAGGTGTCAAACTGGAAGAAAGGAGGCGATGAAGATGCTTGGAAATCTAGTAAGAGGGATACTTGGGAAAAATCAAGTGAATTTGAAGGTGGCCGTGGATTTGGAAGTGGTGGAAATTCATGGAACAAACCAGTTGATTGTGACGGAGGCCAAGGATCTGGCTGGGGAAAAGGATCTGGATGGAACGATGGAGCTGGTAGCGGTCAAGATGGAGATAATGGTTGGAACAGGCAAAGAGATTCTGATGGGGGCTGGGGATCTGGTAGGGGAAGGGGAAGAGGTCGATATGGAGAGAGAGGAGCCAGAGATGAAGATAATCAGGATGGATCAGGTGAGTTTGGTGGGGGTTGGGGATCTGGGAGAGGAAGAGGGAGGGGTCGATATGGGGGAAGAGGAAACAGAGACGAAGAAAATCAGGGTGGTTCAAGTGAGTTTGGTGGAGGTTGGGGATCTGGGAGTGGAAGAGGTAGGGGTCAATATGGGGGAAGAGGAAGCAGAGGCGAAGATAATCAGGAGGGTTCAGGTGATTTTGGTGGGGGTTGGGGGGCTGGGAGGGGAAGAGGAAGGGGTTGGTATGGAGGGAGAAGTGCTGGAGATGGAGAAAATCAAGATGGATCAGGTGACTTTGGTGGGGGTCGGGGAACTGGGAGGGGAAGAGGATGGGGTCGATATGGAGGGAGAGGCGCTGGAGATGGAGATAGTCAGGACAGGCAAGGTGACTATGGTGGGGGCTGGGGATCTGGAAGGGGAGGAGGAAGGGGTCGATATGGGGAAAGAGGAGGAACTGGCGATGAAGATAATCCGGACAGGACAGGTGGTTCTTGGGGAAGTGGAAGAAGAAGGGGTCAATGGGGAGGAAGTGGGACTGCAACTGAAGAAAATCAGGACAAGTCAGGTGAGTTTGGGGGCTGGGGATCTGGAAAGAGTTGGAATCAGAAAGGTAATCATTTTCATCCTGTTTCTTTGCCTAAGCCTTTTTCCTATATTGTAATGTTGGTTACGTCTGTGCTTGGGAATCTTAATTGTTGGATTGCTTGATCCTAAGCAGAACAAGAAAGAGGTGCTGATCCATGGGGTTCTGGCGTGGCAGGAGCATCTACAGGTGATACATGACATTCCATTACAGCCAGCATTTTCCTCTCTTGTTTTTGGTAGTCTTAACAGTATGAATGTCTGTCTTAAGTGAACTTATGCATGCAAGCCTACTAACTATATGCTTGAACTATAAGCAGATAAAGAGCAGAGTGCTGATCCATGGGGTACTAAGGCGACACCATGGGAATCTAACCATTCTGATAAAGCCTTTGACGGCTGGGCGAAGGCTTCTAGCACAAGTGGAGAGAAGAATTCTTTATGGGATAAAACAACAAGTGGAGGAGGTTCCAGAAAAGATGGAGATGGTTGGAATAAATCTTCCACTAAAACCACTTCAGTGACATTGGGTATGATATCATCAGGTGATAATAAACGCATCATGCTGGATGCTGTTTTTTTGCCATATCTTTTTGCAACCATATAACACCATCTTACGTGGGTGTAATCCGACATGATTTTGTCCTTTTCTCTAATCCTTAACAGATCAAGGAGAAGGAGCTGATCCTTGGGCTTCAGGTTCTTCTAGAGGTTATAAAGGTTATATATAATAGCTACATCTTTGTTTTTCATCTTCTTGCGAGCAAACTACATGCAAATTTCTTTCTGCTGTCTGGACGTGCAAAATAATTGACTACAAGATACTCTAATTCTAAACAGATAAAACACAAGGAGCTGATCCATGGGGTAGCAAGGCATCACCTGCAGCTAAAGGTGGTTGGTGACATTCTAATATATGCAACTTTTTTTATCTGCTCTCTTTGTGTCTGTAAATTTCACTTTGCTTGGTATGTGTGTCTGCACTAATATGTTTTCTACTTATCATATCTTAATCAGATAAAGGAGAAGCTAATCCATGGGGTGGCAACTTGGCTACTTCGGCTAGAGGTGATTTATGCCCCTTGGCTTTATTTTCTCATCATTTCTTTAACTCCTGTTACTCTGAGAATCACGTGGTGCATGAATATTTAACTGTTGATTATGTCCATCTATCTCTAGCAGATCCAGGACAAGGTGCTGATGCATGGGGAAGCAACGCTGCAGCACCATCTAGAGGTGTGATACAGAGAAGTTATATTTAGTTTTCATTTCATTGTCTTTTTTTATATTAAAGTTTAGAACGATATGAATGTCTCTGTGTTAACATATATATGCTAGTTGATTTACTATACCTTAATGTTAAGCTGATGAAGAGCAAAAAGCTGATGCATGGGGTAGCAAGGCTGCACCTGGTGATCCAAGTAACAATCAGAATTCTCCGTGGAATAAGGTAGCAGGTGAACGTTCTGGAAAAGATGGAGGTGGTTGGAGTAAAGCTGCTACTTACTCTACCAAGAGTGGAGTAGATGGGTGGGATAAACCAAAGTCAGTCGGTAGCAATCAGGCATCAGTTTGGAAAAAACATGGCAATGAGGATGCTTGGAACTCATCGAACAAACCTACGGATGAGGGCCAAGGAAGTGAACCAAATAGCTGGGAGAAACCGAAAGTTTCAACTGGGGCCACTTGGGGTTCCTCTAGCAACAAAGGAACAAATGAATGGAACAATGGTGGCAATGAGGATGCTTGGAAAAAACCTAGAGGATCTGATTGGGGCGGTGGAGATAGCAGCCGTGAAGGCCAGGGTAATTATTGGAAGAGGGAGGTAGCTTTTGATGGGGGGAGGGGGTTTAACAGGGGAAGAGGAATACTGGGTAGATATGGAGGAAGAGGAAATGGGGGTGATGATGATAATAATAATCAGGAGACATCAGGCGGCGACTTTGGTGGAAGAGGGAGGGGTTGGAATGGAGATAGAGGTGGTCGTGGTGGTGGCCGAGGCCGTGGGAGGTTTCAGTCTTCTGATTGGAGCTAGAGAGTACTTCTGCACACTAGCAGGGCACGAGTACTGTTGAAGTTGGGTTCTTCTTAGTAATATGGAACATTTGGAGATGTAAATACTAAGCTAACTAAGATGTGTTTTGTGCAATGTTGATGTTCCTCTAATAGTGAATATGAAACTTGCTTAGTATTTTATTCAGTGAAACTGACTTATGTTTTATTCAGAACAGTGTTCAGTACTCTGGGCCGCATGTTAACGTAAATGAGTCAAGGGTTGCACGCTAGTTCCTACTGTGTGTTTGATTTTCCTACCAAATGTCGGTGGTTTACTGCAGGAAAGCATATTTGAAGAACTCTCTATGTCCATAGGAGGTGAGGTCATTCTGAGATTTCTGGTGCTTAAAAAAAAAAAAAGAGTAACGTTACCGACTTTTAATCTAGTTGCATACTTGTAAATCTCAGTCATGAGCTGAACTAATGTACGTCTATATGATCTCATAACAATTCGGGAGTATCGATCGGATGCCAAAGAGACGGGAAGATTCTTTACTGTTTATTTTGCAATTCAATTCTGTAATTAGTGAATAAATAGGAGCATCGTATTAATTATCAAAGTTACGAAGTAAGTAATATATAAATGAATAAGACACCGCGTCCATGACCATCTGTCACAAACAAAGCCATGTTTCGCTGTCCGTATAATAGCATCAAGATAGATTATAATTGTCCGTTAGTACCGTTCTAAGAAATTCACCATTTTAATATTCATATATATGCTCCAATTAAATCGTGTACACTAACGTGATCTAAAATAATATATTTGTTTTGTTATTTTGTTAAATGATTACGGTTTAAAGACATAAACATACAAGTGGTTTGTCCAAAATTATGATTGACGACCCAGTCAAACATATTACTTAAGTCTGAAGGAAAAATAGGCTAAGTACCACAAAAACCTCTTGACTTGGAACATTACTGGATAACCCCCTATAATTTTGAAAATAGTATAAACCCCCTTAAGTTTTGGGGTTATCGAGAAAACCCCTTAGTTTTAAGGTTTTACTAAAAAGCACCAGTAAAGGGGACTCTTTTAGGGGGGTTTTTTTATGAAATATCAAAGTTAAAGGAAGTTTTCTCATAAAATGTAAAAGTTAGGCTTTTTATGATAATCCTATACTTAAGGAGTTTTCTGATATATTAAAAGTTGTGCGGATAATTTTAAAAGTTATGGCGTGTTATCTTATATTTTTTGGTATTTTAAAAGTTATGGAGATTATACCCACCATGAGTGATTCAGATGATTGAGAGGTTTTAATATGACTATTTTAGTTTTGACCTCAAATTTGGACTGAATTAATAAAAAGAAGTTAGGTAAGAGGTTTTCTGATATTTTCCAAAGATATACACGAGATTGAGAGAACCAACCCGCGCTAATCCAAAATCATACATCATGCAATAAATTAATACATAACTCATAAGTAAATGTTAAACAGTCTATGATGGCTCCTTATCCAGAATTAAAAATTATAAACTTCAAAAGTTCTGAGTCTCCCAAAAGTGAACATTTCCATAACTAAGCTACATTATTGGACAGGGGAAAAAAAAACGAAAAAGAAAACTAATCCGTTACCATCATCTCCGTTAAAATTCCAGAAAAAAATAAACGAAAAATCGATCCATTCATCAGCTCCATCTCTCCTCTTCTTGATGCGTTCTCAATTCTCACTCGCCCGGCGATCTTCGCCTCAAACCCTAACTTAACCTTAATCTCTTATCCCCCCTCCGCCAAGATCTAGGCTTCAAATCTCTCGATCAAGAAATGCTGAACAAATTCATGAAGCGGGGCAGCCGCAAGGTCGCCAAATCCGACGCCAGCGATCCCTCCGCCTCCTCCGCCTCCGCCGCGGGCCCTACCGTCAGCCACGCCTCCCGCTCCCACAACCCTAACCCTAACCCTAACCCTACCCCCTCCTCCTCCGGCGTTGGCGGCGGATTCCCCACCGTCGAGACCCTCCCCCTCTTCAGAGAAGTCCCCGTCGGCGATCGGCAGTCGCTCTTCATCCGCAAGCTCCAGATCTGCTCCCTCTCCTTCGACTTCTCCGATACCCTAAAGTTCGCCAGAGAGAAGGAGGCCAAGCGCCAAACCCTACTCGAGCTCGTCGATTTCGTCCAGTCCGGCTCCGGCCGCCTCTCCGATCAAGTGCAGGAGGAGCTCGTCCGCACGATCTCCGCCAACATCTTCCGATGCCTGCCGCCGGCGTCCCACGAGAACACCGGCGCCGACGCCGGGGAGCCCGACGAGGAGGACCCCTACCTCGACCCCGCCTGGCCCCACCTCCAGATCGTCTACGAGCTGCTGCTCCGTTACATTGTGTCCTCTGACACTGACACCAAGATTGCAAAGAGATACATTGATCACTCCTTTGTACTTAAGCTTCTTGATTTGTTTGATTCTGAGGACCCCCGAGAGAGGGAGTATTTGAAGACTATACTTCATAGAATCTATGGCAAGTTCATGGTGCATAGACCCTTTATTCGTAAAGCTATTAATAATATCTTCTATAGATTTATATTTGAGACGGAGAGGCATGCGGGGATCGGGGAGTTGTTGGAGATTTTGGGGAGTATTATTAATGGGTTTGCATTGCCGATGAAGGAGGAACACAAGTTGTTTCTTGTGAGGGCTTTGATACCGTTGCATAAGCCGAAATCTGTTGGGGTTTATCATCAGCAACTTTCGTATTGTATAACGCAGTTCGTGGAGAAGGATTATAAGCTTGCGGATACGGTTATTAGGGGGTTGCTCAGGTATTGGCCGGTGACAAATTGTTCAAAGGAGGTGTTGTTCTTGGGGGAATTGGAGGAGGTTCTTGAGGCTACGCAGCAGGCAGAGTTTCAGAAATGTATGGTGCCGCTCTTCAAGCAGATCGGGCGGTGCCTTAATAGCTCACATTTTCAGGTATATGCTTCTTACTTTTTCTGTTCTTTTTCTTTTCAATGTCTTTGCTTTAACTAGTAAGTTGGTAGGGGGTGGTCCTTTACTTATTTACAAAGAAAAATTTTCTTCATTGTTTGCGATGTTGGAATTTTCATTTGTTGCAGGTTTTCAATTATTTTGCCCAAAGAAGACAAAATTATTGGTAGATATGAACTGTGTTTTTTGTACAGGTAGGATATATGTAGGGTTTCAAACACACACAAGAAACTAGATGTCAATATTCCTTTTTAATGGAGAATTTAGTGGGTTACTACTCACAAGTGTTGATCCTTAATAAACTTTAGATGAGTTGCATGCTTAACTTGTTATTACTTTCAATGAGTTTTGCTCTCGGATAATGAATTATCGTGTTGGTAGATTTACTTTGTTGTCGGATATGCTTTAAAAGTTTACAAAATGTTTATGTGCAAACAAAACACTAGGAGCTCATTTTTCCTTTTGACAAACATAACCTCTACCAGTTCATTGTTACTATTTCCCTTCTGTTAATGAAAAATTATATTGTAGATAGGAAATTTTTTGTCGGATCCTTAGGTATTCGTATCATCCTATGAGGTTTCCAAGGTCCAACACGTGTAGGTACAACCAAAGCATTTGACCAGAAAAGAAACTTTTTAAGCCACCTGCATGCTTCAGTTTACAAATATATCTGCTAATTTGTCCTCAGATTACAGAATATCATGCTGATAATGGTGAATTTGTAATTGAATACTCGAGGTATGTAAGGTCAGAACACATGTATTTGAGGGAAGCACTAGATGATGATATTCCTTTTCTGACAAGCTAATGTGTTACTGGTGCTGGTTCATAAAAAGAAACTTTAGACCAGTTGCCTCCTTTATTTGCTTTTTAGTTTCTTTGAGCTTGCCCTTGGGCAATAAAATATCACATCGGTATATATGAATTTGTTTGTTGGTTTGTTATATGTTTTATGGTTCCTGGCACGAGTAGATACGAGAGGAATATTAGATGTCAACATTCCTTATTCAGCATATATCTTATTTCTCATCCCCATGTGAAGAACATTGATACCCTCTAGTTTGGTATTGATTGGACTTATTATTCTTATTTCCTTCTGAAAGTTGTGATGTGTATTGTCTTGACATCATTGGAGCTTTTAAGTGTGTCTATTATGCATATCCATAGCTTCTTTTCATGAAGAAACTTAGTGTTAATTATTGGTGTTAATTATTGTCCTGTGCTTGCTCTTTATGGGAGCTTTGTTGATTGCGCTGCTTTATTCAATTGGTTTTTGGTGTCAAATATTTATTAATGTTTTTGTGCCTCAAGTCATGAACAAATATTGCCAAACTAGACTAGTAAGATTTGGAGATGCTAAAAAAGGAATTGCACTGACAGTCTCAACTCTCTGACTTGCGATACATTATCATGGTTGTTACTATAACGGCAAATTATAGGTTTGAGGTCGTATTGCTAGTATATCAACGATACCAAGTAGCATGAATGCTTCCATCTTTAGATGCATATCTTTGTAACTTTGATAGTGATAACAACGGAAAAGGCTATACATTAGAAGCTACGCGGCCTTGCATGTAGGACTAATGAGAAGCTACAGTATCTGGTATATACCTATCTTTGTGCTAGGGAGTTAGTTCCATTCTGATGAATACATTACACTGACAAGGAATTAGTTAAAAGCTTCATTACTTTGTCCATGCCTACCTCTGTACTAGGCGGTTCGTTCCTCACCTTTGACGAGACTAATATTTTATCATCTGTGAGGATAAATTTTATTTATAGAGTTTTCCATTGAGTTGGGAGTTATTATCCTCAAGAGCAGAAACACATTTACTTTTGGATTTAACCGTCACTCTCCTCTAAAGCCTCAATTTTCTCTTTTTCTGTCTGCTTTGTATGTTTTTAATTTCATTTTGTTTTGAAACATGGTTGAGTCTACCATTGTTGTGGAACATTCACACAATTATTGTTCAAATCTGGCACTAGGATTATTTGTTAGTTGCTTCAAAGAAGTCAAAGAATGTGGTGTGTTGTGTGGCCGATTTAGCAGGAGAAAGCCAACCTCATGTTGTAGTTGACTTAGAGATTTTTAGCAAATAAGAGCGAAATTATATTACAAAGAAGAATAAGTAGGGAAAAAGTTTACTTTCAGGGACATAGAATATACTAGATAGAATTCCACTTTAGAGTAACTGTATTTAATTAAATAAATGTCTGAAGCATACATTTGCATATCACGAGTGTTTCCTGTCCAAAGTCTGTCAGCCCAATAGTTTTAATGATGTCTTCTTTCCAAATTAATGAATCTTTACCTTCTAATCATGGTTATGTGACTAGTTTACTGATGTTGTGAAGTCTGGTTTCTGCATATTCTATCATCAGACAAATGGTTATCATTTTTCTTTCCTCTTTTCCAATATATTCTGAAATCTTGGACACGCAGTGGAAGTTTTCAGTCTTTGAATTCATTGATCAGGATGTGAGTTCTATTCACAAGGACATAATTATGGTCGTCCAGGCAATCAAACGATCAATCTCCTGTGTTGAAATTTATTAAGAGGAGTTTATCAAGAATAAACCTAATTGAATGTTTAAGGAGATAATCGTATCATTTGGGAATTGCTAATGATATATTAATCCAAATGTTGTTAAATGGTTCAAATAGTGAATTGGCGAGACGTTTGGTTTGGAGCATATAGTCTAAGAATCTTAGCCGTCAATCCTAATCTAAACATTTTACAAAATGTACTAACAAAATGTTTAGGGAGTTTGAATCTGCCAGACCTGGATCTAATAATATAAAACTTTTATTTTTTGCTGCTTGCTCTATAATAAAATTTGGAACCATTCTGTCTTCTAGATAATTTCATCATGTGAATTAATCTTGAATAAGAGCATTTTTCCATTTGTATGCACATTAGGCATCTTGAAGAGATGGTAATTGATAAACAAGAACGATTGATGGAGTGCATTTTTCCATTTGAATGAACTGGGGTATGGTGAACTAATAAGAGTGGAGATATACGACTTACATACGTTCAACTAACAGGCTTTGATACAAAGAGCTGTTGATGGCATCATATTATTCCTCCTCCACAGTATTGTCTGTATTCCTGTTACAGACGCAGCCGATGGTCACAAAATATTGCCATTTATTTGACATGGACCTTTTGCACACTAGTATAGCATGTAAAAAGTATTGTTTCTGACCTATGTTGCATGGGTACGGGTACGTATACCTATGTCATGGTATACTTATGTCATGGGTACGGGTGCGGGACATGGCAAATTTGTAGAAGGTAGGGTATGGGGACATGGTTATATAAATATTTAAATACACATATATTATATATTGAAATTAATATTTTATATGAGAATAAGGATGAAAATTAAAATTCCTATAATATTTTTATGTTTCTTTTATTGTGAGGATTATAAAATGGAAAATCACTAGTTTCTGAACTAGACATCCAAACGACCCTTGAAATCATAATTCAGAACCTAACCTATGTCCAAGGAGTTTCAAAAGCTGATGTGATGTGTAGGATACATTGCCAAAAAATGTATGACAATTTTTTTAAATTAAAACGTATATTGTATAATTGAGTACATGCTCGAGTAAATGTGTGCATATATGCAAGGGGTGTCTTAAGGAATGTGGTAACGGGTTTGGGTATGGGTCGGGTATGGGTACGGCTTCAGATTAGAAGTACCCAGCTAACGTAGTTTCTAACTGTATGCCAGCACAGTACGCATGTAGTTGACATGCCCATGATGTTGTTGCTGTCATTTACTCGTTTGTCGATCTTACTAGGTCGGGTTGTCCTTGCCCTGTCCTAACTCGCACCTTAATGGCTTTCCCCTGCTTATTCTTGTTGCCAGACTCATCTCCTTCCTTCTCTTAACGAGCAAAACACAACCAAAAGAGGAGGGCAGTAGCCGAGAAGAATGAGAAAGGATGTAGCGAGGGAATAATAGAAATGGAAATGGCTGAAAATGGAGGTACCAATCAGTCACTTGCAGGGGATCAGGGTCTTTCTGGTATCATGCAGATTTAGTTCCCTAATCTTTTGGCTTGTAGAAACTATAGAACAAACAGATTTTAGTTATTTTGTATACAAGTTAAGTGGTGGTGGTGGATGGTTTCTTTACGGAGTTGAAACATGTCATTTGAGAACTACAAAAGTCCATCAAGTTTGGTGATTCTGAATTTTAGGTAGTTTGAACTTTGAATCATGACTGATGCTGGCAGTTCTTTTTTGATGTGTCTAATATGTTGGTGGTTCACCTGGTTATAGGCTATTTAAGAAATCTTCATTTCTGAAAATCATTTCATGCGAGGCACAGAACCTCAAAATTTGTTTACATTTGAGATCTAGACATTTAGGTGTGTTTGGTTTGAACTAGTTGGAGGTGCATGTTATTTCAACTACATTCACAGTTTACAGTACACGTCTGGTTGGATGTTGCAACACCAAAATGTTGTTGCAAATGCAAAATAGGCCAAAACTAGGGGAGCTGTGTAAGCGTTCAAATTGAAGAGCAATCAAACAATGGGAGTTGGAACTCCAAGGTGTTGCAAATACGTTTGTTGTTTCAACTACTCCAAACCATACACGCCCATACTCAGTATTGTTGCATAGGGGAGCGTTGATTTCAGTTTGGAAATTCCTTCTCATAGTTTTTCTCTTAGGAGGCTTGTGCTTTTCCTTCTCATATATACACCCCCCTATGGTTAGCTTTCCATGACCACTATTATCGAGACTTCGGCACATCTTTACTCACCACAATTGATGCCGAAGATTCAGACAAATTACATGACATTTGTTGTTTTACAAACATGGAGAAAATTTCTTTGTCAGATAACATGCCCAACTGGATAAAAATATTATATTTAGATATCACGTCAGACAATGTCATGATGATAAATCTTTTGGCTGTTAGGCAGTTTGTTTGCACAGTGTTTGCACAATTGATAAATATATTTTCTGTCTGGTGGCCTAGTCAAATGGGCTAGTGAAATTGATTAGAGGGTATTGTGAACTTCGATGGACATGCAATCTGACAGAACATGGCTTGCTGATTGGGGAAAACATTTGATTGTACATCATCGTGCAATGTATGGACTGCTGAGATGAAAAATATGTAATATTACTGTAATCCTTGGGGGAAAGTATTATAAATTAGCAGTTGAAAGGCTTCGGTATAGTACCAGTTTTCCTTTAATTCACATGCATCTTGCATGATTGCCTGATATCATATTTTTGTAGGATCGCTAATTTGATCACACTAAAACACTAGAAAATAGAATTTAATAGTGTTTATAAAATTTAAGCAAAATGGATTATAAATTGCAAAGAAGGAATAGCAACAATCTCAGAAATTGAACATCACAAACACAAGAGATTTATACTGGTTCCACCTCCCCGGTGTACATCCAG
>JBAKGM010000139.1:22496533-22512176 GCA_037177215.1 Asparagus racemosus
TAGTCCCACATCGGCTAGGTTAACAAATTGTTCTTAATTAATTCTCTTTAAATAGGGACTTATACCTAGGATTTGTTTAGAGAGAGAAAGGTGTGAAGAAAAAGGAGAAAAAGGTAGAAAGAGAAAAAAGAGAGAGCTTGGAGAGATTTTACAAGAGAGAGGTCAATTTCTCTTGGGTAAAAATCAAAACTTTTATTTTTCTTTTAGACGAGTTTGTAGATTGTACAAGTCGTCGGTGTTCTTCTTTATAGTAGAATCTCCCCTTACCCTTCCCGTGGACGTAGGCAAGTTTTCTGAACCACGTAAATCTCGTGGCTCTACTGTTTATTGTTTATTGGCTATAGTTTGTAGGTTCTCAGATCCACCCTTAAGATTAAGCGTGGTCTTAATCTCAAAGTCCGTGAGTGACTTCGCTTGGTTGATTGCACCCACTCTGACAATTATCTCCTTCGTGAGCTAATCCCCGTCGGCGATTATATTTCCTTCGTGAACATAATCAGTACATTCTCTCAGGTGATATCGTTTCCGCGGCATGTGAGCGTGATTCTACGCCCAACAAGTCATTATGACGACCCCTTGGTCAAAGTCTGAGGCCTGGTCATGTGTCCTGAAAACCCATAAAAATGTTTTAGAATGATAAAAACTTTTCAAGAGAGTCGAACCTGAGACCTTAAAGTGCTATTCATAGGCAGCTTATCAACTCGACTAGACCCTTTGGTTATAAGGCCGCACTTTATTATCTTCAAATTGAACTAATTATTCCTGAACTTATATTATTGCGAATGCACCCAGAAAACAATCTGTTGTAGAAGGGAAAAAAATTCCCTCTGGGGATCTATCTGCAACAATACAGCAGTACACTCTGGAAGTCCCCACAACGCACTGGGCCCACTTATAATATCCTCACACTTTAAAACTCCCTCCTCATTCGGATAATACCCAGAATCACCTCCGGCCAATAAAAATCACAAATGTCCTCCGCCGCCAGCGCCGGCGCCGCCTCGAAGACAGTGGTGCTTGCCGACGACGTCCCGTGGCGAGCTTCTCCCTCCGGCACGAAACCCCTCCCCAAGATCCACCACAGCCCCATCCTCAAGCTCCCCCAAAACCCTAGCTCCACCTACGCTCTCGCCGTCATGAAGGTGACCACACCTCACCCTTTTTATTTCTCTTTTTTTACTATTTTTTAATGATTTTTTTGTTTTTATTTTTGGTTAGCATCGGGATCCGATTGGCGAGGGCTTTGCGACGGAGGCGAGGCTGGAGGCGGCGGGGCCGGAGTGCATTGTGCCAGGTCTGGCTACTCCAGTGAAGTTTCTTGGCTTGAAGGTCCAGCTCCCTCAACTCAAAATTTGTTTTTCTCCCTTTTTTTTCTGTAAGGTTTGCTCTGCATTATTATTATTCATCTGATGTGCTTGAGAAATTTCATTCATTTTGAATTCACTAGTTTTCGCTTAGGTCGGCGGAATAAGTTAGGTCTTCTTTATCTTTTGATTCTTTTCCTCTCTTCACTACGCGCACATAACACGGAAGAAACTCGGGCTTAATTTTGTTGTGTTCCTTTTATTACTGAACATATGGAGTAGATATTTTAGATGGCAATGAATCTAATCAATAACTTAATTGACTGCTGATGTTGTTGTAATTTGTGAGTTTGAATGAGTGCTCGTCGATTGGTTCATAGCTTTTCTGGAGGGTCTAATGTGCCATAGTATTCATAGTGTCCTTATTTCAACCCTGAAATGATCACACATAGTTTGGTTTTTGATGTTGTATAACTTGCTGCTCCATTTTGCTTTGTCATTGTTGAGATGGAAGTTATTGTGTGGATTGAAATTTGATAGAAGAGAACATGGTTTGAACTTTTTGTGATGCACTAGCCGATTCTTCCAATCTTATGCTTGTTTGCAATGGGATACATTGTCCATATTCTTCCTTTTCTAAAATGAGAGAAAAGGTATATAACTGACAAATTGTACTTCACAACCTGCAACAATTCTTGCTGAGAATTTTTTATTATACATTTCAAGCTTATGTTATTTCCAAACGGTTACTGGCTTTTCTAAATTGTCTAGCAAATTACATACAAAAAATGTTTGTAACCATTTTCTTTATCAGTTTTTCTGCTTTTGCAATTTGTTTGAATTTTCACTAATGGCAGGCAAATTTTCTTATGAGTGTTTTCATTTTCCTTATGGATGATGACTTTTTTCAAGCTTTAGTAGAAGGATTCATATAATCTATAGTAATGCTCTTTGTTTATATTTCAATGAAAACTGAATACATCCGTCAGTTACCAATCACTATGCTACTTTTTCTCAATTTTTTTGAATTAAGCAGACCGTTCCATGCCCTTAAGATTTAGTTTTTTTTACATCTATGGAAATCAAATGTGGGCTGAAGTTAATTAATGTGAGGTTTTCAAACTATTTTGTATGAGCTTGATTTAATTCTAATCAACTCGTTCTATTCTCTGCCATATTAGTAAACTGTACCGGATTGTTGCTTTTGTTCAATATTGTGTTCGGCTGAGATGTTGATGGGTTGATTATCACTTGATTGCTCAAACATTAACATGTCAACCACCATCATAATTTACAACCATCTAAACTTTCCAAACTATTTGACGTTAGCCTTGTTGACCTTGCCAAGAGTTGAGAGGTTCTTAGACTAATGGCTGTAGTTTTCTTCTTAAAATGTGGTTATGCTTTATTTGAACTAGTGGCTCGATGGTTCTAAATTGCCACCAGAATATACTTGATGCTCTCTTCAGGCTAGTATGTTCCTTTGTTTTCTCAAGTTTGCTTGATAACAAAAATGGATAAATTATTTTCTAAAGCTAGCCATGGGAGTCATTACATGGTTTATAGGGTAAATCTCTATATTATGATTCTATGAAGCATTTTCTGTTTCATTTGAAATTTATGCTATTTGGCCTTGTGCATTCAAATGCACACTTCACAAAAAATATTTTCATAACATTTCTTTGCATTCTTTTTTTTTCCATTTCTTTCTAGTGATTTATGAATCTTGACCAATTGAGGCAATGATGAAACCACTCGTAGCACCCATGTTGACAACTTCACTTTCGCCATCTTCTTTTATGTCCTATTTTCTCCAGTTGCCAAAAACATCAATCATAAAGTTCTACTATTGAAAATCTTTTTTGTATATGCCTTCTCCTTTCTTTTCTCTTTTAAATTTAAATTTGATTCTAAGTCATATTTAAATTTCTAGTTATCTTTTGTTTCTAAAGTAATACAAATGGACCTATCAACTACAAATGGACCTATCAACTAATACAAAAGATGGCCAAACGAAATCAACATAACATGACCCTAACAAACTTATAAAATTATAAATTAACTTCACCAATACAAATAGATTAAATCTACTAATTCAAAAGATGACTCAACTAAACCAATGATACATGATTCTACTAAAACTAAACAACTCAATCAAGAATAAATCTAATCCTCTTTCTTCGTGACCTTCTTGGATATGCTTTAAGTCTTGATACCCATTGATAGGGGTGCATCTTCAAATAACCCTTATATTTAATTGAGTCCCTCCACTATTTTGAGGTTTTGTTTTCTGATCTTTAAGGCTGAATTTTGAGATCAAGTCAGATTCTTGTAGTTTCTTAGATACCAGTTTTGAAATCAATATAATGTTCATCATAGTTAATCACTTCATTGACCTGGTGCAGACTTTGGTCGGAAATGAAAATTTCCCCTTCTGGTAACTGTTGCTTGTTGGTATTCTACAGCTCGAGAGTTTTGACAATATATGCTTGTTTTCTTTGCAAATTATTGCTCATAGGTAGAATAATTGAACTATAGGTCTGTACTGTACTACTGTTCAATATTCTTTTGACTTTGGTTGAGGTCTTTTCAGTGATATCTTTCAATTAATGATGTGGATTGACCTGATGGCACAATTGATCGCATATATTGTTATGCAGTTGTCTTATAGGACTTAGGGCATGAAGCAATGACACATTTATTCTTATGTACAGTATAACTTTAAGGCCATTATGTACTCGGTACTCTCGCTAAGATCCTGAGGAATGGCTACTATGAACCTTTAGTAATTCAAAGAAATTGCATTTATGCCTTTACCTCATGTGAGAAAGACCTCTATAGGAAGTGAATGTGTATCTTTGTGACCTGTTTCCTGGACTAGAGCCCTGGAAACATATGTCAACAAACACTAGCGGATGTTGATAGGCCTTGTTAAGTCTTAGTCTGGTATTTAGAGATCCTTTAATCTGACCAGATTTACTTGGAACATTATAGGTTTAACATTTTTTTGGAAGCATATCTTGTGAACATGCGTATTTCAACTTTATATGGATAGATTGGATCAGGTGGTTGATAATGTTTTGTTCTTCTCTTCCTATTTTATTGAAAAGGTTGGGAGAATGGGAAGCATGCTGGAAAGAGACTAGCCAATATTGCTGTTTCCATGTAACATGTCTCATCTGAAGATTTAATACATAGATTAATAACACAAATTAATTATTGACTCAGCCAACATGACATGTCCCTTTCAGCAGATGTATCTCTGCTTTATGGGTTCTATGACCATAGTCCTTCTCGGAAAATTGTATCACATGTCACTTTGTTCACCTTGTATTTCACAACGGGCGCTTTCAAACATGCTTCTATTTATTTTCCCCAATTAGAGGCTTATTATAAATCTCTTGACGCACTCGTAATCTGCAAACATTCTACTGTTACTCTCTTGAAGAAAGTGTGATAACAGCTTGTTAAACCAGGATTTAGTCGTAATTATTCTACGCCTAGTTTTTCTTCTTCTATATGTAGCTTTAGCTCTATCTTTTGTTACAGCAAGTCCTATTTTGTTTTTTTGGCTTTCTTTCGTCGTTTATTGATTGTCATGAACTTGTATAGTTGTTATCTGATCGAAGACCTACCATATGAAACAATGTTAAACAGTTACCAAGTATTTATTTTTCAAGATAGTTATGTAAATGTGTGCATTTTCTATTTTATGCAGGTCTGGCCTATTGAAGTTGACTTAAAATTTCTGGAACCTATTGGACGGGAACTTAAGGCCATTGGGAAGGTAACAATCAGAACTTACCATTTTTTCTCCTTAGAAACACATGCTCATGGAGAATAGAATAACAAACTAGTGATTTTATATTTCAAAATCAGCTGTTTAACTTATATGCATGTTTTGGTCAATCACTAGAATAGAATAATTCACTAGCGATTTCTATATCACTTGATCTCATCTTGGAGTGTGCTGGCATGTTTCTTTCTTAGTCTATGAGCTTTATTTCTTGTGTTACAACTCTTCCAATTTTGTTGGGCGTAAAGCATTTATTTTTGATGCAGCAACATACAATGTGGATTGACTCTAGCTGCAATCTTTTCATGATTTACTGTTTAATTGAACTGGTCAAGTTTAAAAATTCACCAGACCATCCACAAAAAGATTAGCAAATGATGAAACATGGATTAGTACATGATGAAATAATCTTTATGATAAATCCATTCACAGGAAAAGCTTTTAACTGGTCATAGTCCTATGGAAATGCAGCAGCTACTCTGTGAAGAGTACTATCAAACTTACGCTCGTAAAAGTTTAGCTCTACTTATGGTTTGATAAACAGCCCATAGAAGAAAACTACAAGTGCTGTTTTCACTTTCAAATGAGAAATTGGTAATTTCAGTTTGGTTGATCCAATCACAAAGTCGACAAGACCATTGGCCTAACTTTACTTATATGTTAGTTAACTGTTTCTTGTATATTTTGGTACAAATCAAGAAGATAGAGGTTTTAATTTGGAGTTGTAATATTGTAGGACTGCATCACACGAAATGGGAAAAGTAGTTATTGCTTGCTACTGTCTTAAATGGATGTGAAGGGTCTACTGTGAATATTAATGAGGGACCGGATCTCCCTGATTCTCTAAAAAACTAATGTACTTGTCAATGTACTTTACCAACCTTAACACTGCTTGTGAAATTGGATGCACATTTCATATATAATGAAGTTGAGTAACAGTTTCTTATTGTTGTTACCGTCTTTAAGTTCATTATGATGGGATAGGAGCCTGAGGCATTGGAATTTTAATCACTTTTATCTTGAAAAAGGTTTCTGGCTTCACGAGAGCTGAATCATGAAAAAGGATTTGTATAGACAACCCAAATATTTGGGATAATTTTTATTTGCTTTTGTTTTCCTTTATGTTTAAAGTTTTGTAATGAAGATTGAGAAGTGAGCCTAATGCTTTTGCTGATGCATGATTGATAAGCTAAGCTTTTGTGCTAGGACCCTCCAAACTAGTTTTTCATGACAAAATTCTTAAAAAACATTTAAGTCCCTGTAGTTAACCTCCAGTGTATGGACTATTTTCTTCTATCCAGATGGTGTGAAAGACATTTAGCAAACACGTACATTTTTATTGACAGGCCATGGTTTAATTAGCCTGCAACATTCTTCCTGTTGACTCTGCATGTCAATTGCCAGGCTCCTGTCACATAATTAATGGATTTCCAGACTGGAATAACAGTTGGAGTAACAATAGGAAACTGTCACTCAACTTCATTACTTATGAATTTTGTATACAAATCCACAAGCAGTGTTAAGGATGGTCAAGCGCATTGACATGTACATTAATTTTCTAGAGAACCAGGGAGATCCAATCCCCCATTAATATTCACAATAAACCTTCACCGCCATTTTAGATACTAATAAGTAATTACTACTACTTCTATTTGTGATAACCCACACTGTTGACTTGCTAATGCAAGTTCACAATTTCCTATCAAGTGAAAACAACACTTGAAAATTTTCTTCTATGAGGCGAGCAGTTTCTCAACCCATGACTAGACCTAAACTTTTAGGAGACTAAGGTAAGCTTAATAGTCCTCTTCAACGAGCAGCTGTTACTTTGAAATTTTCTATTCACTAATATCATGGAAATTTTCTGGCCTCACTAAAGCTGAGTTGGGAAAATCCTTGTTTGTTTGTTTTTTTTCCTTTTTTTTTTTGTCTAAAAACTTTGTAATCAAGGTTGAGAAATGAGCCTACTGTCTGCTGATGGATGATTGATAACCTAAGCCTTGTGCTAGCAACCTCAGTACCAGTTTTTAGTCTCAAATGTTAAAACCATTTAGCTCCCCATCTTGACTAGTTTGACCTTAAATATTTGGACTATTTTCTTCTAGAATGGTATGAAATAAATTTAGCACCTGCACATTTTCATGTTGTTTTAGATTTTTAGCTTGCAGCATTGTTCGTGCTTAATCGCTGATCTGCATCAATTGCAGAATGTGTGTAACACACCATCATATATTTAGAAGAAATCGATCTCGATTTATCATTGGCGAATGCTCTTAAAGTTACATTCCTGAAGTAATAAAAGACCTATGTTGCGGGATCTGTAATTATTTTTGCTAATATGGTTTCCTTTTACAGTTCATGGATTCAGCTGTTAACCTTATGAATGCATCATTTCAAGATCGCTAAGCTGTTACAGTTAGTTTGATGAGGTGGTAAAGCTCGGGGAGTACTCGTGTCTATAATAGGTCGCAAGCAAGATGCCATTTTCATTTCGGGAGTTACTAGCTACTATAGTATTGGACAAAAAGTAGAAAAGTGTACTTAGTGGTTGTTGAGTCTGTATGCTCAAAAGTTGTTTGGCCAGTTTTGCGATTGTTGTAATATTGAGAGAACCCAAGGATACCTTGTTACAGTATCTTACTATATATGTAGAGTACTTGCTGCGATATTCCTGCAGAGACTTTCACGTAATGCTTCAGGAAATAATTGAGTAACAATCTGGCAATTCTGCATGTTTCTGTTTATTGGATGTGGTTCATGCATCTTGCGGAGTTTGACATATTTCCATTGTGTGCAGCATCAATTGCTGCAGCTGATGGTTCGTCAGCTTGTTTCTATTTACTAAGTTGCAGTTATGAGCCGTGAGGCTTCTTAATTTTGTTTTTGTGCTAATGATTGAAGCTGAAGCTCGGGAAAGGTTTCTGAAATTTTTCGATCTCCCTTTAGCATGTTATGCTGGCTGCCATCTCATATTTTCGCCCCTTTGCTTTCTATTGTTAAAACAAAGTCTACAAATAGCAAGTCATGAGACCTTGTTTTCTACTTTTCATTCATCTTTCGGTTGTCAATTACCCCGGTCGCTGAAAGCTATATCAAAGAAAATAGCACCTCTTTAATCACCATCTTTCGGCTGAGATTGCACACTGAAAAAGAAATGTACCAAGAAAAAAGAAAATAGCACCTCTTTATATTTCTAAAAAAAAGAGTTGGCTAAGACTTTAATCGGAATTGCTAGCGCCATGCGTAGAGGGGATGAAAAGAATAATCAACGTATGAGGGTCAAAGTCAATAATATGAGAAATAGAAAGGGAAACATCCTCAAGTATGCGGAAAATTCTGTAGTAGAGCACCTGTTCTATAAAATCACATAGAGATGATAGAGATACGTCTCATTGTCAGATGTAGATCAGTACCATTAATATACGACATTATCGCCGTCGCCGTTAATGCAATCAAAATACTAAGCATAACTAGATCTCCTGACTTCCTATATGATCCTAAGCTTTACTTTTCATTTCTCCTTCCAACTTTCAAATGCATGCCAGAGTCACCATAGTCAGAATGAATGGATCGCTGATTAATTTAGTACTCCTGCTAATTGTACAGTAATACGAGGTTCAGAGGAACACGCAAGGAATAATTAACAAGATAATTTATACCTGCCGACCTGAATTGGAAAAAAAACCTGCGAACATTGGATGTTCCTCTTGATCCCAAACTCGTCATAAGAATCATCAAACAATTACATGGTCAGCTTTTGCGTGTGATGGCAACATATTAAAATATTAGAAGAATCTCACGTCATGTTTTTTTCATCAAAATTTGCAGTCAACAAAATCACAAGTTTAAAGTCATTAGGGGCCACAGTGATCTAATTCTAACGATTGAAAACGTGCAAGAAAAAGACTAGCCAGCCCTTCTGGTTTTGGACGCTTCTCTTAAAAGATAACCAAATTGCTCCAATTTTGAACAGAACTTGAGTGCTCAGATTCAAACGTCTTTATATGTTACTGCTTAGTCCATGATTATATCAAAATGCTATTGAAGACTACAGTATTATATTTTAATACAAGACTACAGTATAGTTTTGTATTTTGCAAGTTAAAAGACAAATTAACGCTCCTTAACCCCTCACTTATTCCGTTGACAAACAATACTCCCTTTTAATCATCGCCATCTCCGTCTCCATTTAAAACAAAACTTTGGCGAGCGTGGAGACGAAAAAACCCAAGAGTGGGAAGATAGAGAAGAGATTGAGAGATGAGGTACTGCTCTCGTTGTTATCTCCACCTGTTATTGCTAGCTCTCTTTGTGAGCTTTGCTGCTAATTGCAATGGAGGAAACACTAGTTCTTTTGTTAGGAGGGTGGAGAAGTCTATCGACATGCCTTTAGATAGTGATGCCTTCAGAGTTCCTCCTGGTCACAATGCTCCTCAACAGGTGATGCATTTTTTAATCTGGGTTTTTCGTGCTAACCAAACACCAATCCTATATAAGCAATTCTTAACTGTGTTGCTTCTTGAAACGATTGGTGTTTAGTTACGCGATCGCAAAGTTCTATTGAGTAATTCTCAAATTTGTTAGTTGTGTTTATGTGTACTTGTTCTTTTCCTCTCATTCTTTCTAGCTTATTATGTATTAGCTTGCACTCTTGATTCGGAGCCCATTCGTTTTCTTCTTACTTTCTTCTCTGCTTCCCAACTAATTTTGTTCAAAGTTTTCTGTTCTACGAGTCAGAATCCTATGTTTGGTTCTCAACTTTTTTTTATTATCTTATTTTGTGTTTTCTTTTAATGTGCATTCACTCAGTTGATTGCTGTCCCCTCTTTATTTTGCTTGTGAGGCTAGGGATCCATGCTAATTAATTGGCAAAGTTGTGATTTTGTACTCTGTTCTATTGTTTATCCATCTTTGGAATATCTTTATTTCTCAATCTTGTTTTACTTTATGTAGATTTTCTGCTTTATTGACCTATGCCCTTTCCGCTCTCTTTGTTTTTTATTTTGGGAGAACATAGCTTTCCATTTTTTATTCGTCTTTCTTGATGATTTTCTTTATAATTTTTTTTTTGAAAATCGAAGTTTATAGGCCTACAAGCTTCGATAAATCTTGCTATACACATAGATGATAAAATTCTTCATGTAGATCACATAAAAAAGTGACTTTCGTGTGCCTTGAACTCTAATTATTGAAAAATTCAGACTCGGATCCTATCGCAAAGAAAAATTACTTGGCTTAGTATATCACAAACAAGTCCAGCCTACACGCTCATGTACAAGTCCCCATATGTATGATTTTGCATTTCTACATTCTCACTCCAATTGTGGATACTTCTCTTATATCGGGTTTAGAAAAGACGAGCTCAATTTTGTTTCTTGAAGGTTCACATAACTCAAGGAGACCTTAGTGGTACTGGGATAATTATATCATGGGTCACCCAGGACGAGCGTGGCTCTAGTAAAGTCCTTTATGGCACGTCAGAAGACAGCCTTGAGTTTTCGTCTGAAGGCAGAGTTACTCGCTATACATTCTATAACTACACTTCAGGGTTTATCCATCACTGCACTCTCCAAAATTTGAAGGTGATTTATCAAAACTTCTACTTTGGCAGGTGGAATCAGTTTGAGATTTAGAGTAATGGGTATTGTGTATCTTTGCAGCATAACACAAAGTATTACTATGAGGTTGGTATTGATCATTCACCAAGGAGATTCTGGTTCATAACTCCTCCTGAAGTTGGTCCTGATGTTCCTTATACATTTGGCCTAATAGGTAAATCTTAGTTTGATTTTCCTTATACATACCTTCCACTTGTCAACTTACGGTTGGCCAGTTGCGGATTGACCCCCATTGTAGTTCTGTTTTTGCAGATATACTCCCTGAGTGAATGTTTTTCTTTTTTTATGATTCTTTTACTCTCAGGAGTTCTATTTGTCAAAAACTATTGTCTTTTCTGAGGGTAATAGAGTGGTAAAAATTCAGTGTGAATTTGTACTCATAGTCGGCATAGTTAGTACTAAAAGGAAATAAGCTAAAAAATTTCTTAAAATATGAATCATTCTGTCTTAATGCTCATTTCTTGTCGTAATATATTGTGATCAGGGGATCTTGGGCAGACTTATGATTCGAATAGCACACTCACTCATTATCAGATGAACCCGATGAAAGGCCAAACTGTTTTGTTCGTTGGCGATCTCTCTTATGCAGATGATCATCCGAATCACGATAATGTGAGATGGGATACTTGGGGCAGGTTCATCGAGAGGAGCACTGCATATCAGCCTTGGATTTGGACTGCAGGAAACCATGAGATCGATTTTGCACCTGAACTTGTAAGTATTAAATCATAGTTACTGTTTTTTTTATTTATGGTTCTCCTCTTAACGCATCCTATACGTTCTGCTTTATAATTTCAATATGGGTTAATTGCACATAGAAACCCTGTAGTATCGTTATTTTCGACTTACTACCTCTGTACTTTCTCTGTTGGAGATAGACCCCCAGGTTAAATTTTTTATTACTCTTTTACTCTTGGTGAAATTTTGGCGGATATGATCTCTGAATGATTTTAGTGAGTCTGTCTGAGGGTAAAAGAGAGTAAAAGAATTTAACCCAGGGCTCTATCTGCAACAATGAAATTACAGGCGTGGTAAGTTCAAAACAATGATACTACATGAGGCCTTTATGAAATTAACCCCTTAATTTAAACAAAATTAACATTACAAGCTTATATTGAGATGTTGATGGATGAGGATGTTCATATATGATATCCTTGCAGGGTGAGACTGAGCCATTCAAGCCATATAGACACAGATATCATGTTCCCTACAAAGCGTCTGGAAGTACATCTCCATTCTGGTACTCGATCAAGCGAGCCTCAGCACACATCATTGTTCTCGCATCTTATTCAGCTTATGGTATGACCCCTCAACTGATCTTTGTGATTTTTCTTCTGTAAAATTTCTTCTCTAGTCTCAATTATATGTCGGTTTTGTCAAGTTATCATCATGAAATTTGACCTAAACTTATAAGATACACTCTCTATATTAGAGTTGAATGAAGGGAAAAAACTCTTAGTGATGCATAAAGTTCAGTATAGATAGCCTTTTTATTTCTTTTGTCACATTGCCAGGTACTTATTCAGTGTCTTTTTTCTAACTTATTGGAACATTCCTGAGATCTGTTTCCTTAATCATGTAATTCATACCCTTTCTTTTTCCAGGTAAATATACTCCTCAGTATGAGTGGCTTGAAGCTGAGCTACCAAAAGTTAACAGAAGCGAAACACCATGGCTAATTGTTCTCTTGCATTCACCATGGTATAATAGCAACAGCTACCATTACATGGAAGGAGAATCCATGAGAGTAATGTTTGAATCTTGGTTTGTAAAATACAAAGTTGATGTCGTGTTTGCAGGTCATGTCCATGCCTATGAGCGCAGTGTAAGTCTCACCACTGTCACTTTATTTATCCACAGTTAATAAATCAATACTGAGAGACATCTCTCCAAACTCTTCACCTGGTATCAGATCCAATTCTGGAAATATCACCCACACAAAAAATGTCACCCTTCATATATTTTATATATTGTAGGAGCGGGTATCAAACATTGCATACAACATCGTGAATGGAGAATGCATGCCAACTCCTGATCCCTCTGCACCTGTGTACATAACTATCGGCGATGGAGGAAACATTGAGGGACTTGCCACCAAGTATGCTTAATTTTGCCAAGTTCTTTTAGACTTACTTATAAAAGGGTTAATTGCCGATACATCCCCTTTATTCTAAGGTGCTAGCTACTAGTTATTGCTAAGTTTTTTTTATTAGCATTTAGACCCATTGATGTCTAAATAAAGTTATTTCTATGTTACACGTACATACTATAAAACAAATTTTAGGAATAATAAGTGACCAACCACAATAGTACAGGGAAGCATCTGAAATTTACCCTTTTCAAATGGAACTTATACAACAGAACTTGATTGTTTTAGGATTACGTTAATCAACATTTTTCATTTTGTACTGCAGCATGACAGAACCACAGCCCAAATACTCTGCATATAGAGAAGCAAGCTTCGGTCACGCCATTTTTGAGATAAAAAACAGGACTCATGCCTACTACAGCTGGCATCGAAATGATGATGGCTATGCAGTAGAAGCCGATTCAATGTGGTTTTATAATAGGTTTTGGTATGCAGTGGATGAATCTAATTAATCTACTTCATGATGATGTATGTGTAGTTTTTCTTCTTCTTCAGAGGTTAAAGATTGCTTTTTAAATTCACAGGCATCATCCTCACGTTTCGGTTGGGGTTCCTGTAAATGAGTTTTTGCTCGAACTTATGTATCATCATATAAGTCAATAAAGATCCTTTCGTATCTCATGGTTGATTGTATCAGAGTATATTGTTGTCATCTGCTCTAAATAAAATTGTATCGTTCTTACCTACTAATCCTATATTTTGAATGAGCGAAATAAAAGAGCATTTCATAATAAACTTCGAAATGCCAAAACTTCATCGTCTGATTGCACGGCCATCATCCTTCTGCAATCACAAAATTACCTTACATACGAGCGGATGACCATCTCGAGCAGCATGACACATTGACTTAAAAAGCAAAATTATTCTGTTTCTGCATCTCATCATTTTTCTTACCTACTCTTATTGTACTTCTCTCTCTTCTTTCTAAATCTTTTTATGCATATATTCTGTATCTATTTTCAATAGTTAATAGATTCCTCGAGCATCTTGCTATAACTACTTAAAAAAAAAAAAAAAACCCAGGTGACGAAAATGTAACGTTAGATGTTAGAAATTATGACAACTAATGATTTACAGAAAAACAAAGTTTTGATTTATGGAATTAAGTGATTCACGGAATATCTACCCAAATGTAGGAGTATTGGCATCTGATGAAGCACATACATATTGGGGGACCTAATGGTAACTTTAAACATTCAATGGCCTCATCTCGCCATTGCCACCCGAGCAAGTCCTCCCCATCGGATTCCGAGGCAAGTCTCATAGATCTGTGGAGAAGGATCTTTACGATCATCATGGCTAGCCTCGATTTTGAGGAGGCCGGGTATAAAATATCAGAAATCAAATTCGAGCCTGGACAGGAGATTGAGATATGCTACATGCTCGTCGAATGCCGCAGTCACGCAAAGGCGTATGCCCGCTACTACGGCCTCCTCCCCCAACGGTATTGCATGATCAGTAAGCTTTACCAGTATAATTTCATCAAGCGCTTTCTACAGTAGTGCTCAACAGTTCACCGCCTCGAAACAAAGTCTCTGTGATATGCCGCGCAGTTTTCCACTCAATTTCTGGGCATGAACGCGCTGTCTTGGCATGTTCTTGCATTTGTTCGCCTGACAGAGGAAAGCACGACGTCGTCTTCCATAATTTTTATTAAGGTCCTGTATCAAGAACTGTCGGATATTCTCGGCCTATGACTGCTTGCTGAGTGACTAAATGATCCCGCGTTGCCAGGTTCATTGAGATCTATATTTCCTAAGGATACCCCAGAGAACACGAGATTTGCGATCAACTTCTTCACGTCCATTGGGCTGGGTGGTATTACAGTGGGGTTGCGCGACTACTTGAAGAGTTCTAGCTATGAGTCAGATTACGAAAAAGAATCTGATTACAAGAGGAGGAAGATTAATTGATAATGTTTTAGATTGGTGTCCGTTTCATTTTTATGAACAAATATACTCGAAGTTTGTAGATATGTTGAAGTTGAAATAGTATTGACTTTATCTTTTTGATCTTTTTTGAATATGGTGAATTTTGGTTTATATTGTATTTAATATTTTTCAGGTTTATGAGCTTGAAGTTGTAAGTATGGGGGGATTTTACACTTGCAGGCTACCTCTTTGGATGTAAATCCGGCAATCTTAGACAAATTGAGAAGATATTTGCTATATTAAAAGAATACTTTTAACTAAGGTGGTAGATAATAATAACGGCATGAATTATCTTTTTCCTTGTAGAATGTTTCAGTGAGGGCCATGAGAATTTTGGATCATATGCAGAACTTTCCTATCATGATGTATGAAACACTGTATTTTTCTTTCTTTCACATTAGATTTCAACAAATGCAAACATGGAAACTATGTTTATTTAAATAGAAAGATACATTTTGATATATTTGAAAGATGAGTACTGTGATTTAAAGAAATCATGACAATGTTTGTGTTGAAACCATATTGATCACTTTCTTCAGGCTTAGATCAGCCTCATAATAGCAAGACAAGGACCGCAGTTTCAATCGTTGTGCCTGTTGTATCGGTCATCATACTGCTCACATCCATCTATTAAGTTACATACGAGAAAAAAGATGAAGACCATTATGTAAATACGAAGACAAACTTTTACTGTTATCTGGTAAAAATCAAATTTACTGCTTTTAGACAGCTAAAACATTAGGTATAATGAACTCGTTCAACTACGAAGAACCAGAGAGTAGAGAGCTACCATTGCTTGGTTTGAGAACAATTTTGGCTGCAACCAATAACTCCCCCCCCCCCCC
>JBAKGM010000139.1:22515465-22527745 GCA_037177215.1 Asparagus racemosus
GTGTTTCCTCTAGAGCCTGGCTCTTCTCCTCAAAATTAGAGACGGCCAGCTGCTGAAGTACTTCGATCTCGTTCAGCTCCTTCAATGCCGCTTCTCGCACCGGGGTCTTCGCCACCACGAAGGCCTGTAGCTCCGCAATGGTCTGTTCTGTGTTCGAGATGGATCAGGTCACTTCCGCCAGGCGAGTGTTAACCTCCTGGTGGGCCTCCTCGAGCCTCCTCCCTTCGGTGGACACGCGAGCTACCTCCTCTGCCAATGAGGCCTCCTTGGCTAGGGTCTTGTCTAAGAACTCCCGCTGCTCCTGCGCGACGGAACGTGCGTGCTCAGAAGCTTCCGTCAGAAGGTTCTTGGAGCAAAGAGAAAGCAACTCCTGGGTGTCCTGCTCCGTTGCCTCCAGGCGTCGCCGAAATGGTGAGGCCGCCTTCTCGCTCGTTAGAGTGACCAGATTGCCTAGGAATATCTCCAACATCGGCTTCAACTCCCCAAACGAGCAGCCCCCGTCCAGCACCATCTAAATGCTGTCGCGGAGGAGGCTATGGAGCTCCCTCATGGTCGTCTCCAGGAGCCTCTTTTTGAGCCGAGATGAGGGAGAGAGGGGAGTGAGCTCTGAAGACTGAGCTCAGGCCTCAATTCCCGCCACGGCACTAGTCCCAGCCGGTGCCTCCGCAGAGCCCGACGCCTCCTCAACAGGGGTAGTAAGTGCTCCCAGACCAGACTCCTCGCACGTAGGAGAGGGTACCTCCTGGGACGGCGATGACGCCTCTGTCGCCGCCTCTTCGTGAGGAGACGAGACTGGCACGCGGTCTGAAGCACTGCTTTCGTCCCCCAACGAAATCTCGAGGGCTCCGCCGACCGTACCTACAACAAGTTGAAGAACAAGCCTGAGTCCAACTTCGATCGGTTTCCCGAGTAACGAAGGAAACTATGGATACTTACCCGGTGAGGCGGCCGGCATGTCAGGACTGGCTAACACCGGCGACGCCCGTGGGGAAGGCTCAGGAGATCCGGCTGTGGGGGATGCCTCCTCTCACCGTACCCTCTTCACTGCTTCTCTCTCGGCAGAACTGGTGCCCTCCTCTCTCGGGTGCTTCGTCGGATGCGGGGAATCGAAGAAGGTCGGTGGCAGCTGCATGTGCTTAGTGGTCGTGCCCCTGGCTTCCTCCACGCGCTCTCCGATCTGGGGCAAACCCACTAGTGCCCCCAGTCCTGTCGAGAGCTAAGGTAATAACAGATCATACGGAGAGTGGGGGACAGAGAACGAGACATCTCGGAAGCTTCCATAAGACATCGGGACCTAGCTTTCTCGAAAGGCCGCCGACGACCCTGCTTCCATACCAACATCCGCTGATGGCTCAGCGCCTTCGGTCAGAGCTAGCTCCGGCTCCTCAGCACGACGGCGTTCACCTCGTTGCACCATCCACGAAGGGCCCCTTAGACGGCGAGGCCGCTCTGTCAGGCACGACGAGTGGATGTCAAATCCTTCAGGGGCAGTACTCACACTCCGGTACCATTTGCAGTAAGTAAAGGTATGGTGAGGAACACGGTCCCGCAAAGGCAGCTCAAAGCACGCACCCGTGTAGCCGGCGTGAGTCCAGAACCATCCTCACGCCTCGTCAACCAACCCCCCTTTAGACTTCAGCTGGGGGTTGATGTTGCCAATGTACAGTTGGTCATAGCCGAACTGGCGAGAGAAGGGGCTTGGGAAGTAGGGCTCCAACGCACAAGTTGCGCCCAACCGGAAGAAGTGGTAGTCAGGTCGAATATTCACTAGCCACCGGAAGCTCCCCAGGGACAAAGCAGTATGCCGGTCGGTCGTCGGCACGTCCTGGAGGGACTCGCCGTAACCCCAACCTGAGAAGTAGGGGAAGCACTAGAAGAAGTCATAGTTCCTGAAGAACGACAATGCCTTCCTCATCTCCACGATGTCCCAGAATTGCCAGGAGCACGCTTCAAGCTGTTGAACAAACGGGGTGACCCTTCCTTCTTGGCACGCTGCCGGAGCGCTCATCAGGCACTTGCAATGTGACATGAACCAGGCCATTAGGTACGTGTACGGAAGGCTGACGCGAGGGTTCAGAGTCCTGGCCACTTCATCCCCGTCCTGAGCCTCAGAGAAAGAGACGCGACAGAACTGAGCGGATAGTTTTCGAAGGCCGCTCTGGGTACACGCTGTCATTGCAGAAACTAGCGCGTAAGAATGTCCGCAGGCCAGGCGCACAGCCGGATAAACGACCTCCATCGGGATTGCCTTTAATGAGTGCGTGGGCACCACGCATCGCTTTAACCACAGCATCAAGTAGCCAGCGAGAAAAGCCCTCGTCGAGATGGGGGTCCCTCCTTGGCGGTGATACGACTCGAAAGTCATTCCCGCTGAAAACCGACCATCGTCGTACTCTAGGGTCAGTGGGCCACCGCTCTTCGATACCCGGCTGTCTATCACCTCCCCGCTGTATTAACTAAGAGGGAGGATAGGCCTCTTCTTGTCGTCGTTGCCAGGGAACAGGTAGTCGGCCCAGTTCTTATGACTGATCCCAGGGACCCTTTTCTTCTGACCCTTGTGATCCACTGACCCAATGGTGTCCAAGCAGATGAAATAGTGGCAGAGGAGCTCCCACAAGGTCTCCACCACCAAAGGAGCGTGCACGGACAGGTGGTCGATCTCCGCCTGACTGGGGACATACTCTTCATAGGGGAATTCCCCTATCGGCAGCCCCGACACATCGTACATCTCGTGGAGCCCCAAACCCAATTCCCCGTTAGGTGTGAAGAAAGTCCCACTGTCCAGGCAGTAGAGCTCCAGGATGCTCTGGAATTGAGGGGCGTTGACCTTGAGTTCGTGCTGGGTGGCTCGGATTGCCCCGAACAGCTCTGTCCCTCAGAGGTCAGAGTTCTCCACCAAGATGAACTCGATAATCCTATACCACCAGGGGTTGGTGCCGGCGAAAGAATGGACCCACCCGGGCGCTCTGAAGTCTTTTAGAGGGAATTGGCCTCCGGCATTGAAGAAGCGGTGACGGAAGGTCTCCGCCACCGTAGGAGTTTCGCCCATCGGGAGCTCGCTCTAAAGGAGACCGGGGTGCAAGGCGGTAACGTTCTTGTGGGAGCTATCAACCCCGTACCAGGCCCTGGAGCCTGTAAAGATGCCGCAGGTGACCCCGTCCTGACTCGGAGTCAAGTCCCAGTGCATCATCCTCAGGACGGACAACGATCACAGCTCTATCACAGAGAACCCCCGCACCATACTCGGGAGGAAGTATCGAACCCCCTCAATCTCTCGCTGCCACCTGCTCTCCAGAAGGAGCATGACCGAGGGGTTAGTCACAGAATTCCCGAATAAGAAATGGGGTTTTTTCATCTCCCGGCGCTGGTCATCCAACATGGCTGCGTCGGTAGTCAACTCCCACAGAGATAAGTAATGCCCCTCCGTAACTCTTCGTTTCAAGTCCTCCGTTCTGTCAGCGTGGAAGACGGGTACGGGGTCGAGTAGCGGGAATCGTGGGGGAGCTGAGAAGCTTGTACCCCTAGCTAGTCCGATGGCCCTCCCCCTAGGGAGAGCCTCGTCAGAGAAAGCGGCTGCAAAACAAAGACAAAGCACGATCAGCGAGAAAGAAGAAAGAAAGAAAAGACGACAAGTACTCAACTCAGGCGAACCCTCTACAGGCGAGCTGAACAGGGGACTTCACCAAATGGACGAGCCTCTCCTACGCAAGCGGTCTCGCCAAGTGACGAGAGCTCGCCTGAACAAGTGACTTCGCCGAATGGATGAAGCCTCGCCTGAGCAAGCGGTCTCGTCAAGTGACGAGAGCTCGCCTGAACAAGTGGCTTGGCCGAATGGATGAAGCCTCGCCTAAGCAAGTGGTCTCGTCAAGTGACGAGAGCTCACCTGAACAAGCAACCTCGCCAAGATGGACGAAACCTCGCCTGAGCGAGCGGTCTCGCCAGTACAAGAGAGATTCGCTAAGAGACGAACGAGAGTTCATTCATCTTCCTTGATCGGTCCTTTATGCTTACCAGGAGACGCCCGGCCGTGAGCGGCGGCGGGCATGTCACCGGAGGCGGAAGAAGGGGAGGAAGGTCTCTTCCCCTTTGACACAGTCTTCTTTGCTCTGGGGGCCATCACGTCGAGCAGTCGGTTCAGTTTTAAGTCGAAGATGAACAGTGCATCGTGTTTCAAAAGACAGTAATCTTCCGAAGAAGAAGGTGAGAGCCATATATAGGTGAAGCCCAGACGGTCGAGATTTGCCAGAGCGTAACTCAACGATGGAGATTGCTTGCCGGATGAGCGGGCGAGATTAGAGGAACGTCGAACCTACGGCCCAAATTGGGCTAGGCGACGCCTGGCAAGCCACATTTATGGCGATCTGACGTGCCCACGCCACCTCAGCTAGCGAAAAGACACGTGGCTCGCACATTCCCGAAGTGCGGAGCTTGCCACAGGCACAAGCTCGACTGATGCTTGAGCTCGCCAGAGGCTCGAGCTCGCCTGACACTTGAGCTCGCCAGAGGCTCGAGCTTGCCAGAGGCTCGAGCTCGCCTGACGCTTGAGCTCGCTAGAGGCACAAGCTCACCTGACGCTTGAGCTCGCCAGAGGATCGAGCTCGCCTGACGCTTGAGCTCGCCAGAGGCTCGAACTCGCATGAAGAGACGTGAGCTCGCCTGAGACTCGAGCTTGCCAGAAGTTCCAGTTCGCTCGAGAAGCAAGCTCGCCTAAAAGCATAGGGTTCGCCCGAATTAGAGCTCGCCTACCAGATCGGGTTCACCGGGGAGGCAAACTCGCCGAATGGGTCGAACTCGCCTAAAGGCGATTGTAGGTGTTAAAAATTGCTTATCAGTCCCCGAACCAGACTCGTGAAGGTGGGTTCGCGACCGAGAAACGGCTGACGACGCAACACCGCCACAAAGTGCATGAAGCGGATCGACGAATATCTGAACTAAGTCGAACAGGGGTACGCGTCAACGGAATGACGTGCTGCAGAATAAATCTGACGGTGACGTCCCAAGTCAGCAGGAAATTAGCCAGGGCGAGTCGATCAGATTCGAGTATCGACACAGCACGCAAGCGGCGACACCGTGCCGATCTAATTCCGGAATCAACAGAATAGCCGATCCAGTTCCGAACTCGACGAAATAATCAGAAATACCAGAACATGGATCTAAGCGGGCGAAACGACGGAGAGAAACTGGCAAAACAACCACCCAGGAGCCAGAACTTCGGCCAATGGGCCCGCCAATCTTTTGCACGCCAGATATGGGAGATGGAAACATTTTATTGAAAATATTTGAACATACAATTGACTTTATTTTAATATGTAAGAGATTAATTCTAATTGTGACATTAAGGCCAAGATCTTATGTTTTGAGATTGGTGCATATTTAATAGTCCTTGATCAGTAGTAGCCTGTATGATCGAACCAAATGTATATGTGAATTGCTTCGTGTACATGGATGCTAACTTTGTAACCTTATTGGTGAATTGCTTGGTGTACATGGATGCTAACTTTGTAACCTTATTGGAGTATATGGATGTAGTATTGGTAATGGCAGTCGCACATATTGAAGTGATTCAAAGCTTGATATGTTTGAAATACCAGTTGTATTTCTTATGTGTACTCTTTTTCAATGTAATTATGCGAGAAGGGGAGTATCGAGACATTGTTGATACTAGTGTAATACAAGAGACTACTCATTTGACGTGCTTTTCACTTAGTTTTTGGTGTTTCTACTTTTTTAAATTTCATTTATATCAATTTAGCCTTTAATTATCACTCTCTACTTAATTTCTCTATAAATTTATCAGTTTTCTCTCTTTTTGCTCCTTCGATGGCACATGAAAAGGTTCTATTACTTTTTCCATCTTTAAAAAATGATGTATTTATTTTTCTCGCTTTCTCCTGAGATGAGCTAGTATCCACTTGAGTGGATAGAGGCATCTGTCCTCCTCTTATTAGCCATAGGATGGACATATAGGGTCAAGATCTTAATCAATCATAATTAAAAGAAGAGGTTTTTGTCTTTTACCCCAAAGTTTTATCTTTAAACCCATATACTTATAAAATGCCTCTTAAACCCAAAAATACAAAGTCACTTATTCTTAAACCTAAGTCTTCATAATACGTATAAGTATACATTATATACATATTAAAAACTCAATATCCCCATTTTACACTCTCCTTCATTCTCTCTTCTACTCCCTACTCCCTTCCAAACAACTTTTCACCACCCCATTAATCATCGGTCTCCTCCTCTGCTCTCCAACTTACCCCTTGAATCCCCTTTCTCCTCCTAATTGAGCTTTATGTACTTCCTCCTACCACTCCTTTACGTCCTCCACAAAAGACATCACCATGAAGCTCACACACAACATCAAGTCCACTGGCTTTCCCTCCACTCCTTGGCCAACAAGCTCAAACTTTCCAAGCTCGTCCTCGACTGCCAACTGCTCTGACCAACTCTTTCCCATCCTCTGTCTCGTCTTCAACAATTCAATGGGATCCTCGCTTAAAGATCAACTCCACCACATTTGCCTACAGTCACAAGATTACTTTTATTCTAGATTGAACTAGACTTTGGATTTAAGGCTTGGAATGCAAAAATATGTGGAAAACGTTTTATGTATATTTTGATGAAATGCTTCACAAAGACTTTTAGTTGATTTGTAATATTTAACAGGATTATGTGTATTAAATAGAATTTATTTGATGCATATTACATGTTTGACTAAATACTTTAACACGTTTTTCGGTCGATTTGTATTTTTTGAAAAGATTATATAGCAAGACGTCAATCGCCAATGGAGTTTGTGAATGATATATAACTCATAACGAGTTATATGTTGTTCTGAAAGGGCTATAACTCTTTATGATATATTGTAGCTCTTACGATATATTGTAGCTCCTTGTATGAGAAGTATAACTCTTTAATGTAAATTGTAGCTCTTTATGGACAAAATATAGCTATTTATGAGAAATGTATAGCTGTTTATGTGAAAAATATAGAGCTATACTTTTCAAATAAAGAGCTATACTTTGAAATAAAGAGCTATACCTTTTCAATAAAGAGTTATACTTTTCAAATAAAGAGTTATACTTTTCAATAAAGAGCTATACCTTTTCAATAAAGAGTTATACTCAATTTGCAATAAAGAGCTATACTTTAAAAAAAAAGAACTATAATTTTCAAATAAAGAGCTATACTTTGAAATAAAGAGCTATACTTTTCCAATAAAAGGTAATATTTTACAATAAAGAGTTATACTTTTCAAAACAGAGCTATACAATTGTAGAAGGAGCTACACTTCGGAAATAACGTGCTATGATTTTGCATAAAGTGCTACACTTTGCTCAGATATTGCATAAACGAGTGTGCAATAAAAGTCAAAAAGAATTGAACAAACAACTATATACATGATCACTCATTATAATTGATCAAAAAATTACTGACTCGATTTACTTTCTGCATTTTCAGAGTGAACAAAAAGCTATAATTTTGCAATAACGAGCTATGCTATAAAGAGCTATACAATTGTATAAGAGGCTACACTTTAGAAATAAGGTGCTACACTTTTCCATAAAGTGCTACACTTTTCCATAAAGTGCTTCACTTTGCTCAAATATTGTATAAACACGAGTGCAACTGAAAGTTATAAAAAATTAAACAAACAACTATATACATGATCCATTTTCATCGATCAAAAAATTACTTTTTGATTTATTTTCTACATTTTTAGAGACAATAAAGAGTTGTGCTTTAGCAATAACGAGCTACACTTTTTCTATAAAGAGCTTTATAATTGTATAAGGAGATACACTTCACAAATAAGGTGATACACTTACGCATTAAGTGCTTCCAAAGCAAAAATATCTAATATGTGATGAATCATATCAATCTGAATATATAAACACATTATGGTCTCCTTGGCCTCGTCACTAGATGCATTGCTGTCGCCCCATTGTTATCACTAACATTTACAAATCTAGAAAATCCCCTGTAATTCAAACCCAATAGCCACCTTTAAGCTTATAAATTTATAATCTAAAAAAAACATATTATTCTGTAGATATTCACCAAGAATCAGCATTTGAGGTTGAATTGGTAGCAGACAGAATTGCATCTAAACAATCTGAATTCTCGTAATATGAGCATAATACAAACAATTTCTAACAGGCAATGAATCAAACATCAAAATCTGAGACAATAAATTAAACTGAAATTAATTTCTCTTCAAATCTCAACATAGTATCAAAACAACTAAATTACACTAAAGGAAGAGTATTTCTTACAGCAGCTCCAGCTTCAAGGAGCTTCTCCACACAATAAATTTTTCCATGCATCACAGCAAGCATCAATGGAGTCCAAAAATTACAACAATGAAAAAATCCCAAAAACGTTAGATCACATAAATTCATTAAAAATCAAAATTTGAAGCATACGCATTACCTATTTATGCCTATTGAGGAGATCTGGATGCAGAGATCGATCCAACGACAACCCAAGAACCTAAACTCAAGTACAAAAAGAACTTCAGACAAAATGAGAAACATTTAAAAGGGACTCAGTTAAGTGAGCAAGAATCATGATTCAGACATCGAGCTGGCCATTGGTGGTGGCGATGTAGAGGGCAGAGAGGTAGTCGAAGACGATGGTTTGCCAGAGCATTTGGGGCTCGGTGGAGAGAAAAGATGACATGGTCTCCAAGTCTCCAACTTGAACAGCGCTGAATAATTCGTGCCCGTCACTTGGGCCGGGCGCACATTAGAGACTAGCCCATTCCCTGCTGCCACCTCCACCGGAGCTCCGCCTTGGCACATGATAAGGGCGAAGGGTATTTGCGCCGGGGAGAGAAGCTGGGAAGTGGGAGAGATGAGAGAGTCTGAAAGAATTTGTGTTGGTCGCTCTTCGATTTTAATTTTGTGAAAAGAAGGAAGGAAAGAAAGAGAGAGATGGGTTTATCTAGGGAAGAAGGTTAATTTTGAAATTTTATATTTATTAGGGAAAAACAATATAAAGATTGAGGGTAATGGATAAATTCAGTTTAAAAATAAGTGGTTTGTGATACATTGGGTCTATAAGTGTTCATGAAAGTTGGTGGGTTGTGGTAAAACTTTGGGTTAAAAGGTAAAAACCTCTTAAAATAATCTCTCCTCATTCATTGCAGGGCGGGTACTCTAAGAAGAATAAAATAAATGAAAGAGAAATCTGGATCAATCTTTTCTCTATTTCTAGGACATCAACGAGCATAACCTCCCATCAATGCCTTGCCGTGAGCTCGACTCCTTCTCCCTCCACTCGCCATAAGCATGACGACACCCCCTCCGCCTCGCTTAAGCACGATGACGTGCCTCTCCACCTCATCCTGAGCATGATGATGCTTCTTGTCCTCGCCATGAGCACGATGTCGCCGCCTCCACATCGGCATGAGCACGACGAATCCCCCCTCCAGCTCGTGAGCACAACAGGCCTCTTAGCAAGCATGACGATGCCCCATTCCACCTCGTCATGAGCTTGACATGCCTTGCTGTGAGTACGATGATGCCCCCTTCATTGTGAGATCAACAAGCATCGCCCTGAGCATGACAACACCCCCCTCCAGCTCGTTGTGAGTTCGACATGCCTCGTGTTATTTGACTTTGCATATGATACAAAACCCACCAACCTCCAACACTATTCCACCAACCTTAACACTATTTCACCAACCCGATTACTATTTCACCAACCCCCTTTTGAAGGCTATAAATAGAAGAGAAGTGGTGAAGGGTTAGAGGCAATTCAGAACTGAGAGAAGAGAAAGAGAGAGTTGAAGAGAAAAGAAAGAAAAAAATAGTTTTCTTTGAGTGTTCTCTTCTTTGTGGGAGTTTGGGGAGATATTAGAGTAGTCTCCCTTTGTAATCTTCTCTTTTGTGACTAGTGAATTTCTCTGCTATTCTCGTCCGTAGACGTAAGTCATACTGACAGAATCACGTTAAATTCTTGTGTGTTATTCTCTGTCTCTACTGTGATTACATAGTACCGGTGTTATTATTCACTTCTGTATAGACATTTCTGTGTCTGTGAAGGCCCCCGCTACAACAAACTGGTATCAAAGCCTGACTTAGGATACGTGTATCTGCTTATCGTATGCTCTGTGGCTGCCACTGAAAGTGGATCCTCCACATCAGAAAATAAGTTAGATTATCATTTATCCTTTAAAGGCATTGGGCACTATTCACGAGTACGGTACTATTCACAAGTACTGGTACTATTCACAAGTACGGTTACTATTCTAAGTGGGCTTTAAAATGTCTTCTATAAAATACAAAGTAGAGAAATTCGATAGGAGAAACAACTTCAGTTTGTGGAGAGTCAAAAAAAGGGCTCTCCTAGTACAACAAGGATTATTCAAAGTACTGTCCGGAAAGTATAAGTTGCCAGAATCCATACCTGATGGTGAGAAAGAAGAGCTGGAGATGAAGGAGCATAGTGCCATACAGCTCTGTTTGGCCGATGAGGTCCTGCGGGAGGTTGCCAATGAAGATACCGCCGCTGGCCTTTGGCTCAAATTGGAGAGCTTATACATGATGAAATCTCTAACGAATAATCTCTACTTGAAGCAATACCTCTTCAGCCTTCGCATGAAGGAAGGTATGTGAATTAAAGACCACTTAGATGAACTTAACACTATTCTTATGCATTTAAAGAATATTGATGTTAAAATTGACGAAGAAGATCAAGCCCTTATTTTATTATGTTCATTACCTCCTTCGTATGAGAATTTTATAAATAATATGCTTTACGGTAGAGATATACTTTCTTTAGAGGATGTCAAATCAGCCTTACATTCAAAAGAATTAAGGCAGAAAGTGTCTATCGTAGGAGGAGAGTATCAAGCTGCGGGTTTGTTTGTCCGTGATCGTCTTGAAAAGGGTGTTGGTAGTAGAGGCAAATCTAGAAACATGTCTAGATCAAAATCAATGCTAAGAAAAAATATTGAATGTTATTACTGTCATAAATTTGGGCACATAAAAACTAATTGTCCAGCGCTCAAAGCAAAGGATAATTCACAGTCTAAGTCTTAGGAGGCGAAACTTTCAGTTGTCACTGTAACTGAAGAATCTTCTAGTTCACATAAATTTCTTTCAGTTAGTGTTAATACTCATTCACAAGATGAGTGAGTTCTTAATTCGGGTTGTTCCTACCATATGTGTCCGCATAGGGATTGGTTTGTCACATATCAGTCTATCGATGGTGGAAATGTCTTGTCGAAAAATAATATGCTTTGCAAGACTGTTGTTATTGGATCAATTAAAATTAGAACACATGATGATATTGTTAGAATATTGAGTAATGTCCGACATTTTCCAGAGTTAAAGAAGAACCTCATTCCTTTAGGCACCATTGACTCTAATGGTTTTAAGTTTTCAGCTGAAGGTGGAGTTTTGAGAGTTAGTAAAGGCTCTCTTGTTGTGATGAAAGGAAAGAAGGTAAATACCCTCTATATCCTTGAAGGCAGTACACTGACAGGTGCTGCAGCAGTGTCATCCTCAGAGAATTCAGATTCTGACATTACACGTTTGTGGCATATGCAGTTAGGGCATATGAGTGAGAGAGGACTAGATGTATTGAGCAAACAAGGTCTGCTTTGTGGTCAGAAAACTAGCAAACTAGAATTTTGTGAGCATTGTATTTTTGGCAAATACCATAGAGTCTCGTTTAGTACCAGTTTTCACAGAACTAAGAGTACTTTAGATTATATCCATTCAGATATTTGGGGTCCCTCTCAGGTTCCATCGAAAGGTGGAGCTCGTTTTCTGCTAACATTGATTGATGATTATTCCAGAAAAGTTCCCTTTGAAGAATAAGAGTGATGTGTTTGCAACCTTCAAGCAATGGAAGGTTATGATTGAAAAGCAAATAGGAAAGAAACTAAAACGCCTCAGAACCGACAATGGGATGGAGTTTTATTCCATAAAGTTTAACCAGTTCTGCAAGAATGAAGGTATCCTGCGTCATCGTATAGTTCGACATACACTACAGCAAAATGGAGTTCCAGAAAGGATGAACAGAACACTTTTAGAGAGAGCTCGGTTCATGCTCTAATGCTGGTTTGTCAAAAGACTTTTGAGCCGAAACAATCAATACAGATTGCTATTTGATAAATAGATCTCCTTCGACAGCAATTGATTTTAATACTCCAGAAGAGGTATGGTCTGGTGTCCCTGTTAATTACTCTCACTTAAGAGTATTTGGTTGCTCTGCTTATTTTCATGTTAATGATGGTAAGCTTGAACCCAGAGCAAAGAAAGCT
>JBAKGM010000139.1:22536851-22556663 GCA_037177215.1 Asparagus racemosus
ATGCAACACTTCCAAATGAAAGGGGAATTAATCCATGGTCGATTCCATAACAGATAAATGTGAACTGCTAATTATACCTTGTGAAAAAAGGACTTTTTCGTGGAATCAGCCATTCCACTTCTTTTATAGAAGAGATTCTGTTCAAGCAAGCAAATAGGGCATGGTTACAGAAGCCTATCTATCACATATATGCTTCAAGGGGCATCATGACATAACCGTCGAGGTGAGTAGGGACCTAAAAGATTGAATGGAACAAAACGATATATAGACAAGTAAATCCCTTACGAGTCCAAAACTATTCCTTAAAGGGGATTCATCATTTGAAGGGAAGTAGACTATTCAATAATTTCACATTTCAATTTTGTCCTAAATAAATCATTCAGAAAGTTAAAAAGTGAAAGTCAGAAGAAAAATGAATTAATGAAAGGTTAGTACTTTCTTGTGGTAACTGTGTCAAGTATTGTCCAACAAACTGTTTATCGATGACCGAAGAATATGAACCAATAAATGGACACTCTCTCTATAACATGTTCGAACAAAGCTTTTCATAATTGATTACATAAAAGGTGTGACATCATTGACTGTAAAACTTTAATAAAACAAAACAGTGACTAAATGTACTCTCTTTTTGCTCAAATTTTGAATAAATGAGACTGCAGTTGTACATCTACACATTACAAAGCTAGTGAATAACATCATAAAAGCACATTTTACAAATTTGAACCAGACTTTACAACCTGAACAACAAAGCACAGAAAACCAAAGATGGAGGAGATGGATCTTATATTTAAAATGCATACAATATGATGCAAACAAGAAGCAAAACTAATAGAAATGTATTGGGTCCAACTTACTTGTCATATGATTCATCACTGCCGGTTGTCTCAATGAGAACATAAAAATTGTGCAACGATGGAGGTAAAGGGTTGCGGACACCTTCTACATGACCTAAAACCTTCAATATCAGATAATAAAATAAGCATACAGTAAATAAAATATTAGAATATAAACATATTAAATAAGCACTTCTAACTTTAGCAAAAGAATACATAAATTATCGAAAGTAAACAACCAAGAAAATAATTGCAGTCCAACTTATTGCTCCTTGTTTTGAATTATTTCTGCATAAATTTAATCAGAACATTAATAAAAGAGCAATAAATAACTGCATTAAAGCAAAATACCGAGAGGTAGTATAGAGAAAGGAAAAAAGAAAAGACCTAATCATATATTATCTCCCTTTTATATCTAGGAAAAATGATGTTGTTTGTTGGTTTCAATCTAAATCAGCTCATCTAAGACACCTTCTCAAGTGACATTTTCCTTCCTCTCACACATCAATATACAAGTAATTGTTTTGCATTTACTTTGGCCTTAGGTTCCTTCCTCATCTAATTTGTTAAAGTTGTAGTTGTGACATCATCCAGCACTAAAATCCATAACAGAAGAAAAGTCTACATATGACACGCTCCTCATTTTTCTTCAAGAAATTTTCAAACTATAGTTTTAAAGCCTAAAACTATATTTAGAAATACGACATTGTAATCTTCAGGCTAAACAGACTCAGTCTTTAATGCGTGCATGCATGCGAGGGACTCTTTTCAATTTGCATTATAAAATTTGTTGGCAAGTCACTCTGGAGCAGCATATAGAACGTACTGGCAATCAATTTCATAAGCCACTAATACTGAAGGATTGAATGATTTACTAAATTCAAATATATAAATCAATATCAACCAACTGTGATTTGGATCTAAACCACATGAAATTGACCAATTTGACAAGCAAATACCAAACATGGAAGGATTGAAAATGTATATATGGAGGGGTAGAAATTATTTGTTTAGCATAATAAAAGCAAAACCTCACTGATAAGAACTTTATATACAACAGGAGGGAACAAATGTAAGAAATATTTGTATTACAAATGAGCTTACCATGTCCATTGAATGGCTATCCATAAATTCGAATGCAGAAATAACATCGCCTAGGCCCCTCTTGGCTTTCAAAAGTAATTTCTGGAAATAATATAAAACGATATCCATCTTTTAAAATATAAATGCAATAACCAAAGATTTTGGCTTTATCACAACTGAGCTAAGGATAAATAAATAAATGTGAAAGCATTGACATGTGAGTCTGTTAATGAAGTGCATAAGACTTGCATTTAGGTGTATAAACGATCTAACCATGACTCTTTTGGAACCAATATGCACACCATTTTTCCTGCAACTTGATTAATAAGCATATAATCGACAATTATTAGACAATAGGCTAAGAACTTGATGGTCTGCACATTTACTACAGGAGGTATGTAGAATATCAAACTCCAGGCATATTCCCCATATTACTACAATGGCACATATATCATCATCTCAAGCACATGCACATGAACACGCAGATGCAGACACGCACACGCACAACCACGCGCGTGCACGCACACATTATCATCTCCCTGATGTTACTTATATGATAATCTGTTGCCAGTGGCATTTTTACTCTCGCATACAGAGAATTCCTTTTTGCTTGATTAATATAACCATTACCTTTTTTTCCTTATAGAACAAGGTTTACTATGCTGATGATAAGGCCAGTAACTGAAAGAGTCTTCAGATACCCTATTTTCTTGAAGATTCAGTAACTTATCTTGGCAGAACAGGAACTAGAGGGTTGATGCTCATTTATCTCTGACTTAAACATACACCTTACTACAAAATAGAATATACAATCAAACTATTAGTTACATACCCTCTTTAGGATCTATGCCCCTCTGCTGTTTAAGGACTCCAATTGGGTTTTAAAAATTCAACCTCGTATGTCAAAATAAAACATTGAACTCAGCCCTCAGTTTGCTAGTACTATTTGGGTGCTTGCATCCCCCTCAAGTAGTATCCAAATCAGAGACATATAGTCACCACTATCAATTGGATTATGCTATCTGGCAATATATTCTTCCAATTTCTGGAAGTCACTAAGATGAACTGACCCAGACACAGAAAATAAAATGGCAACAGTATGCTCATATATTAGTCAAGAAAAGGGTAGGGAAGAACATTTGTATCATCTTTGTTAATCTCTCTGTGTTTGGTCTTGCCAGGTTGTCATACAAGTAAATATTCGCATTATAACAAATTCATACCGTCTTGACTAATGCTCTAAACCTTAACTTCTCCTCTTTCTTGATCCATCCACTTCATGTGACTGTTAACCCAGCTTGTGGAGGAGACCTGAAGAAGTTCAAACAGGCCTGCCTTCCTGTGTCTTCAGTATGTTTTCTTAACTAAAAAGTTTCTCACACAGGTCAACATGGCATAGTGAGGAAACTTTCTTTAAGGGTATTCCTATCCGTGATATATTGATACCGATGAAACTGAAAATATTGGTGTTAAACCTGATAAACACCAAAGCTAGTTTTCCTGGAGAAAATTTTTATCCAATTAACAGTTTTATTCCATAGGACTTTTTAAATCTTGAAAAGTTATAATACCTGACAACTTGAAAAGTCTTTACAGGCAAGAAACGCAACGTTAGTTGATACTAGCTTAGGAGGGGTGAGTATTGAGACCTTCGTGACAATCCCCAATGTACCTTCACTTCCTACACCAATTATGTAATGCATTAAATTTATCCTCATATAGTATCGTAGACATGAAAAGGTGCCTCTTCTCTAAAGATTCTACCAATGAATAAGTGCTTCAAGTCGTATCCTGTGTTGTCTTTGCGTAAAGTGGTAAGCATGTCAAGAATGGTTCCATCAGCTAGGACAACTTCGAGGCCTGAAAAAAAAAATCAATAAAACAGAAAACATGATTGTCATAATAATATTTTAGACGGAAAATATAACTTAATCATCGATTTGTAAGCAACAAGGTATGGGCTCAAATATGTAGTAGTGTCTTAATACACAGTAGAACTAATAATTAATGTCAAGTAGTAAACGCTACTTTGAATAAGAAGACAAATGATACCATGGGCAGGGCATAAGGTGTCATAATAATTAACAGTTCATTGCAAATTGTGTGCTGCTTGGAGTATTAGCAACATGATATTGCATTTCTATAAAATATTTAGCTTTCTTTCTGCAAGTAAAAATATAAGTTCTTAGGGCATAATAATAATAATAATTGTTCAGACAAAATATCTGAGGCTGAAGTTAGGCAAACAGATAGAATTAAGGAAAGAAACAAACCATGAAGAAGGTATTTAGCCCCCAACAAGTTTCATGTACTTTTGCCTCCTATTAGGATGCTGAGAGACAGAGTCAAGGAAGCCAAGTAATGAAAGGAAGAGATTCAAAACTATCAAGTTGAAGAAAATAACAGCCTTCTGTCCAAATAACTTCACACTAAAGAAATTTTATGTGACTGTCTATGTGTAGGCAAAAGAAAACTGCAGGTACTACCCACATTAGGCTCAAATGCGGGGAAAAAAAAGTGACGGCATAAAAAAGATTTATGTCATCAAATAATCAGTATGTGCCAGTTTATGCATACACATATAGAATGTGCAGTGTTTATCATGATAGAGTTAAGGCATGCTTTATATGACAACTCAAGCTATCTTTACTTTTGTTTGCTTAGTAACTCAATCATCTGAATATTGTTGTTACAGAATATTTGAAAACTAGCCAACAAAATACTTTTATGCCGTTAAAGGTTGACCAAGCATTATTTGATATATTTTTAAGACAGTATTTGATATACTTTTAAGTGGTCTTCTATAGCCATTTCTCATTTCAGTTGGTTGCCTTTGTAATAATTAAGTCTTGAAAGTATTTCTTAATTTACTATATACTTTTCTCGGTTTTTTTTTTAAAGTTTCCCTCCAAAATGATCCAGATCACATATGCAGTTTAAACAATATATATCCAGATCAACTGGTGCACATCTCATATAACATTAGTCTTGATATCTATGATCGCCATCCTCTAATACCCATTCATCAGTCATCTTTGATTCTCATATTTGCAACCAAGCAGTTAGGGGTGGTAAACAATCGAATCAAATCGAATACGAAGGTTTTCATTTTTTTTATTTATTTAAAATTATCAAATTCGAACCCGAATTCAAATATCCATACAAGCAGCTTTTCGCATTCGAACTTGACTACTCAATATTTGATAAATATTCATGAATACTCATGAATTTTTATCGAATATCAAAGTATATTCATTTCGTTAAAGAATTTAATTTTTGAATAGTATTTAAATTTATTAATGAAATTTCCTTAATAATTATGATGGATTATTTAATTCAAATATTTCATAGAAAATTGATTTAAGACTATCTAAGTCTTTCAAAATTTGAATATAGAACTTAAATAGAAATTGAAAGTGGGTTGAAAATATAACATCATGTGCGTAATTATAGAAATTATAAGCGATCAAACTTTAAATGAATATTTAATAAGTAAACGAATCAAATATAAATCTGGTTAAATTCTATTCGTTAATGAACTTGAATACTAAAGATTATTTTGTTTAGTGTTAAACAAACTACCGAATCTAATATAACCGAATAGTTACTAGAAGAATTAATGAAATATTTATTAATTATTTTTTTCGTCTCCACCCCTACGAGCAGTATAATTCCAACAAACAACTTTTACTCGGTATGACAGGACACCTATTTTTCTGATTCTAAATACCATTAGAATATACAAGCAAAAGAAATTTCTTAAACTAAAGGGAAAATTGCTTCCACACTCCTATAAAAAGAACTCAACGCTTCGCCCCTCCAAGTCCAAGTCAAATGATCAAAGGTGTTTACTCCCTTCAAATTCAAATTTCACTCTTTTACCCCCCCCTAGTCAACAAGTCAACGACTAATAAGACTTTCCCTCCAAACTTTATCCCTACTCAAATGTTCAATTGGTTAAGTTCTAATAAATGCAAACCAGCCTCTTAAAATCAATAAATTGCAAAAACAACCCCTAAAACTTGAAATCACAAAAATAACCCAAAATTTTGAAATCACAAAAAAAAAATATCTGAAATCTGAAAATTCCAAAAACCCGAAAAACCCAAAATGTACAACACCCCCCCCCCTAAAATCTGAAATTTGCAAACCAACCCCCTAAAATCTGAAAATGCTAAAACACCACATAAAATCGTAAAATCACAAAATTGCCCTTAAAACTCAAAAAATTAGAATAAACCCTTAGACATATGAAAATAATAACCATCACAGAAGTTCTTCAGTAATATGAAAGTAGTAACCAACATTGGTTTACAATTTTCAATATATGAGGGATTGTTTGTCATTTTTGGATTGTGAAGGGATTTTTTGTGATTTTCGGATTTTAACTACTGATTCGCAATTTTCTAAATTTTAAGGGGTGTTCTTTTGCAATTTGGATTTAGGTGTTTCTTTTTGTAAGTTCTGAATTTTAAAGGGAATAATTCACAGTATTAATATTTTTTTAGGGGTTAGAGTTGTAACTATTGGACTTTAAGTTGGCTTTTTTTGTAATTTTGGGAATTTTAAGGGGTTGGTATGCAAGATTTTAAGGGTTTTTTTATAATTTTTGTATTTCCAAGGGGCTTGCTTTTGTTTCAGATTTTTACGGGTTTTTTTCTTTTTTGTGCAATTTCATATTTTAGGATCTTTTTGTACTTTGCATATTTTAGGTGTTGTTTTAGTTATTATGGATTTTAGGGTTTGTTTTGTGATGTTAGATTTTAAGGGGCTGGTTTCCAATATTTAAAAGTAAAACCCTTTAAGTATCAACGTGTAAACTAGTACGAGTATGAGATTGTGGAAATGCGGCATTAAACTACTTTTGTCTACAACCCTACTCATTATTGACTAACATAGTGACAACTCAATATGTGATTCACTAGAGTAAATTTTATCCAAAAGCCTATCTAGTTAATCGAATCAAAGCTAGATGTGGTATGATCTTCCATAAATAGGACAAACAATTATTCATCCAACTCGAGCATTAGAATAAAGGAGAAATTTTCAAAATACTCATTTGCAATATTAATCTCCAAAATCGACCCACTTCAGAAATAATTACAATAATCAACCCATTTTTTGTCACGTCAACAACACAGGCTCAAACTAGGTCGATTTTAAATAAACACATTTTTCTAATTAGTCGGGGTCGCTAACCCTGACTAATTAGCAGCCTATTTAAAATAGCGGTCGAAATAGTCGGTGTTGACAGCCCCGACTATTTTGAACCATAGCTATAATCGGGGTCACCAACCCAACTATTTGGCACACTCGGTGTCACGCCCCGGGCTCGCGACCCGTTGGTGCGTGCAAGCCATGGGACCCACCGAGTGTAATGTGCTATTTGGTTATATCCACTACCAAAATCAACTAGTCGATGTTACACTTGAGTCTAAGGCTTCACTATATAAACACTTCAATTGTCCATTCTCTCACCAATGTGGGACTAAATGTTTGGAAAATGTCACTATCAACCCACTAAGTGGGATGTCACACTCGGTGTCAATTGTTGACGCTACCCTTCTCATTTCCATTTGTACGTCGATCTCCTGGTGTCAATTGGTGAGATCTTTTAAATGTGAATTGTTGACAATTTTAGCTCATGGGCTCCATGCTCTTTACAAAGAGAGTTTGCTCAGTGTAATTGTTGATGTTATCCTTCTCATTTTCACCTGTAAGTAGATCAGCAGGTGTCAAATAGTGAGGTCTTTTGAGTGTGAATTGTTGACAATTTTAGCTCATGGGCTCCACGCTCTCTTGAAAGAGAGTTTGAGACAACCGAGCCTGCCAAATGTCAGGGTTGGTAATAGTCGGGGTCGCCAACCCTGACTATTTTGACCGCTATTTTTAAACAGGCTTCTAATTAGTCGGGATTGGCAACCCTGACTAATTAGAAAGTTGTATTTTTTTAAAATCGACCCAGTTTCAGCCTGCACTGCTAGCGTGGCCAAAATTGGGTCGATTTTTTTAATTATTTCTGAATTGGGTCAATTTTGGGGATTAAAATTGCAAATGGGTCTATTTTGAAAATTTCTCCTTAGAATAAAATCCACTAGCTTGCATTTATATACATAATTACATAGTTTCAAAGGTGAAATTATCCAATATGTGGTAGTTGCATTTTTATGAGCATGTGCAACGCTCCCTTCCTTCTAATTATTTTGTATTTAAATTATTATGTCAAAAGTTAAGTGAGATCACAAATTATTACCTTCCATACATTTTTTTCATTACCTAAGCTTTACTATGCCATGTTTTGAATTTCATTACATAAGCTTTACTATGTCCATGATTTGGATTTTATGAACTGAACATAAATGAGATAGCTTATTATACTATCATTTTTTATGTATTCCTAAGCTCTAATATGTCTAGAAAGAGAACTATACAGTTAGTTCATCACCAGACAAATAAATTAATAACTTTTGGCTTCAGATAAATTCATTGTTATATATATATATATATATATATATATATATATGGGTATGCTTGGTAGTGAAGTGCATTACCATCCACTCACTTAAAAGGGAGATAAAAGGGAGACTACATTCACATGCGTGCGCATGAGTTGGATAATTAGAATGAGTGTCTTAGAATGTGCCACCTCACTATTAAGCACCAAGTTTGTGCTTCATACCAAGCATATCTATTTTCTCATATATACACACACACACACACACACACACACACACACATATTATACATAATTGACCCAATAGCCAATTGGTCAATTGGTTTATCCATATATACGGCATACAACCTCAATGTCACACTTATTGATCTCTAACAATGAAAAAGATCCATCAATGGTAAATGGGTTAATTAATTGATATTGATTGATCGAATTATCTCTGGATTATGGGAGGTCTAAGATCTCAAATTGCTATTGTTATCGTTATTGTTATTGTTTTATTATGGACAGAGACATAAAGGTGACATTGCCATGTAAAACGGTCACTGAGGAAATTACATTTCATACATTGTTAATTATTTCACTATTCCAATGTATATTTCTCTTGTTACCGTCCGTTTACTACTATACTAAACCTCAACATACAATATATATTAGTGATGTTATCGGGCTAGTGTAGCTCATCCTTTTACTAATCCACCCTTTCACATCAAGAGGGAGCATACACAGAGCGCCGTTGCGGAAAATGAGTTGGGAATGTCCTGTAAATAGAGTTCGAGAAATAGTGGCACGTAATGTATAATATATATGTGACGTAGTGATGAAATACAGTCGGTTGCTCATACTGTATAATCTTCGACTCACACTTTGAATTAGATTTTATAAAATAAGTCTAAATTGGCGTGTGAGTGTGACGATAGGCACTTCTGGTAGCACTATTCTATACATGGATCTATCATAAACTGATACACTGATACAGGTAAATAAAGCTAAGAATAAATATAAAGACAAAAACAATGGACATAAGGACAATGTACTTCTCTAAGAACACATTCCATTGTTTTAATTAACTGCTCCAATCCCACTCTACAACTAAATGTTCAATCTAGAAACAATTGTTAGGCATATGACGAGAAATTTCTCCAGCAGAGACAAAAGTGCAAGACCGATATGAACTAGAGGAACTATAACCTCCTATTGAAAGACAAAATCATCCACTCCTACAAAGAGGTTATATTCAAGCCCTCCGTTCACCCCCTTATCTCTAGTATAGCAAGCTATGCAAAGCATGAGACTAACGATCTACTAATATGTGGATATTTTTTGCTTAAGGTGACTAGTGTAAGGCTAAAACCCACAGAAGATTACATAGATCACTCATAGAATATTTTTTATTGAAACACCAAACATTTCTAGCTTCTGGGAGAAGTAGCCTACTTTCCATTGTATTTTTGAGGATAGATTTACGATACAAGTTTTGAGCGTGCTAACTGCTAATATTGCAGGTTGAAGTGAACATAGGTTACTAAACATGTATATTTTCAAAGCCAAAAATCAAAACATTTAACCACTTTCTGATTTAAACAATTTAAACAAGTCTTGGTGATTTTACAGAGAAAACCTGATGAGTATACTTCTTTAAGATGTAAGCAAAATCAAGGATAAATCTAAGGGGACTACCCAGGATAGTGGCCCCCAAGACTTTCTATTATTTTAATAGGGTATATAGTAGCTAATAATAACCACCAAAGACTAATTAAACAAATTCCTACTGAATAATAACCCATCAAAAGCCCAAACCCAAAGGCCCACTTAATACTCCCTAAGATTAGAAGTTAGAACCGCAGACTTTCATCATTTGTAGGGTCCACAATTGAAGCATATGCTCTTAAGTTACTCATTCTTTTCAGTGCTTCCTTCTAGAAGCTAGTTTATCTTCTCCGCCTTCGACCAAAATAAAAACTCCTCTAGGTCGCAAGCTTTGGCCACTTTGGTTCTCCATTCTCCATTTTCCACCTCGTAAAACTCCACTATTTTGACCCCTCAGGTATTTCAATTTTCTCTCTCAAAGCTTTTTTTTTTGCGCATCGTTACTTCTTGATTGAGTATTTAGGTTTTATTTCTGAAAAACTAGGCATTCACTTAATGGCACAAGATTTTCTAGAAATATTTATTTTCAAGAATTAAGTACTTAGATTTTTTATAAGTTATGAAATTTCCTATTTGAAAGGATTGATGCAAGGTTGAAACTTCAATTTTGACCTACTATTCAACCTGTAGTTCATATGTTTTTGTGAAAGTTCCACATGAATGATTAAATCACGGTTAACTCATCCAAAATTCATAGATTTTTCAAAAGAAAATCTAATGATGTTTAAACCAATACCTCAACTTCTCATCAAAATCCCTAATCTTCAATTAAAGTAGAAAAGCCTCCTCCAAAAGCTTCAAATATAGAGACTCCAGAATTGAGTGAATTTAATATCTCAACTCTAGAACGTGATCCCGAATTGCTTCTTCAAATAAGTTAATATTATGTTCAATAACGAGATCAAGTTCGTCGAGCATACATAACGGCCAGACCATATCAGTCGATACTTTCTAATTATCCATTTTCTGGTCCTGAGAATCATCTAAGATGTTTCCAATCTTCTTGGTATAAAAGTTTCTCAACCTGGTTAGAGTATGCGCCAACTAAAGATTTACGTTTTTGGTAACAAGTATGATACTCATTTTGGATCCAATGTATTCACGGTGAAAGAGTTTCGAAGTTGAAAGACAGTCAATGATGGAAAAAATTGTTATTTTTTTATGTCATATTTGAAGTAATCCCAACTCGCCACATAATATGACAGTGAGATCTTGTGAAGATTTGATGGCTCAATCACACTATATTAACAAGAGTTTTTTCCAAACATAGTTCTCAACAAGTTCCAAATAACCGTTTGCGGCTGAAGACATCAATAGATGCCATTTGATGGCTCACTTTTCAAGGTTGCTCTTTAGGATGCAATGATGAAAGTTCAAAATTTATAAATCGGGTTGTTTTATTGAAATGATACAACATCTAGCATCTTACGATGAAGATGTTGAAGAGGCTGCTTTATCCAATGCTCCATAAAATGCCCAATACATAGCAAGTTCTATCCAGAAAGAGATACTTCAAGTTTTCAGGAGGAAAATACAATGTCCTATCCGAGATGAAATTGGTTATGCTTGTATCCTTGTTGATGAAGCTCGAGATGAATTAAAGAAAGAACAATTGTCTATTGTGAAACAAAGATGGATTGATATAAGCATGTTTTTTTGATATTATCCATGTTTCGGATACTTCCACATTGACTTTGAAAAATAAAATACTTGGTGCGCTTTCTTGTTATAATTTGAGTGTTCACGATATTCGAGGTCAATGATATGATGGGGCTACTAACATGCATGGAGAGTAGAATGGGTCACAAACATTAATCTCGACAGATTGTCCATATGCATCTTACATTCATTGTCTAGCTCATCGGCTTCAATTGGCATTGGTGACAACTTCAAAGGAGGTGATTGAGGAATATTATTTCTTTAACAAATTGTCTTTGGTTGTCAATATAGTGAAAGCTTCTTCTAAAGGGCAAGATGGCTTGAAATCAGCACAAGCCACTTACATTTCTAATATGATAACCTCCAAAAAACTTGAGACAGGAAGTGGGCTTAAACAGAGTAGTACTTTGCAACGAGCACGAGATACGAGATGGGGTTCTCGCTTAAGTTCTATTCATAGCTTGGTGACATTGCTTGATCCAACTTGTATGGTTCTAAAAAATATCATAAGCACTAGAACATATTCTCAATGTGGTGATGCAAATGGTTCCTTGATAGATCATTCCAATTTGTTATCATTTTATATATTATGAGAGAGCTTTTAGGAATCTCGGATGATCTTTGGCAAGCTTTGCAACGCAAATTGCAAGACATTTTGAATGCAATGAATTTGATCTATACAATAATGAAATTACTTCAAAAGTTAAGAGATTCCGGATGGTGGAATATTCTAAAAGAAGTCATATCATTTTGTGAAGAACAAGAGATTGAGATTCCCGATATGAATGGCCCTTATAATAAAGGTCGACCTCGTGCTCACTCAGACGACAAAACTAATGATTATCATTATCGAATAGAAATATTTATTTCGGTAATCGATCGTCAAATGCAAGAGTTGAATTATAGGTTCAATGAGAAAGCAATGGAGCTACTTGGTTTTAGCTCCGCATTAAATCCTAGAGAAAATTTTAGGTCTTTCAACATTATTGATATTTGCAATCTTGCAAATAGGTTCTATCCTAAGAACTTTACAGAACAAGAAAAGTCACATTTGAAGATTCAATTACACATGAGCTTGATATTCCTCAACATATAGAGTTTAATAATTTATCTACACTTTCTGAATTATGTCAAAGATTGGTGCAAGACTAGAAAGTCCGCAAACTATCATTTGGTTGACAGGTTGATTCATTTGGTTTTAACTCTTCATGTTTCGACGGCAACCTCTAAACAATCATTTTTAGCCATGAACATTGTCAAAACTAGACTTCACAACAAGATGGAAAATGATTATCTTGCAGATTACATGATTACATATATTGCGAAGAAAATTGCAAGCACATTTAGCACAGAATTCGATAATAGATGATTTTTATGACACGAAAGAACGATGTGTGAAGCTTCGTGATTGAAGGTAGCTCATAATTTTTAGCTAATGTGATATATATAATTTACGCTTGATGTTAGTTTGTATGGATGAAAATTTTATATATTACCAGCACGTGGTACTATTCTACTTGTGATTTCAAGGATATATATGCACAAATGAGGACCAATGAGCTTTTGAGAGATATTCTTTTAAGTTGAATCGTTTTTTATACATATTCGGGTATCATATTCTTGTCTCCATTTTAATGAATATATGCCTTCGTTTGATATTAAAATATTACCTTTTAAGAAAAGTTTTACTGTTGTTGTTGATGAGATGTTTGAATTGAGTGTTCTTGTTGGTTAGTTGCATTGAGTTATACTAAAATCATCGTATCGCCAAATTTATGAAGGACAGTCCTTTAAAATTAACAAAACAAAATAACTGATAATAATATTGACCTTAATTGCCCATTCGTGAAAGTGAGACCCCAAGCTGAACAATCCTCGATTCATCCCTGAGCAAAATGGCACTGATTGATAATTGCCAACCATAAGAATCAGATACAGATTAAAATCAAATCATGGAGGATTAAAAAATTCAAAGCACATCACTCTCTTCATGCACAAAACAAACTTCCTCATATGTATTTGGATTGAACAGTGCATCATTTACTAGTGCCCATTGCACATGACAGGTGGCCTTGTTCTTGCTCCAGTTTCCGTATCCAAGAAAAAGAGTATTACTATAAACATTCAAATAACCACAACATTCATTTCTTCTTAAGTCGGTAACACCTTATCTATTATGCAGACTGTTAATCACACTCATCAAGAAACCAGCAAATACTATTTTGGCCAATATATAGAAATGCTAACCCAAGAACTTGCAACACTTAATAGTTAGAGCGATACAAAACAGCCAAAAAAGGTAAAAAAAAACTAGACGGCATATCAATAGCAACATTTTTGTAACAAAAATTGTACTATTCTTAGCCCAAGTGGAAATTTTGAAAAAGGTAACTTTACTTGGAATTTGGTGTAACAAATATTACTAAATCTAAGTCAAAGGAAGCGTTAAAGAATACTGGATTTTGGTGTGTTCGCAACATAAGTTTAATAGCATGCTATTCCTGCGAAAATTATTTTCCACTAAGTGATCCATAGTGATAGTGAATAAGCTGCAAGCCCACATAGCATATAAAGTATAAATTTTGGGAAGGAAAAAAAACTTCACTTGGAATTTGATGAATATAACACACATTAATAAAATCTAAGTCAGTCAAAAGTATTAATGTGAAAGTACACTGGGGGGTGTTTCTCGCAATAAAAGTTTAACAGCATGTTATTCTTACCAAGAATATTTCCATGAAGTGATCCATAGCGTATAAAGTGCAAGCCTCCCGCATTTGTTGATATGTTTCCACCAATTTGACAGCTTCCTTTCGCTCCCAAATCAAGGGGCATTATGAACCTACATAATATGCTAACATATTACAATCTATGTAAATCACTATATAAATGATTAGGACTATAATCATTATCTCAAATCTGCAATCATACAAAGAAACGTATCAATATACAACTTGATTCACCAGTCATAGACAATCTGAATAAGTTGACTGTGAAGTGCCTAAGCCTAAAAAAACACGCTAAAAGGTTTTTAAGCATTTAACAACCTCAGGAATGTAGCAATCAACACAGTAACAAATTTCAAGGACATCAAAGCACTTCAAATATCATATAATGGGTATGTCATCAAATTTGGTGCTTTGTGCAAAATGCGCAATAAAGATCGATGCAATTCATATTGTAAACCCTTTCATCTTCCACTTCATCTAGAGCTCTTCACAATCTGAGTAAGGGTTGTGCCCTACATGTTAACTGCTCTTATATGTTTTTTGAGAGCTCCTTCAAGGAACTATGTAAAAACGTGTAAGCTAGCATCAAATTGACAGGTCAGTGTAAAAAATGTGGCCATTTCTTCCTTGCGCTCAAGTGATTCCTTTGTAGCACATCCATTTTCATATAATGGACTTATTTGATAATGAAGGAAGTGATGATGATATCATTTTACATCATGTGATCTACCTGGTATTACAGTAGTGGCAGGTCACACAAAAAAAAAGTCCTTACCCTTCATTTGCTAAAAATGTATTTAAGTTATCCAATATGCATCCAGCTTCACAGATTAGTATACCATTGACCTGAAAACAATAAGAAGAAAAGGTGAGAGAATAGGAGAGAGACCACATGTTTATTAACAGGAAGAACAGATACATGAAACTTTAAAAAAGGTTAGGAGTTATTTCAAGAAAATGTTATAAGACTCAACATCGGTGGGATTACCAAAGAAGTCCAAAAAATCTCATCAAGACCATTTATGCACAAGACAATCTTTTGCTCATCGCTTCATTGTTCCCATCTTCATTTTCATGCAATATGGTTACCAGTAAATTCTCTTTAGTCAGCTCTAATATGATGCTTGGATCAAGCTTCAGGCATAAGAAACAAATAAGATCTATTCATTTGGTTTACGCTAAAGCTAGTAACCAACCTCCCCCCACCCCCACGCCCCCAACCCTTCGAAAACCTTACTCTGTTGATCACCCTCTCTATCCATTTTGTCTAAGGAAACTCTTAGAGACTTGAGATACAACTCTTAGAGGTTCCCCCGGTGATCAAATTTCATCCAAAAAATCCAAAAAAGGCAAAGAAAAACTGCAGAATAATAGATGTAGGAGAAAGTGTAGGTGATTATCCCTCTTTTAAGCGTCCATCATGAACATGTCAACAATTAAAATAGCAGCAATTTATATTTTGGGTGCCCCACTATGGACATTACAATTCGGGGGACCATGAAATAAAATATTCTGTGAATCATAAATGCGACAAGCATGAGAAGTATCTAAACCAATATTTATGCAAACGAGATTTCTACCTTGTCAAGGGAAATTATCTTGTCCATTGAACCAACATTGATGATTACCTGGAAAAGAGAATGTCAATTTATTATTATTTCCTCAAAAAAAAGACATCTCATTTCATCATAAAACTATTGTGTGTCAACGTCCACATGTTTCCTCATATGCATGAATCCTTATACGACAGAATGAGGGAAATGCATTTAGGGAAGAAAGGAAAAGAAAAGCTATTAACCATTAGTAATGTTTGCTTCTAAACATCTGTTCAAGAGAATGACGTGTGCAGATTTGTGCACACAATAGAGTGAGAAAACTCTCTCCACAACATATTTGTTTGCTATATTAGTAAACAAATACACATTGATCAGTGCTATGGTTAAGTACTTAAGTGTGAAATTTACAGCTCCATAATGATCTACAGTAAGAGTGGCATTAGCTAATAACCATACTCAGATTAGGGCTTCAGAACTTTAAATACAATTTACGGTAAAACTAAAGATTCTTCATTGTCTCTTCCCTGGGATCTATCTCCCTCATCCAAAGCCTCAATTTGATATTCAGCAAGTGTGTTGCATAATCACAATAAAATCATCATCGTTAGTAGTATAAGACAGATATTATCATTACCTCATCATAGACAGGCACACTTCCTCCTACAAGACCAGTGTTACCTCCTTGTGGGACAACAGCCAAGCGCCTGGAGTTACAGTACTGGAGAATTTTGGACACCTGAAGATCAAGAGGATGAATAAGAGAATCTACATGTACTGCAGCTAGCTTTTCTTAACTTTGAAGAGGTTCCCATGAATAAAACTTAGAAGAAGGCTTTGCATCAATCTTTCTGTTAGAAATAGGAGAACGTCTAAACTGAAAAATATCAGTAAGACGCTCAAAATTCATGTAGTTCCCAATTTCTTTATTTCACGAAAAAGGTTTCTAATAAAACACCACGCAGCATACTAACTATTTAAAATCAGTTCAACACTAGAATAAATGAAAAAATGAGTGAGAGAGAGAGAGAGAGAGAGAGAGAGAATGTATCTGATAAAATGAATAAGATTGTAGGTTCCTAAAAAAATTTATTCTACTAATTTCTTAAGCCATGATACTTGCTTCGATCTTTTCTGATTATTATCCTCCTGGCGAACGTAATATAAATTTCTTTACGTAAACCACAAAGTTGCTTCAGGACCTAGTTTTCCAGTTCCAAGCATTAATAACATCAACAAGCAAGCTCATAGAGAAGTGCAATAATGATGCGACCTGGGAGAACAAACTTCAGTTCTGTTAAGATAAGTAATGAAGAGAATAAAACCTCTTCTGTGCTTTTTGGTAAGAGCAAAAGCTGGCTGGAACCTTTATATTTCCCCATCCAATCCACATTTGCAGCTAGCAACCTATCCTCTTCTTGAATAACACTTTTGTCCCCCAATATTTCTTTGAAGTAAGAGACATCATCAGAATTTAACGTTGAAAATAAAGGACTCCTTTGTATACTTGTGGAAGCAGAACTAAATGACCTCTGCAGGATTTTGTGACTTGTGTGGAGACCCACATTTACGGAAGATTGAACAGCTCCCATGTGGTTGCTCATTGTATAGTAAAATGCCTGGTGATTATTCTTCCAATAAGGTCGCGTGATAGAGTCATGAGGGGTTCTTTGATGTCGATAAAATAAGCCTGCAAAATTGCATATCAAATATGAACCATAGAAATATGATTCAGTTCCATAATGATGTTCAGGTTGACTATGAGATTGCAAATTGTTTCTTTTTGGCAACATTTGAGAAATGGACATTTCTGTCATGAAGCCTCGTCCATGTCAGATACATGATAGACATTACACTTCTTTCTGGGTTTTAAATTATGTTAGTCTATGTCTCTTCTTTGGTCAAATGAAACACTTTTCTAAAATTCAGCCAGAAAATATTCATCATAGAAAATATAGGTACAGTAAACCTAAAGCTACTAGTGAGATTAACCGAATACTGGACCACAAGTCAAGTGCTGGCTATCAAAAACCATAGTTACCTCTCATTATATGTCTCGAAAAATCCTGCATTGAAACGTCTATGCATTTTGGATGCCTTCATTCTTTGTCAATGCTTAGGTTGTTAAATGCATCATAACCCGCATTTCTGAAGGTGAAGAGGCAATAAGGCGTGAACATTTTAAGATAGTACTTAATTTCCAAGTGCATGTTTGTGGCTAATAGGTTAATACCCGGTCCATCTAAATGCAAACACTTGATGAAAGTTTGCCCCCTCCATTTCTTCTTAATCTCAAAATTTTCAACATGTTCCAATGTTTACTTACATAATATTTGCTCATGTATATAAGATCAAAACAAAACTGAGTTATCAACTTCTAGTCAACACGACTCTTTTACATAGCACAGCCATTTCAATTTTAGAGTGATGTAACATCAGCGTCAGAAAATTGCATTACACATCATATATCAAATGCACACTTCTTACCAGGTAATTACTATATATGATAGCGTTTCAGAGTCTATATCATACCTGTTAGATTCTTTGGCTTATAGTAATCGAGCATCCAAGCTTTTTCTAGCAAAACTGGGACTATTTCTGGAGATCAACTACTACAGGGCTCCATGAAGGAATTTATGAAATTTATTATTGTCTACCAATCTCCATACAAAAGCAAGCTAGTAGCAGGATATGATTTTAAGAAAAATAAACAAAATGTAACCTAAATACTAAAAACCCATTTCGAGTAATCACCTATGCAAGTCAACCACAAACACTAATGATCGTCTTCTCGATGGAATTGACAGATACCCATTTGATCTTTTTAACCCAGAAACCTCTATCCATCTAAAAAAGTTAATTTTTGAAATTTAAGTGACCTGAGGTTGATGATCGGCATCTGAGAAGGAGCTGCGAAGTTCTCCTCAACCTCTCCATTTTTTTTTTCGCCCTTATTTTTCTCTTCCCTTTCTGGAAATTAGACAGTGGAGATGATGATGAGGATGATCTTGAGTTTGAGACTTCGGAGAGCTTACGCCTCTCTCGTCTGCACAGTCCACATAATTTTACCGAGTTGGGCTTCTTCGATTGATCGATAGGAATAACTTCGACGCAGCCGGCTTCATTTGTGTCCACTGGGCAGGGTCCTCATTTCAATTCAGGTATCGACCAAGTATCATTTGTATCTTTTAACATTTGCCACCTCTCAATGGGGTTCCTAACATTACCCTTATCATCATCGGTCTTTGTTTTTTTTTTTAAATTAAACTCTATTAAATATTGCTAACATGGCGATGTCATGACTCTGTCATGTCACTGCCATCTCAGCAAAATCTAATGTAATGACAGGTTCAGCACAATTAAAAATTAGTGAAATTATTTGTGTATTGCACTTGGACGTTTGGGAAAGTTTTCGCAAACATGGCAAAATCACGTCATTGCCACATCAGCAAAATTTAATGGAAGTTTGTAAAAAGACGTAGGCTGATAATGAAGGTAATGTTATGCACTTCCGCTGATAAATTCTAAATTTTAAGGATCCAAATGATATTTGGTTGATGTATCAGGGACCTTCACTGGACTTTTGCCTTAAAGATTTGAGGGTTTTCTTTTTAGAATTTTTTTAAATAAACTAAATTTAAATTTTAATTAGCGGAATAAACTAAAAAGATATTTGATTAGCAAAATAGACCAGTTTCAAACCATTGTGGCTTGAAGTTGATCTAATTCGCTAGCTAAATTTTTATTTTTATTTTTTTTTTTTTTGGTCTATTTTTGCTAAGTAAATGTTAAAGTTGGTCTATTTTAAATAAAAAAATTCTTATTTATATATATATACCCTTTTGTTTTAC
>JBAKGM010000139.1:22558260-22580324 GCA_037177215.1 Asparagus racemosus
TACCCTTTTGTTTTACTAACTACATATTTCACCTCGTTATGTCAATATTTTGTATTGTGGGTGTACGCTTTTGTTTATTCTAGGGTTCTTTTTGTTATTGTGAAGTTAAGTTTAACTTCCCCCAAACCATTTAAGTTGCTATTAGGTCTCTCAATCCTGATATCTTGCTAATGTTGTTCTTTATTAATTGGATTATATTGAGATAATTATAAAAACTGATGGGCCTAATAATAAATTCAATGATTGGGGGAACCAGTTTTGAGATAACTTCTAAGAATTGGGGACTAATAGTAATTTCAATGATGTGAGGACTAATTCAAAATATTAACAATTTAAAAGGTACTCCATAAAAACTCAAGATTCGAGTGGCTTGAATCTAGTACGAAAATTGTAAAAACTCAAGATTCAAATGCCTTGAAGCTAGTACGAAAATTGTAAGAACTAGTTTTTACCCAGATAATGCATCGGATTAAGTATTATAGTGCTTTTGAATCCATAAAGACAATTGTGAGTAAATGATTATTGATTAATGAAAGGAAAGTTAGAAAGTTTAGTGATAGTTTTAAATAGAGAAAATACATATAAGAAGAAGAAGGAATACATAGGACAAAGAGAAAACAAGAACCCTCTAAGATTTATAGCAATAACAGAAAATTTTCTTTGGGCTTTAGAAATAATATTTTGTCATATTATTTCACTTTGAAAATTAGCGGCCATCAATTTTGAAGATAATAATCATACATAAATCTATATGGATGTACAAATAATCATGGGAAAAATTGTGTCAATGCCCTAATATGAATCAACCCATGTGACCAGCCCCTCTATGTTTTGGGCCTTGTGTTTCAGCCTCAAATACTAATAGTATTTGTGTCAAGGCCCCAATAAGACTGCTAAGTAAGCAATTACAAAAAACCCCACCGAAAATTACCACTAAACCCTTATGACATGAAATTACAAAAGTGGTAAAAACCCACAGCCCCCCCTCCCATCCCCCCCCCCCCCCACAAAACCCCTTTTTAAGTACTCTCTCCTTCTCTCCCTCTCTCTTCTACCGTTAAAAGGAACCCAAAAATCCCAAATTCCATTTCTTTCTCCCTCCCAAAATTCAACTTAGGGTTAGGGTTTGCCTAGTGAAAATGGCGTTTAAGGAGGTATCTGATCACGATTTCGAAGTCGTTCATCGCTGTGGACAGCAGGAGCAAGACGACGACGGCCGTGAAAGACGATCTAAACACAAAAATAAAGCAAAATTTGCGTCGTCAATCGCACTTCATGAGCGATGTGGTGAAGTTGATGATGGTCACACGGCCTCCTCGAGTGATGACGGTCGTGCCTCTTCTAGCAATGGTGAATCTCGTCAATCCTCTAGGAATGGAAGCATGAAGGAAGCATCGAATGCTCTTTCGGACATGCAAAAGCGTGAACTACTAGGAAAAGGCAATAAAAGAAGTTCAGTAGGGGATGGTTCCAAGCATAGAAAGAAGTAATGCCTCATTTGGTACGTGAGAATGAGTGGGAATGGAATGCAATTCTAACTTCTCATTCTTACTTACCAAACATAATATGTTCTTTTTTGCTATAAATGTCATTCACACTTCTCATTAATTTTCACTTAACGTGGGAATTGCTATTCCCAATGAGTTATTAAGGAGTTGATATTCTCACTTTAATGAGAATAAAAATAATAAAATAAATTCTGGATATACCCTTCTTAAGGATATTCCCACTTAATTCTCTAATCGAATTCAAAGATGAGAATGGGAATGAGCATTCCATTACCACATCAATTCAATTCTATTCCTACCATCATTCCGTTCTCACTTGACTCCGTTCCCCCGTACCAAACAAGGCGTAAGTCTTAGTTTTTTTTTTAAAGAAATTAAGATTTACAGTAACTCTTTAGTATTACTTGTTAAATTTATTGAAATATATATTAACTTCATTGTTAAAATGTTGTATTGATGTAATTTATAGTTAAATTTGAAAGAATGTCTAATACGTGTAAGTGAGTGACTAGAGTTAAAATTTTTTGAAAGAATTTCTGCAAAAAGCGGTACAAAATTAACTGTTAAGTTAACTGATGTTCATATTAGGTTTAATCAAATACATAATACGTAAATTGAATTTCATGTTAACTAAATTTAGTTTCCTAGTAACTAAACTGATTTTCATATTAACTAAACTAAGGTTCATGTTATGTCTAATCCTACATAAGAATTAAACTGAGTTTCATGCTGACTAAACTAAGTTTCATGCTGACTAAACTGACTATTATATTAACTGATTTTTATATTAACTAAACTGAATATTTTATTAACTTTTTGCAATACTTGTAACTGTATAGCAGTATGTAATAACTTATATCAGTACATTAATTTTTTTTTTCTTGTCAAATCCAAAATGAAGAAAGGTTGAAGGGTCTACTCACATGGAGTCCTTCATAGTGGAGCCTTGACACAAATTTTCCAATAATCATCATGCTCTCTGGTGACAGTTTTTCTATCAAAACTTTTTTTATATATAAAGAATTCTTTACCCCGTCAAACTCAACTTTATAGTTATTAAAATGTAAGGCCCAATCAGTCATCAATTTGAAAGTAAGACATTTAAGGACAGTAAATCCTCTCCTTTCTCCACCTTCTCAAGGAACCTTACATTCTCCCAGCCCATCTTTTTGTGCCGCTGACTCTTGTTGAAACACAAGGAAAATGGACAGTCTACAATAATTCAAAAAAATTTGAATTCTCCAAGTATCACTCGAAAGCATAAACCAAGAGAGCTCATCATCAGACTTCTAGCGCAATTTATGTTATCTATTAGGATTTTTATATAGAACCCACCTTCAAAAATAGGGATATAAGACAAGAAACATCTTTATTGTTTAATTTATATATGAACCATCTTAAAAGTATATTTCATTTCAATTAACCACAAAAATTCATTTCCTGTTACCTTTTTTTTATCAAAATCCCCACCCCCACCCCCCCCCCCCCCCCGGTCTTATTTTCCTATCTCCCTCTTCTTCTACCTTTAGATTTAGAGCACGGTTACACTGGGGGGGGGGATGGAGGGAGTGAGCTAACAGTAAACACAAGGATAGTTAAGAAATTTTGATTAAAAAAAGTCAACATAAAATAAATTTTGGTGGTTAATTGAAACAAAATATACCTTTAAGGTCATTCTTGTATAAATTAAACAATAAATGTGGTTCCTATATTACACTCCTATTTTAAAGATGGTTTCTATATAAAAACCCAATTTATTAATGACCATTGTTGGTAAAACTTCAGCATAATTACATCACATATATCTCCACCGCCCCAACTAAAACTGTGCATAAAAGACTCAATGGAGTAATACAGAAGCACATACTTTTTTATTGTTCCTCACTTGATATTGATTTTGAACTGGTCCAGGCACTCATTTTTCTCAACCCCCTGTACATTGATACATACTTTATATAGTTCCCGTCCACCTCCAAGCATATGAACACAAAGGATAAAAAAGACGACCAAAAAAAACGGTGAAATCAAAACCCTTACGCTATTTACACAGCTCGAGAGGCACCTCTTTAAACTCATTTACATTCACAAGTATATACAAAACCAGCAATAACTTACATTGTCATCTTTTCCGTCGTTTCAATTCCACCTGCACAGAACCACATTCGGGTTTCATTGAGCTTTCTTTTTAAAATGCTAATACAAGCACTCGTTCTTGTATAATGAATAATTATGGTAAAACATATGTCCTAGAGAAGGAAATGTAAGCATATGCGCAAGAGCAAATGAAAGAGAAGCAAGCAGTTCTCAGGATAAGTTTAAAAAACTAATGAAATGTTGCAGGCATGTAAGGAAATATAAATTTCTCCATTATCCAACAATTGTGTCATTGAGAGCATCTATTTATATTTTGATAAGATCTCCCAATATTTCACTACTTTCTCTTTAAAAAAAATATTTTGTTAGTTTCAACTTTCAACATTGCCTTGTATTATCAAAACATATGATCCTTTAAAAGTGAGAGTTAATAGGCAAATTTTAGCTTGATTGACTCACATGCTTGGCTCCTTAGATGAGCTTGTGAACAAATATATGACAAGATTTAACCCAAGGTCCAGGTTTTTGCGCCCTGTCGTTATTTACCACTGCCATGACATAATAGGAATTGTTATCAATCCAACAACTGTTCACCTCAGTGGTAGCTAAGACTTAAGCACGCATGCTGCAACCTCCATTGAAGAATGAAATTCAGAGTTAAAAAAAGGCAAATTCAGACCTAGCGGACTTCTCACTTCCCAGAATCAGTCGATATTACAATCATTATCACCTACTGTTTGAAATGTTAAATATTCTACCATGGTCAAAATTTGAGAAACTTAATAGAGACAAAGGCGGTTGTATTATTTGACCTGCGTCTCAAACAAAGTAGTGTAGTAAAGGAGCAGCTTCAAATATCAATATGAGAATAGTACATTGTGTACAAACAGAATCCGTTGTACACTTCCCTATAGTTGGGGGTCTTAATCTGTTCCCATTACAACCCAAATGGCTTGAACAACCAATCGATAATTAATCAGTATTGGTGTTCACATGTGAAGCTTAGAATGAATCTATTTCATAGAATTTCCTCCATAGGCAAAGTGCTTCATGTGTACCATTCAGAATTCAGTGTGTAGATTGTCATGCTTGTCTGTCTGTGTCTGCAGCATAGAGTGGATACAGAAGGAATGATGAGGTAAACGGTTGAATTGTTGCTTAAAATGGGTAAGGACACGACCATCTCCCTCCCCCGCTTCTTTGTTCTCATCCTAATATCATCCCTTCTGCATGCTCTTTAGTCATTCTTTCGCTATCTATTCCCTCCACTTCTTAGCGTGAAATCTCACCAAAAAACAGACATGAAACTTTGTTCAGTCTCCAACATGTTTACATATAAAACAAAAGTCTTCTTTATTATTTCGCCAACATGTTTACATATAAAACAACAGTCTTCTTTATCATCCCTTCTGCATGCTCTTTGGTCATTCTTTCGCTATCTATTCCCTCCACTTCTTAGCATGAAATCTCACCAAAAAACAGACATGAAACTTTGTTCAGTCTCCAACATGTTTACATATAAAACAACAGTCTTCTTTAGTATTTATTCTCACATGTAATTAATCGAAAGATAAACGACTTAAGAGTCCTCACACCTCTGAAACCTATACTTCTGTATAAGGTCTTCAAGAAAACTCAAAAGAGAAAATTATGTCGAATGATATTCTACCCTCTCAAACATTACGTGAAATGTTACACAAATTTCTGAAGCATGAAACAATGAAAAGAACTAATAGATAAAGAAGACTTAATTAATATGTGCCTATACTAGTTTCCCACTTCTTCAGAAACAAAACAAGAAGGCAATCCATATACGTATCCATGTTTCTGAAAATCACATCCTGTGACTACCACACAGGTTTTAAATACTTCAATATGTTCCCACCATTTTGATGGGTATGAGAACATTAAAAGCCGTTAATTTATGAGAGAAGAATTTACTTAAAGTTAAAAGTGCTTTAAAATGTGAATTATGATTAGCATAAAGTAACTGCGGGCTTCAGTTCAGATTTGAGATCCACTCAAGTTTGCAATAAACCTAAATCTGGCTCCACCATCTCATAACTAAATCAGCCAAGCATGAACTGAAACCAGTTTGGGCAATCCATTCCATTTCTCTTTTGTCAATAGTGTCAAATTGAAACCAGTGGACAATATGATAAAGTTTCCATGTATATGAGAATATAATATAAAAATATATCTTCAAGCTAGTATGCATAAATGCTGAAAACAACAGGACAACTATTGATTCCAAGCCAAGCATGTTAGCCCTTGTAGTTCTAGTTGTATCGGCAATATAAAGTGTAATTCTCAAATATGCAAAGACTACATCAATTTTCTTTTTCATCACACCACATATTTCAACAATTGGCCATGACATATCTCCATGATCATACAATGCAAATTATATTTGTTTCTAATAAACATGTAGTTTGCGGTTCATGCACAAGATCAAGCTTAAATCTAAATCGGACAAGCTTCAGGCAAATGCATCCAGTTCTATCAGATCTTAAACGATAAACTACAGAAGGTGCACCTATCTGTGCACATATATGAACAAATTTTACCAGCAAAGCTGTATGTATCTGGGAGAAAAACAAAAGCATACAATATTCCACTTAGAAAACATGTGTACCTTTAGTTCTGATTCTTCAGAGGCACCCTGAGAACCATCTCTCTTCTTTTCTTTGGCAGAAGAACAACTTTGACAGAAGAAATGTTCAACTTTCTTAGCTTCCTCAACTGTCATGTCCACGCAAGGTGGATGGTACCTGTGTAAAAAAAATGAAACATTTATTTTTCTTCTTCCTGAAGTTATTACTATTTGCAGCAAACCAAGTGTACTTTACGACTTCTGCTAAAACACATAAAAGCTAAAAAAACACAAAATCATACTTTACGATGAATGATAATATAAGAAAAAAAAATAGACAGGTTGATTAAGAATTTAATCACTATGTAATCATTACCTATCTAAGCATCCCTATGGTAATAGACCGGATTTCTTTACATATTACACCCAAGATCCTCCATGCCCTCCAAATCTTTGTATTTCCCAATATGCTCCCAATCATATGAGGATTTACAATTCTAAGCCTCCAGTAAGTCAATGTTAGGTTTCAAACAATCTAAGGGTAAAACTGTAACACCCTTGTCTTCTTCCTCCTTAAGACGAAAACTTGAGAAAATCCCAACAAAAATTTTGCTGCTAGTTACTGCTAAATTTCTAACATATCAATGACAAGCTTCCCATCATACCTTCCCTATATCTATTTGGATCCAGCTCAGGGTCTGAATCTGCTCCTTATCAAGATCTGGACCTCAGACACAATCAGGCATGATTTGATTCATGTAGCTTTTTTTGATAGGATTAGGTCATGGCAGATTTGAATTTAATTAAACAGGGGTAAATTACACATTTAAAAAGTGTCTCTCATCAGCTTTATAGGACAAAAGAACACTACAATTTGATTCTTAACAGCAGAGAGACATAAGCTAATGATCTCCAATCTAATTTAGGAAATAAAATGGAAAATAATTTTATTTAAACAGCAAGTTTGCAAATATGGAAGATTTGGGGGTAATATGTAAAAACATTCAAAATAAGTTATAGTATTTTAGTCAACTAGAGAAGCATGATAGGAGAAAGATTAGTAACTGATGTTGGAAGAAAAAAAATCAAAGCAAGAGAAGAAACAAGGTCCTAAACAGTGTTGTAGACCTAGCAGCAAACCTAGTGCCTTCTAGCTTCTGCGACAAAATTGGATATTGCCTGTAGATGACTTAGCCCAGAAATTGGCATTCGTGTACAGGGTTGATACTTGGTACCATATGACAATGCCATAAAATCTTTGGCCCATCTGTTATGACACTCCATAACTCAACACTTTCTAATGTAATAATAGGTGATGCTATGTAATGTCAGAATATAAATAGAATATGTAAGTATATATTTATGCACACACTTCTTTCTTATCTTATACCCTTTTGCAATCTTCAATGTGTAATTTTGTTATTATCTATCTCAATCCTATCACTAACAATTTGGGAAAGCAAACACCTAGCCTGCATGTGAACCAAAAACAAAAGAAAAAAATTAGCACTTACTTCTTAAAGATCGATATCGAGTTTACAAGTTTCAATGTTATACAATAATTTAAAGAAACGATACTTATAAAGAGATGGGTACCATAATAAATGTCAGTTTCCATGTCCAATATACCTTTTTTTTGGGTTCATACAATCCCACAACTCGCAAGTAGATATTGCCCACAGCAGTTATTGGTTAACATCAGAGCACTGAGTTTGACCCGATGGCCCACATGGCATTTTACACATGAATGTCCAACATGACATCTTTTTACATCGAACACCATGTGAAAATAATATTATCTACACTGCTAGTGGTCAATGTGGGACAAGTCGAGTTTGACCCAACACATTACCCAGCATACAATTCTTTGCATGTGAATCATGATAGCTATGTTGCATGGGTACGGGTGCAGGTATCGGATATCGGCCACGGAAAATTTATAAAAGGTAGGGTATGGGGACACGGCCATATAACTATCTACACACACGAACGCGCGCGCGCACATATATTGAAATTGATAATTTATATGAGAACAAGGATGATAATTAAAATTCCTATAACAACTTCGTGTTTCTTTTATTATATGGATTATAAATTGGAAAATCACTAGTTTTTTTATCTACACATCCAAACGACCCTTCAAAATCATATTTCGTATATGAAGTGTAGGATGCATGTCCAAAACGTGTATTCACAAGTGTTTTAAATTAAAACATGTACTGTGTAATTGAGTACATGCCCGAATAAATGTACACACGTACGCAAGGAGTGTTCAAGGAGTTTGGATACGGGTACGGGTACGTGTCAGGTACCAGTACGGCTTCATATTAGAAGTACACATGTAACATAGCATGATAGTATTGCTATTCTTCATTTATGAGTTTATGAATTAAGTTTATTATGCTTAGATCCATCAATCTTGCATTACTCGCTTCATTGCATGAGCCAAATTTCTCTTCTAATACCTACTTATTGAAGATTAAACAATTAATTAGTTTCCAAGAAGGGGAGCTATGGCGCAAGGTAAGAGTTGTCGCCATGTAACTTAGAGGTCATGGGTTCAAATTGTGGAAATAGCCTCTTGCAAAAATGCAAGATGGGGCTACGTAAAACATATCCAAAATGGTCCAACTCCTGGAACTCACACATAGCAGGAGCATCGTGCACCTAGTTCCCTTTTTTATAATTTATTAGTTTCCAATATTAGAAACAAATTTTAATGGTTATGCCCATTACACACAAAAAAGGAAAAAAAGAAAAAAGCACAACCTACAATATGTGCATTGATTACAAAATAAATACGATATATATATATATATATATATATCCTTCAATAGCTAAGATTCCCAGCTTCCCACCATTTCATTAATCTTCTATTGCTTTGATCTCTACTATTAGACTTTTGAACAAAACATCTAGTCATAAGATGATCAAACACCAAACAAAGAGTTAAGATTGCCTTCTTAAATGCATTGTTTTAAATATCCCTTATATAGCCGATGCATCGACTAATATATCCTTTTATAAGGCTTGCCGCAAAACGATATGGTCTCAATATACTTTACCACTTTTTGACAACTTTTGCTCGATATATCCCTAAACATGGCCAATATATCAGCCGATATGTTGGCCAATATGTCCATTGTATATGGCTTGTCGTAAAACAATATAGTTCTGCAAAATTTATTTAATATTTTTAGCAAAACTATCAATCCTATGAAGTTTTAATCACAATCTTGTAGGCTCTTTTCCCTTAGCAAGTTTCTACAGTTGATTAGTGATCATAAACATATATTTTTTATATTTTGGTATGTTTAGATTTCATTAAGTATGTTAAGTAACATTTTAGGATATTATATTATATACGCGCATCATCTAATATGACACTCCGATATTTCCTATATATCTCCGATATCCTAACCCGCTATGGATTTTGGTTGTCCAATATTTTCTCGATAATCTATATTTAAAACTTTGCTTAAATGACCACCTTGAGAAAGAGATTCACAGGATCAACTAAGTAGACTTGATAAATGTCAAGAGGATAGTGTATGCAAATTAGTGAAGTCTAATTGAAACTATATAAAGGCATCAGAAATTTGAGAAAGGATATGGATTATGGTCAGTGAACTTGATAAATGTATCATTGGTTATAGTGCGTGATCTTATGCCTCTACGTAGATGATGCATGCTATGATTTTCGGAAATAAACTCAAGATAATTTTGATGTTAACAAGTTAAGGATTTGTAGAAGATAATCTTATGGAGTTAGGACAAGTACATAGGATCCTAAAATTGAAGTAACTAGGAGTCCTATAAGTATGCAATGATTGATCACCCATACCCTATTGACAAGATTTTGAAGAAATAAATTATTAAGATTGAAGATCTGAGTACACCTTATAATTTCATGGTATTGAGGAGCAAACATTGAAGGTGAAGGTGAAGCAATACTTTAATACAAACAATGGGTCACGGTTTATATATCTCTTTTGCTTATTTAGAATTGGACATATGACAATTATTTCTGAAATGGAAACTTACTAAAGAAAAAAAACTTGAAAACCAATAAATGAATATTCAACATTAACCATACAACAAGAGCTGGCTCTAACACATATCCATCATCAAAGAGACATAACTGAGAGGTGGCACGCTGACAATGCAATCATAATAAGATTGGCCCTTTCCATCGCAGATATGCAAATATATTCCTCAAAAGTTATTTTAAATAACATCCAATGAAAGCTAAAGTAGTACATTTCAGATTCTATGAGCCAAGAGGCCTCTTCTTTTGCAAGTAAGAGAAACTAGCAGCTTAGCACAACCAAGAACCCTTTGAGGAGAACGTGTAGCTTCATGTCCTATAGACAAATGTACAATGATCTGACACAAGGATAAGGTTGTAGTTGACCATTCCACATATCTTCCAGAAAGAGATCCCAAATTTACAAATCTAAATATGTAAAAAAAGAAAAGGATGTGAAAGAGGAAAGGTGGGAAGAGAAAGTAGAGTCCATCTCCAAGAGCTAAGAAATGCCAATCCAACTAAGAGCCAAAGAGATCCAGCCAAGAGGGGCCGAATTTATTAGGATTTGTCATGTTCTATTCAAAAGGTTAAGGCCTTCTAGTTACCAACAAAAGAAGAAATAGCTCGAGTTTATTATTTGCCTCATTTCTTAGGGATTTTGATATTTGTTGGTCCACATTTTAATTAATTAAGGATTAAGGAATTAGAATGAAAGAAGATTTCTTCCATGGAATGCCAATAGTTGTTTACAATTTTACATAACTCTATTAGGAAGGCTAAGGTCATTTGGAAACAAAAAAAGCTCATTAACCAATATTTTCCTTGAAGGAAAATGCAATGATGCCAATGAAGATAAAAACTCCCATGCAAAGCATGGAGGATGCTTTAATCTAATGACGATGGCTTTTCCAAAGAAGGAAGAGGCTTTTTGCCAAGGGACACGGTTTCCAAGATGGCATGTTTCTTATTAAATAAACAATGTTAGTACTCTTGAGATCATGAATTAAGGTTGAAGGACATTGCTTTCTTTTGTGGTATGCCCTATATTGATAGTGAATATCTCTTAGTGCTCTCCTAGTGCATGTAGGGCAGGTTTGTCATTCAATTCTTAATAATCAGGTTGTACCCAAGTGGATGAGAGGGATTTTAAGTACCTTATAAAATAATTATTAGGCTACCCTTGCATGTGAAGGATATAAGCTTCAACCTTGAGGTTGACCTGAGGAGAAATTTACCTCTAGAAGTAAAAGTGAGGAATTTAATTTCAGCAGAAAAATATGATATTAATTTGAGTGCTCTACCATAGAGCGTCGAATGGGGTTGAGATCGACCATAGCTACAACTGAGTCTTAAGACAATTAGATTTGGGTTTAAACCAACTTCTTATGATTTTTAATTGAAGTCCAACCTAGATTTTGGGTCCAACTTGAATTATCCTTGATCTAGTTGGGCCAATTGACACCAATGAGTTGTATGTTTACAAATCCTAAATCTTAATACTTGATGATTTTATACAAGAAACATCAAGTTCTATTAACATGTTATCTTATTTGTGTGAAACATGGAATATTAACATGGATTTTATTGGACATCTCTCTCCCGAAGCAAATATATTGTTTTCCTTAACATGATTAGTAATTTATCTATGATATAGGGATATGGACATTCCTTTTGTTTTTATCTATTCTTGAATAGTTAGTTTGAAAAATATGTGTAACATTTATTTGTTGTATTAGAATGTGTGCTTGGCATAGTACAAGTATGGCCCAAACCTGCCTATCTGTTTAGTACATGGAGTCAGGCATAAGAATTGGAGCCAATATATAAAAAGCTGGCATTAGGCTCAAAAAAGTTAATTGAACCTAGATTGAGCTCATACGAGTCTAGACTCGCCCCTAAATGAGAGGAACTGGATGAAGACTAATCACAGAGATGAACATAGCACATATTGACTCAACATTAACTTATGCATGCGCAAGGGAATAGAGCTTACCCTTCTTTCCTAGATTGACAATTCTTATACTTAATAGAATCTGTATCGTTTCTTATTGTTTTTTTTTAAATAGTGCTATGTTGTAGCAAATGGAATTCCTTCAAACACTTCAATGAGTTTTATATATTAAATCAAGGATGTAAATTCCTTTTTGAATACATCTTGCTGAAAGAAGATAAGATTTCCCCCTTTCAACCCAAAAGCGATAACAATAACCGGATCACTACAAGGAAAAAAAATTAAAATTAAAAAATAAATAAATAAATAAATAGTAGAGCAAACACACCAATCAGAGCAGCCTTCACATTGGATCATAAGATCGTCAGGATTGTAAGGCATTTCACATTTGCAGAATCTGCACCAAGCAACAGACAAGTTAGCAAAACAATATTTCTTACACCTAGTTGTGTGAAGTCAACAGCAAAGAATAAGCCAACTTGCTAGATTATGACTTGAACTGTTGTATCAATTATATTGCTGAGTAAAAAAAATTGATAACGTAATAGAGCAGTCAGTCTCTAAGTTGAATAGATAAAAATTGTTTCCAATATACAAACAGATTATCAACAACACTAATCGGTGCAATTAAAGGTATAAAGTTTAACATTCATCTTTCGGAAGCTTCCTGCGTACTGATCTTATGGTGCAGTGGCAATTAAAGAGAAGGGAAAGGGATATAAATGAGATAGAAGAGGAAGGAAAAATACAGAGTCTATCATATTGTGATCTAAGCTAATGTAATTGAAATTTATTAACATCCATTCTTCAACCATTATTTATTTAAGTGATATACCTCCATCTAATTGGTTCAGTAGAAAAGATTTCATTTCCCACATTATGCAGATGTTAGTCACCGGAGTGTTTACTAATCCCAAATTTATTTTACTACAAAATAAATTTTTTCTAGTTGCTAACTGCAGACCAAACCGTTTCATTGTAGAACACCCTAAGAAAATTATTGTCCATCTTTTGTGATACACCTCCATCCAATTCATTCAGTACAAAAGATTTCAGTGCCAAATCATGCAGATGTTAGCAGAGCTAGTGTTTACTAACTTATTACAACAATGGCCATTACTAGTCGCTAACCTCCTAGGACAAACAAACTTTTGTGGAAAACCCAAAAAGACAATCCCTAAACAATAAAAATCAAACTTTTTTGGCCTCAGAATAAAACCCACTTTCAATCTCCAACATCCTACTAATCATAAACCAATTAAACAGGAAACAGTTTTCATACACTGCGATCCGATCAGGCACGAAGCTCCCCGTCGCCGACTTATACTCAAACCTACAGAAGAAATCATCATTCCCAACCGTATCAAGCCTCGTATAGTTCTTAAAACTATGAACAATGCACTTCCCCTCGATCGTGTCCGCGCTCTGCACGTCGAAGTGATCGGAGAGGAACAGCTCCTTGGCTCCATGAAACCTCCTCCGGCCACCGATCGACTCCTCCGGCCGGTAGTACCACCGAACCCTAACCTTCACGTGGGCCCCACGGCGATCGGCCTCGATCGCCTCCACCTTGGCCACGTACGGAGCTTTGGAGGAGTCCGGGGCCCGCATTAGCACTGAATCTCCCGCTGCAAAAGAAAAAGCGGGGTAACTTAGAGTTGAAGATGGGATTTTTTTCATTCTTTTTTTTCCCCCCTCGAAGGGTTCTGGGAAATTGAGATATTTACGTTTGATGATCTTGTTGGAGCCCTTGATGGTATAGGAATCGAGGGTGCGTTTCGTTGATGGGCGGGGTTTTGCCATTAAATTAGGGTTTTGATTTTGAGGGAGAGATGAGATTATTAGGGTTTTGATTTTTGATCTTTTTACCTTTTTTTGGGAAGGGAAAGAAGGGAGACGGGGATGAAAGGATTTTTTTCTGTTTCTAGAAACACGGTGGAAATGGCTACTCCGGTACATTGTAGTTTTACAGTTAAACCCCAAAAAACCATTAAGACGTTTTAAGTAACACTCATATTTTAAATTTACAACCCTAGATCTATTAAGTTGCTTTAAACCAGACCATTTTTTCTGATAGAGATAAACATTTGGCGTCTAATTTAGAAAGATGAAAGTTGAAGGGTTGAATGTAGAATTAACGAAGACGCGGGGTCTAATATGACAAACCCTTGCGATTATGAGCACATTCAGTATGTTGTAAAGTCACATAGGAGGAAATAAAAATAGAGTAAATACTTTGAGAGCATAAATATAGTCTACATATTATCCTCTATAAGTTACTTTGAGAGCAAATAGGCTACCGGAAATTTGAATGGAAGGTATATTAGATGGTTTTAGGGCAGATCTCTCACGCTGCACCAACCGATCGGATTCAAATAAAGATCGATCAGGAAAAACCATGTAGCTCGACAAGCATCACGCAGATATGCGAACTGTTATGAGCAAAAAAAAAAAAAGTGTTCATCTAAGTTATTGCATGATGTCCTCTTCTAATGGTTAAGTCAGTCGCTTGACGAAGAAAAAGTAAATAAGAAGATTTAGGATTCAACGTTGTGTGTAACTATCTCTTCAAAAGGCAATTTCGACTGTATTCTACAATCTTATCATGATTACGTCAAAGTTTTATGATCCCACCATTTTAGCATGTACTGCAATACTGCAAAATTTGTTAGATTTGGTGCGAAAGTTATGAAGCATATGTGATTTTCTGATATACACAATTACGATCTCGGCATTTTTCGTTTCGTCCTGTGTATTTACATCGATCCCTCAATTATGCTTCTTGCTACTTGCTTAAGAGATCTTTTTGAGATTCTTTTCTCTTCATGAGTCCAACCCAATCATATCAACATCCATTATAGTAATTTTCATTTGTTATACATCTATGCCAAGCAAGTAGTTTTGAATAATGTTTTTTTTCCCCTGTCTCATTTACCTGCTTTGGATGTGAGAGGTCATGCAAGTTTGCATGAGGGTGACATCCGTTTTCAAGGGCTTTGCCATTATAATGACGTGTGTACTGAAAAGGATACCATCTAGAGAATCCAGCGTCCGTGAACTGATAAAAAAGAACTTGGTGCTAAATTTAACTCCAGATTTTAACCGAGTATCATGGTTGAACTCATGAAACATTCGACCTTTAGCTTTAAGTGCATGCCAATGTAAAAGTTCTGTCATATAACATGTAACTAAAGAAAGTTAGTTTATGCAAAAGTTCAGTGGAGATCTATAATATATCAACCAAATATCATTTGGATCCTTAGTGTTTGGAATTCATCGGTGAGGGTCCCTAACGCTAACGCTAACTCTGTCATTAACCTAGGTCCTTTTTATAAAGTCCGATTAAATCTTGCTGATGTGGCAATGAAGTGGTCTGTCATATCAGTAAAAAAATTAGTGAAAGTTCAAGCTTGTCCGACCGCATCACTGTCACATCTAAAAAAATAGTGAAATTACAAGTTTGTATTAAACTTGGACTTTTACTAATTTTTTTGCTGACGTGGTGGTAATGACAAGGCCACACCATTACCACATCAACAAGATTTAGCAGAAGTTTATAAAAATGACCCAGGCTGATGATGGATGTAACATTAGGGACCTATACAGATAACTCCCAAACATTAAGGACCAAAATGATTTTTTGGCCAATGGCATCAGGGACCCCATTGAAGTTATGCCTTTAGTTTGTATACTGCATGTCTTTTACACAGTGAGCATAAGGGCATAAATTATAAATCGCCGAGAAAATTGTGAATACATAATTGAACTCGGATCAAATTAAAACAAAAAAGTAGAGAAATATAGTACAGGACTTGCAGAAACCAAAGGAAAAGGATAAAAGAACAGTAACAGGAAAAAGAACTATCTGCCTATATCAACTATTAGATGAGCATATAGGCTTAACAACATTAACTTCATATAATAATAATAAACAATATGCAAATCTCGAATAATATACCTCACAATGTATTCAAGATTGAGATACATAGATTACAAATTTGAGAATGCATACAAAGAAATCACAGCTACAACTCGATAATACTCTTGAAGCAGTATGTACCAATAATAAACCAACCAACAAGAACAAACGCAAAACCAACCAAAGCGACTAAGAAGTTCAAACCTCCCAATAGAAGTCCTAGGCAGGAAACCACCACAAACGGCAACAATGATCTTGCTGCCGACGCTTTGCTCACCCAAGTGCCTTTGAAGAACATCAAAATTGCAAGATTCACCACATTCCATTTTTTGTGCCCATCATAGATCATTCGATTTAGATTGTTAGCAACGAAAGAGTGGCAGTTGCAGGTGAAAAGGCTGTAATTTTTATGCTGAAACTCTCGCATGCTCTTCTCGAGCGTATCATCCCAGGACATTATTTGGTTATGCTCTGTCCATTTATAGCACTGAAAAGAAAGAAAATACAGTTTGGTAAATATTTCAAAAGGGCTGCTCCAAAATATATTGACTTTTGACTTTGGGTGTGTTTGGCAAGGAAAGAAAATACTCAAGAGAAAGTGTTGTCTTGTTACTTTTTATTTACAAGATCTTGTTTTGATGATAGAACGTGAAGAAAATGGATAATCGAGATAATAGCTGATGTGACATACAGTTGCTTTATGTTCTGTTTGGTTGTCATAGAAAGTGCACAGTGGAAAGTGGATATCTAAAACTGAAATAGGAAAGAAAGAAATTCACTTTCCATCCACTCTCACAAAAGCCTGGAGAAAGTAAGAAGAGCTAAAAAAATGTTCTTGTGACAACCTCTACTTTCTGGTTACTTTATGGTCACTTTCCAGTATTTGGTCTACTTACTATTTATTTTCTAGTTGCCAAACACTCCAAGGAAAATAGTTAAACCTTTTCTTTGTTTAGTTGCATGTATCGGGCCACTGCACCAAATGTGAAATTATCTACGCATACAAAGTTTGGCCCAGCAAAGTCCAAGATCACTCCATCTTCTCTGCAAATGCCAATGTGGCCAATGAAAGGTATGAACCAGGAGATTAGAGGTAGAGGCGTCCATACAAGGCAACATGGGAATCGAGCTCTCCCAGGATCTATTGGCCCAGGTGGCAAATGTCTGTTTACCATTGGGTCATTCTCGAATGGCGTGTCTGATTCCATAGGCATTGCTCTCAACAATCAAAATGGTGGCAACTGCAAGATAACGTCACAAACTTAATTTTAGACAATACATACTTAAGCACATGCTGCACATCTATACCATGGCAAAATGTTATCTAAATAAGAAATAAAATGAAAGGCATAAAAAAGGAAAGAAATTTGTAGGAAAAAAGTGCCATATGGCAAGCAAAGACAGAGGAAGGAAATATGTCTAAGGTACCTAGAATAAAGAGATTAATCTGATAGCAATAGTGATATTGAGAATACAGTCGCATTGGCCTAAATGAGATGTCATTAGAAGGTACCATATGTAACTAATCTATCATACACTTTTTTTAAAACATATATTTTTATATTTTTTGAAATGGTAAGGGCTTACTGGATAGGCAACTTTCAAAGCCACAATCATGCTGTTATCGGTAAGGCCTGATTCAAGAATACATATCCAGCCAAATCAGTTCGACTTAAACAATGTCATATGGGATATAAATTAAGTTGACTTTTAGTAAAGCATTTACAAACATATAAATCTACGTATAGAAAGAGGATGACTAAAATGACTGCTTTGCTTGCTACTTAGCAGTCCATCTAAAATTCCATCATGAACCATAGGAATCACTTTTTCTCATTCCCTAAAATGTTCATGCGTCATGTTAAGATTCCTGCAATTTTATACCCTTCTGCCACGCCAGGCAGCTTAAATCTTATCATGGAATAACGGATATTATAAAGGATAATCAAATCATCCCACAATTCACAGTGATTTCAAGCTTAAGGATCTGCCTCATTTAAGAGATAATTGTTTAGCTTATGATAGAAGTCAAGGATTAAAATTTTGCATCCCTCAAAGCATAACATGCCAAGCTCAGTCTCGCACACTGATATATCTTCCTAATTCCCAACCTGAGTTATTTTGAAACCAACATAACAAAAGCCAATTGCACATTGAATTTCTGAAAGGAATATTTTTGTATGGTCATCCACCAGGAAAACAAACAAGTACTAACCATATCATGAAGATTTTTCCATCTTATCCACCTTGCTAAAAAAGGTCTTGTCAAATTCAGGATAGAACTTCTATTAACTTTGGGCCAAGTGCATTTTTGAGTTGACGTCAAAGCACCTCATAGTTTCCACATAATTAAGTAGGCATACATACTGCATGTTCCCCTTACTGGAATAAGTTTTTGCTACACCTAAGCAACATCACAAGTCTAAACCTTTATTCTGAAAAGGGTTAGCATACAATTGTTGAACCCAATCATTGATTGTAATAACGAACATCAATCTTCCTATACGAGTACAACAATCATTAATTAAAGTATTAGAAAAATATTATGAAGTATAGAAGTTAGGTCCTTTACAGTAAAGGGATCTAACGATAAAAATGCGGTAATATAGGTCTAATGTAACATTGTTTTACACCATAATTGACAGACAATTCTATATGTCTAGGTACGTCGAGAGGTAAAACACTTCACCCAAAAGAAGAACACTAAAAACTTACACGCTAAAGGCTAGCGCATATTCAAGTAAGTTTTGCCAAAATCCTTGTAGCGTTTATCTGTGCAGGCTTTAACGACTATGACAAAATAGACTCAGGTATGGTTCAGTGAAGATTGAAACAAAATCAACTAAAGGCGACTCACCCGAATCATGCAAATACGAAAAACTAGCAAAAACTAATGTTAAGAATTTATCCTTGAGCTTACCATGTTTCACTTTTATCTTTATTACTGTCAAGAAACATTTTTTTTTTCTCATAATGAAATATGCAGAGAAATAAAACCCTAGAGAGCAGCATCTGTTGGAGATCATCCCGTAGTCATGAAGGTAATGATTGATAAGAGTAGGGTTTGCTGTCTAAAAACTAAAATTTGTGTTGATTTCCACGTCGATGAATTGTGAGAAATTGAAATTAAAACTGAGACATTCGATTAGGGATCTAATAAATTGGGCATGCTCAAGCGTAAAAATCTAGGGTTTTGGGGGTTCGGCGATTTGCTTACCAGAGTCGCGCAGATGATCGGATGCGGCTTCCAGAGAGCGGCCTCGTTCACGGGACCAGGATTGGGGCTTCCTTTCTTTACTTTTTCGTCCCTTAACTTTGGAAGTTTATCAGATAATGCCCATAACTTCGAAAATCTCTTTAATTTTCAGATTTTATCAGAAAAGTCCCTTCAGCTCTCATCCTTTTATCAGAACACCCCTAATTAAAATCTTAAAGGGGTTTCCTAATAACCGCTAAACTTAGGGTGTTTATCGACTATTTTCAAAGTTATGGGGGTTATCTGATAATCGTTCAAAGTTGAGGGGGAGTTTTTCTGATCTTTAGCCTTATTTTTTTTCTCCTCTTTCCCTTTTCTTTTTTGGACAGGCAAAATGATAATTGTGTGTAATCACATTTTCGTCGTGTCACCATGCTGTAGAATTTTGCAAACAGATTCTGTTGCTTTTCTTAAATTACATTGGGAAAATCATCAAGTTCATTCATATAAATTGCTAATACTCTTCTCATCTATACCTTCAGTTGCGCAGCTGCGCTTACCATCTCGCACTATTTTGATAGTGCTTACCACCCCTTATTCCACGGGAAAAAGGGGGTTATCCGCAATTATTTTCCTTCACAAAATTTAAACCAAAGAAAATATTAAGTGTTAATAAAATAGTTTGCAAGCAATAGTTACAACCGAACATCTAGATAAGGGGGGTTATTTGAATTTACCCTTTCAATAAATTTACATATATCGCGTTTCTTAAGATTTTTCTGTATCAAAGAGTTTAACTTGAATTTTCGTTGGTAAAATTCTAATTACATAAAATACACTCGATTAGAATAGTTTAGTGTTTTATGAAGTTCCATGATACACCCGATTCAGACATAATTTACTCACTTCATGCTTCAAAGTTCAAAGGCATTACTTCCCTTTAAAAGGAAAAACGGAGGCTCACTTCACCATTACTTCTCGCCGGTCGTCAATGAATCAGTTTTGGTTGGAGCTTCACGGACAGTGGGATTATGTAATCTTTTACTAGGATATACATCTTTTACTAGGGTATACATTAAAGCAAAATCAAAACTCACAAGAACTTGCCACGTAGGATTCCTCCTTCACAAAATATTTTGACACGTGTCCTCCCCTCTAAAGCGTCCATCTAATAAATAAAATCCTCTATTTAATTTCAACCGTTAATTTAAAAATCTTTATATTTAGTAAATTGCTTAATTCCTAGATTTCCTCAATCACCATATCATTTGTAACAAATTCCAAAACAGAAAAAACCTGCGTCTCTATCTCCTCCTCCCTCGATATTTTTTGCCGAAATCAGGATCAATGCAAGATCAAAAACTTCATCCATGGAAAGTCACCTATAGGCAATATCTGCCTCCCCCTCCCTCGATAATATTTGCCTCCTCCTCCCTCAGTAATTTCTGTCGACATATAGGATCATACCTGAATTTTCGAATTCAAAACTGTATGATTTTTAGTCTTTTTCCTTCAATTTATTCAAAAAGACAATTTTTTTGTTGTAATTATTGTTGTAATCCTAAGTTTTTGCAGTAAATATACCAAGACAATATGAGCTTATCTTTGATGGGAAACGGCTCGGGGTTGGGAGGACTTTTGCTGATTACGACATTCAAAATTTGGTCGAGATTTGGGTTTTCTTTTTGGTTATAGGACTCTAGAAATAGAGAAATATTGACATGTCTAATTTATTTATTTTTGAGTGAAGTCCGAATTTTTTTTAAATGCATTTGATCTCTTATTACATTTACATTGATTAGATATGGTTGGATCTTTGATTATTGATGGAAGTATGTGATCATGTGAGTATACTTTATATTTTTCTTTCTAAAAGGAATTGATTAATTGTAACAACTTATTTTGATATCAAGGGATTTACAACTTGATGAGGATGAGACCGCGCCAGAGTTTAGCTTGATTGTTTACGCACAAGTTTCTATCTCGCCCCCTTTTTACTTGGAGAACACATAAAGGTAATCTCTATTTTTGACACATGGACTTTGATCTACGATGTCCATCTTTTTTAAAAAATCAAAATTACTTTTAGCTGTCGAAAATAGAAAATTAAAACTTTCTTACAAATCATAACCGAATTATTGATGGAGAGTTAATTCGGTTTTGAAGTATATTAGGAAAAATTTTAGAATTTTTTATTTTTAAGGAATTTATTGATATAGAGTTAATTCGGTTTTGAAATATATTAGGAAAGTTTATTACAAACAAAATTCAGTTTTGATAATTTATTGTATCATGAAATATATTAGGAAAGTTTTAAAAAATCTAAAAATTTATTGATGGAGAGATAATTCGGTATGAAATTTTTTTAAAAATCTAAAAATTTGTTGACTCTCCATCATAAATCTAAAAATTATTAAACTGTAAGGTGTGCTATGATCTTATTATATTCTACTTTTCGCATCTTATATGCCTAGCAACTTTCCTCAAAGAACTTGAGACTGATAGCTTTGATCCATATCAGGTACTCTCTCAGTAGAATATACATATTTTTCCCTACAGAAGTTCATTTACGAAATGAATTGTTTGACAAGTTTTACATTGATTTATTACAATTGATATCAAAAAATTCAAAATTATTAAATTGTAAGGTGTGCTATGATCTTATTATGTTCTACTTTTCGCAGCTTATATGCCTAGCAACTTTCCTCAAAGAACCTGAGACTGACAGCTTTGATCCATATCAGGTACTCTCTCAGTACAATATACATATTTT
>JBAKGM010000139.1:22580424-22595747 GCA_037177215.1 Asparagus racemosus
TTGACTTCTTCAAATTGGCAAGTTGATCAAATTTTATGGGTATATTCATTGCAAACCCTCACGAGGCTATAACTCATTTAGTAGGGTAACCTAGGAGTTTAATGGCTCGTTGTATGTGCTAAATACAATCGCGATTCCTACGAAAGTGAGTTAGAATTTTTCTTTCTTTCTTTTTCATTTTCCTTCTTTGCCAGAGGACTAGCAAAATCTTAGGTATGGGGTATTTGATCATCACATTTTATTACATATTTATACCCGCATTATCTATTTTATTTTGAATAAAATATTTGCTAATAAGTGTTTTTATTTTAATTTATAGGTTAATGAAGATTTAATGAATAAGAACCAAAAAGAACTCAATTCCCTCAACGTTCTACTTTTATTGAAGCTTTTATTGAAGCCCAAGATCAATCCAAGTAGCCCATAGAAGCTCAAAGAGCCCAAGAATTTTAGCCAAATTTGGAATCGAAGAAGTATCGGTATAAGTATTGTTACTTGTATCGACATTAGTGTCGATACTTGTATCGATACAAAGTAGCCATGTATTGATACCTATATCAATATAAGTATCGATACGAGTTGTTTCAGATCTTAAGATTACAACTGACTCAAGATTATAATTTTTAGAAGAACAAAAAAAATTCATTTAAAGCTGGGCTCTTTTTCGTGTACCGATGGAGTGTCATTCTTGTACTCTATTGACAATCCGAGTAATAGACGATGAGACTTTTGCTAATTGACAATCTATGAGTAAATAAATGACTATTTATCTCAAATAGATACTAATAGATCATTTCTCACAAGGACTATTGATTAAGCTAGATGACTAGTTGAAAAAAATAAATTCTTTCTCACAAGGATCATTGATCAAGCTAAATGATTAGCCGATGAGAATAATCTATGAAGATCAGTGTGAATGGAAGAGAGATGGGCTCTCTGTCAATCTATCCTCTGAATTTCTCTCTCTTCTCAAATGGCAAAAGCTTAGCCAAGAACAATGCCAACCTAAAGATCTTTCCTCAGTCCCCCGTTTCCTTTGTGTTGATTATGCTTATTTATAGGCTGTTCGCCGAGAAAATCGATCCGACTTTCATTGCATTCAAATTCATTATAGCTTCTTGGCTTTTACAAATGAATCCAAAAAAAAGGGAACGTCTTTTTATAAGACTTAAAATGAAAATTAAATTACACTTTATGGCTCTCTCCTGAACAAACGTGGGACCCGTTTATCAAATTCTCGCTTGCGTCAGTGTTTTTACCTGTGCGGGGGACTTTGTTCCGTCCGTAGATCACCACATGATCAGATCCAAGTCAAGATCTACGGGGTTGAGGGGACTATTTCACGATGGAAATAGATCGCCTGAAGCAAGTGAAATCGACCAAGCGAAGTCACAACTCTTCTCGGGATCAAGACTAAGCTTAGATCTGGAGGAAATCACCGTAGATCTGATCTAGATCTCTTCAAACTCCTTTGCTCGATGCATAGATCTGTCTCAGGAAGAGCTTCTTGTGTGCAAGAAGTCTAGATCTCTAAATTCTTGCCTGTGAAAAAGTCCAGCTCAGATAAAAAAAATCCCGCCTTTGCAAAAGTTTCCAGCCCTGCAAAAGTTTCTAGCCCAGCAAAAGTTTCTAGCCCCCATGCAAATGAGACCCCCCTCTCTATTTATAGGCTTTGAGAGGGGGGATCTGTGGCTCGGCTTTGGCTGAGTCACTGAGCTGCCTTGCCTTGGCTGAGTCATCTCGGCCAAGGCCGAGTTGCCTAGGCCTCGGCGCCCTCATAGCTTCATTTCGGCGTCTTTTTTGAGCCTGGTTCATTTGGTCGCGTCGATTTTTGAGTCTGGTTGATTGTTTCGTTGATTCTGAAGTTTGATTGGCTTAGTTCCATCGATGTTTGAGTCCGACTGATTCCGTCTCATAGGTATTCACTGATCTGGAGCTTCGCCGTTGGATTTATCCCACGATTCGTCACTTCACTGGCTTGCACGCCTCGCCAACTCACTTCATGCATTCATCGACTCACTTTTATGCGTTTGCGGTGCAGTTACGTCGTCAGCGGTTCTTTATTGCATCGTCGGATGGGTCGTTGATCGTCAATCTATCGTCACGAGTCATGTTTGGGCACTTATAGATAATTTTCAACGCCTATAGATACCCCCTCCAAATTGTTTTAGTCTCGATCTTTTATAGAAGAGACTGAAATACTTTAGATATGACAGACCCCAACCTTCAATAGGTAAAACGGGACCTGAGATTAGCTTCAGAATTTGATTCCTCCAATCATTCCTGATTATCCAGTGCTTTGTAGAATGGCTTCTGACCGTTGTCAGAATTTTGAACTGAAGCTGGTAACTGAGTTCATTTTGTTTTGACTCGTGTCGGTGAGTTGTTGTATAACTGACCATCGAACTTTTTCTGAGACTCCTCCGTTAATCAGGGAATTCTCTGTTGTGATGTGTTGACCGGCATCAAAATTTCCTCAGAATCTAACCTTTGATCAGCAAATTCTTCGCTGCGACGCATTGACCGGCGTCAAAAGTTTCCGCAATCCAACCTTTGATCAGCGGATTCTTCGCTGCGACACGTTGACTAGCATCAACACAGTTTATACTTGTACGTTTACTAGAGTTTTGAGGATTAGTTTATCCTCATATACCCGTTTGAAGGTGGGCGAGTTATCCTTAAAATATAAAAAATATTTTCCAAGAACTTCTCGACTAAAATAGGAAATAGTTTATACTCGTATACCTTTTTAGAGTATTCCCGGGACTTGAATAAATTGAGCTGAATGCAAAGTGACCTTCTCGAGGTGATAATCCTATTGAATAAATCTCCGGGGTCCCTCCAGATGTGTGGAAGATAAAAGGAGTTAATTAACGGGCTGATTTGGTGTCGTTTTGGTACCCGGTTTAACTGGGGGTGCCTACACCGATCTCTAGCTTAAGATTTTGAGGTGCTTAACCTTCCCCTTTTCTTGCAGGGTTCACATCAAAGCTTCATGACCTAGCGAGGGCGCTGATGTCGGATGATGACCCATCTCGGCTTATTATCTATATAGAGGTCCGCTCATTCTTTTCCTTCATAAACACGATGATCAGCTTCTCCACAGCAGGCTTTTCCTTCGTCAGTTCGGGCTGATTCTCAGCCCTAGGACGGCCTTGATACGGGATGCTGGTTACTAGAGTTAGCTTAGGCTATTGCCAATGACCTCCATCATCTGGAGGCCAAGTTTTAGAGACTGCAGGAGCTGCAGGCAGTGGGTGCTTCCTCATATATAGCTGCTCGAGCAGAAGCTCGTCTAGAGGCATGGCGTGATGCTCGTGCTTTCACTGGACTCGAGGTCCAGATGCATTGGGACTAAGTGGATCAGATTGAGGCCGTTGTTGCTGAGACTTCATCATCTCTGGGCCACCTTCACTCTTATGTTACTGTGAGCATTTTTGTTGCCTATTGTGATTTCTCATTTTGTTTAAAATAATCAACCACAATACTCATAGGATTTTTGGCAAACCATCAGCCATCAACGAATTGATGAGCCTTTACCGACTACCGTTTGGATCGGGCTAGCACGCAGATTGTTTAAATCCATTCCGCACATGACGTTGTGCTAACAGAATGAAACACTTTTAGACTCCGTGCTATGATGTTGAATACATAGGCTTTATCTTCTTTTACAGGTAAGAAACACTTTTAGACTCCGTGCTATGATGTTTAATTAACCGGCAATGCGTGTTAGGTGTAGACTTATCCCTACTTAGGGTTCGTGATAAAATTTCTAGAATTGAACTCTGGTGTCTTCTTCAATTGGTAAAAGACTAAACTAGCAACGCGTATTAGGCTTTGGCTTATCCCTACTTAGGATTCGGGATAAAATTCCCCAAGATGAATCTTGGATTGAAGGATTAGAAAACATTGACGTGGGAATAGAAGAATTTTATACTTTGTTTCCTGAGGGTGGAGAGGAAGGATTTTATATCCTGTCTCTAGGTGTTGGAGGGGAAGAATTTTATGTTCTATCTCTAGAGTTGATGTGGGGAAAGGAAGAATTTTATATTCTATTTCCCGATGGTGAAGAGGAGGGATTTTATATCCTGTCTCCAGGTGTTGGAGAGGAAGAATTTTATATTCTATCTCTAGTGTTGATGTGGGAAAGGAAGAATTTTATATTCTATTTTTTGATGCTAGAGAGTAAGGATTTTATATTCTGTTTCTAGGTACTGGAGAGGAAGAATTTTATATTCTATCTCTAGGGTTGATGTAGGAAAGGGAGAATTTTATATTCTCTTTCCCGATGCTGGAGAGGAAGGATTTTTTTATCCTGTCTTCTGGTGAAGATGAAACCCGAAACAAGAGAGGAAGGATTTTATATCCTGTCTCTTGCTCCCGGAGAGGAAGAATTTTATATTCTATCTCTGGGTTTGATGTGGGAAAGGAAGAATTTTATATTCTGTGTCTCGATGCAGGAGAGGAAGGATTTTATATCCTATCTCCAACGCGAAAGAAACTAAAAGTGAGATCTCCACTTCGAGAATCTTGAGCAATGAAACTAAGAGTGGGATCTCCACTCTGAGAATCAAAAAGATTCAAATAACTTTCACTTTTATAGGACTCGTTATCTGATCTAGAAATGACTTTCTCGTTTATCGAGATGAAATTCCAATTCAGCCCTAACCTTGGGGAGGTGTGACCGAAGAGGAGAGGATAAAGTCCTTCCGTTTATCACAAAGGTGGTCTTACACTTGGAGAGGAAGAATTTTTCATTCTATCTCCAGTATGAGGGAAATTTTAAGTGGACCTCTTGTTCATAGAAGGAATCAAGAGGGGACTTTGGTGGATTGAACCTGAAAGATTTTTTGTGGACTCACCGTCAATGAATTTAATCAATGAGGGAATTTACGATGGAGGACAAATTCAGGGTTATCCTCGAGGACAATGGGTGATATATTCCATGAGGAACTTCCCGTCAAAATGGGTTATCCCAAATATACTAAGGATAGTATTTTTTTAGAAACTTTCCATTTATTGGTATTAATTGCCTGTCGCCATTTTGAGTAATTAGGTGATACGCACCATTCGAATAGACTATATCTATCATGAACGGTCCTTTCCATTTAGGTTCAAATTTACATTTCTTCTTGGAATCAAGAATTATTGGTCGTCGAGCAGCGAGGACCAGATCTCCTTCCTTAAAGCTTCTATGTCGTACTCTCTTGTTGAAAGCCCTCGACATTCTGGATTGGTGGAATTCGATGTGTTGTTGAGCTTCCAGGCGCTTTTCATCCAACATCTCGAGCTCTTCAAGGTGCCTTTAATGTTGCTCTTCCGCCGTCATCTCTGTTGTGAGGGCGATACAAAGTGAAGGTATTTGGACTTCTAATGAGAGTACGGCTTCACATCCATATACCAAAGAATATGGGGTAGCCCCGGTAGGCGTGCATATCGTGGTGCGATATGCCCAGAGTTCTTCTCTGAGTTTATCGTCCCAATCACGTTTATTGGTCTTCACGAGTTTCGACAAGATCTTAATGATTATCTTGTTGAATGCCTCTGCCAATCCGTTTGCAGCTAGATTATACGCCGTCGACGAGACGTCTTGGATCTTAAATTTCTCGTAAAACTTGATGAAGGCATTGCTGACGAATTGAGGACCATTATCATGTATCATCCAGCTCAGCACACCGTGTCGGTAGATGACGTGATGCTCGATGAACTTGATGACATTGTTCGTCTTTACTTCTTTAAGTGAAGTTGCTTCAACCCACTTGGAGAATTAGTCGGTAATCATGAGAATGAATCGATCACCTTTAACCGACAGAGGAAAAATAGGACCCACAATGTCCATCCCCCACATCTCGAATGGCCATGATGTAGCTGAAGGATGTAAATGTTCCCGGAGTTGATGCATGTAATTCGCGTGAATTTGACATGCGTGGCACTTTCAAGTGTACTCAATTGCATCGTTGATCATCGTTGGCTAAAAGTATCCCATTCTTCTGATACGATCATAAAGTTTGGGACCAGGTTGGTGTGCGCCACATTATCCTCCATGTGCTTCCTTAAGGACTGCTTCCACTTCCTCGTTTGAAAGGCATCGGAGCAGCCAGCCGTCATACCCATGGTGATATAACATCTGGGTCTCTGCATCATAGAAGAACCTTGGTGTTCTTCGTTAGATCGATTCTCTCCGTTTCGCATACTCTGGCAAAATACCATATAGGATGTCGTCGCTTATGGGGAGACGCTAATCTCGGGGTTCTAATTTAGCTTGGGTTGTGTATATTTCTTTGGTAACCACTCCCTTGTCTTCCTCCTCCTCATCATATATCGGCACAAATAATTGATGAGTTCTCACCGTGACTAGCTGCTCAGTCTCGGGAGGTTGTGCTAAGGATATTGCTAACGCTGCTAACGCGTCAGCGTATGCGTTTTGGAGGTGCAGAATATACTCGATGAAAAATTGTTCAAATGAGTCCGCCATGTCAACAGCTGCCTGGTGATACGGAACCAAATCCGAGTTCCTGACTTCACAGTCTCCACGAATCTGTCTGACTATGAGCTGGGAATCCCCAAAGGCTTTGAGATATTCAACCCCCAGCTTTTTGGTGAAATTGAGTCCAATAAGTAACACGTTGTATTTAGCCACATTATTGGAGCACAGCTTGGTTAGCGAGTAGGCCCGAGGCATGACGTGATTTTTTGGGAAAACTAAGACAACTCCAACTTCGGAAGAAATCTTAGAACATCTTAGGGTACTTGCCACATTGGTTGCTCGAGAGGCTCCATCAAAACACAATCATCATATTTGTTGATGCGATGTAGTGTTGACTTCGTTAGTTTCGTCTGGCAAGTCGTCGTTTAATTTAGCCGCATCCGTCGTTAGGTTAGTTGCTAGGATCTCGCAAATCGCCTGACCCTTGACAGACTTCTGTTGCTTGAAGTGCAGGTCGTATTGAGATAAGAGTAAGGCCCATTTTACCAAATGCCAACTCATGGAGGCTGGTTGTGTCATGAATATCCGGACTGGATTTACGTTGGAGATAACATAAATCGTCTATTCGACTAAGTAATGCCTCATATTTTCAATGGCGAACACCAACACAAGGCACTGCTCTCGATCAGTGGATAGCGGATTCAGCACCCACTAAAGTCTGGCTTAGGTAATACACTGCCTGTTCGTGACCGTTGTTATCATCTTGCGCGAGTAAAGTACTCAACGAGTGGTTCGTCACCTTTGTGTATATCAAGAACGGTTTACCAAACTTCAGTGCAAGGAGAACAGGAGGATTTGCTAGATATGCTTTGATATCCTCGAATGCCTTCTGGTAGGTGTCGTCCCAGACAAATGACACCCCTTTTTTGTTCAGCTTGGAGAATGGCTGGCATTTTCTAGAGAGGTTCGATATGAATCACCAGATATAGGCTAATCACCCCTGTAACCCTCTGAGTTCTCTCAAATTCTTCAGAGGTTGCAGTTCTTGTATCGCCTTCACTTTATCCCTTAGATTCTTTGGAGGTTGCAGTTCTTGTATCGCCTTCACTTTATCTGGGTCAACATGAATACCTTTATTAGTGACAACGAATCTAAGGAATTTACCACTGGACATCCCAAGGAAAGACTTGGCATGGTTCATCTTCAACTGATGAGTTCGCATGAGGTCGAACACTGTCCTCAAGTCTTTGATGTGATCATTCTTGTTGCGGCTGTTCACAACTAAGTCATTGACGTAGCACTTGATCATTTTCTGGAGATGTTCCTAGAAAATCTTTGTCATCGCTCGCTGGTACGTGACGCCTGTATTCTTCAGACTGAATGGCATGACTGTGTAGCAAAAGATGCTAAGGGAGTTCTGAACACTGTGTGTTTTGCATCATCTGTGTGCATCTTGATTTGATTATAACCCAAAAAACTGTCCATGAATGACATTCTCTCAAATCCACCCGTATTTTCGATGATGACATCAGTTATTGGAAGGGGAAAGTCGTCTTTTGGGCATGCGGCATTCAGGTCTCTGTAATCGATGCAGATTCTGATTGTCCCATTCTTCTTCAAAACCGGGACAATGTTTGCCACCCAATCTGGATGTTGTATTTCCGTGATGAAACCCGACTCTATAAGCCTTTTCACTTCCGCTACAATTGCTTCCATAATCTGTGGATGAAACCGTCTCTATTGTTGCTTAACAGGTTTAGCATCGATCCTGATGTTGAGACGATGTATCGCCACATTAAGGTCAATTCCTAGCATGTCCTTGTAGCTCCAAACGAAAATATCGGTATACTCCCTGATTAGAGTAATCACCTCTTCTTTCTCCTCTAGGGGGAGACTATTGCTGATAGATATGGGCTTAGGGTGTGTTTCGTCACCCATGTTGACCTGGATTACTTCATCCTAGGTGAGGGGTTCTCCTTGCTCGAACTGGTCCCCATACTGCATATTGAGGTGATGAATCCACGGGTCTTCTCATGTTGGCATCTCCTCGTCGTACTCCATCGTGGTAGGGTCGGCTGTAGTCATATTTGACATTAGACCCTTGAAGACCTCACCAAGGCTGACGTCAGAATCCTAGGCAGAGGAGTTAGATGAAAGTCCATCTCCCGTGTCGGGTAATTGGTTATCAATTAACCAAGAGCATTCATCTTCTAAGAAGGATACATATCCTAATCCTCTCCTGAATGTGTAGTAATTATCAGGTTTTCCTCTTGGGACATGTGTAGCTTTGGGTAGGACTTGAGGACCTCGTCCGAAACAAAGATCTTCCCCTCGCGCGAAGTCGTATCCCCATTTTTTCATGAGGTTCTGCACCTCTGGACTGTATCTGAACAGATGGGGACTAGGCTCGTTGTCATTAACGTCTTCCCTCAAGAAGTGGTCTGATGTTAGAATTGCATCTCCTTTACCATAGACCAAGTCTTTTTGGTCACTTGTCCTACCAGGGATGACGAGTGTTGTCCCAAAAGAGTCTTGGAACAGCTTTTGCGATATACAAGACGACCAAGTTGGTAAGTGCAACTTGGGGTCATCGTATAATTCTGTCATCACGTGAGCAAGAGAAAACGAGTACTCTAAATCATCATTTATTGCTTCGTCAGCAAGTTGCCAATTACAACTACCATCTGATGATTCTTCATCGTCAAGATTGATTACAACGGGTAGTGCTATGGTCCTGGACCCTCATTGATGACAACCCCCTCTATAAAGGGAGTAAAGCTCGGGCGTCGACCTCGGCTGACATTCCATCTGTTCGCTCAATGTAACCCAAACAAAGGAGCTGCTATACCAGTCGGTTCCTTCTCGTGGACGACACGAAAGGCGGTACTAGTCGGCCCCCTTCCCGTGGACGACACGAAAGGCGGTACTAGTCGGCCCCCTTCTCGTAGACGACACGAAAGACGGTACTATTCGGCCCCCCTTTCTCATGGACGACACGAAAGGCGGTACTAGTCAGCCCCCTTCTCGTGGACAACATGAAAGGCGGTACTAGTAGGCCCCCTTCTCGTGGACGACACGAAAGGCGGTACTAGCCGGCCCCCTTCTCGTGGACGACGCGAAACGCGATACTAGTCGATCCACTCTTATGGACAACACGAGAGGCGGTATTAACCGACCCTTCCCCTCTCCTTCTCGTGGACGATATGAAAGACCATATATTAGTCAGCCTCCGCCACGACCGGGAGCCGACAGCCACATTAGCCAAACGCCCTCACGAACGGCATGAGAGGCATCGACGGGTCGACCCATCTCTCCCTCCACGTAGGACAGCCGCATTGGGTCTAAGTCACGACAACACGTCGGCGTCGCATTAATGAGGAAATCAATGTGCAGATTCCCTCTACTCACACGATATTTAAGGCACCTCAGACAATTAAGGCAGGCCACGCTATAGGTCCCATCCTCATTAACACCGCCGTAACGGTACAAACTCCCTAGCCACTCCCCTGTTGACACTTGGCAACACTGTTCGGCGCAGCAGGGCACTGCAGCCTTCGCACGTCCCCGTCACATCGCCAAGTCAGCCTACGTAGGCATAGGGCTGACGCATCATCCTCGACATCTAAAGTGATGGAAATACCCTCCAACCCACGTATAAAAGCAGAAAACAAACAGTGACCAAGGTAAGCAATCTATTCTGCCAAAACCCTAGCTCTAATTTCTATTCCTACAAGCTTTTTACTTCTTCACCTACTGACTTGATCGTCGGAGTGGCCACCGGAGATCCCAACTCCGACCCTTCCACAGGTGTTCCTCGGTGTTAAGAGCAGCCGCCGGACATCGTATTAGGAGGAGAAACGAGCCCCATAACGTAAACTCTGATCCAACCGTGATTAGTGACTGTTCGATCCGAACGTAAGTTTGAGCATCAACACAACCCATAAAAATTTCATTGTAACAGAACGTTTGATATGTGACGCATTTTTTCAATATATTCTCCACGAATTCCATGGAAACAAAAGTAGCCTTAAAAAATTGGAGAATATTCTGGGGTTAAAAGGCATTTGTAGAAATACAAGGACCTATAAATAATTTGTCCAAGTCATTATCTTTCAAATTTCAGATCCGCCGACCTTGACCCGACCGCTGTCGACGGCATAATAAGAGAAAGAAAGGAAGGAAGAAAGATCTCTTTCCTCACTCTAGAACCGTCCTCACTTCTCTCCGCTTGTTTCTCTCTGAAGAGGTAAAATATCTCTCTAATTTTTAACCAAGGTCTCTTATTTTCGATCTGTGGCCAATTTGATCTCCGTGGTGTTTCTATTTCTTCCTTCAGATTTTTCTGGAATAGATGATTAGTTGTTATGGTATGGCTCTAGATCTGTTAATCCTGTGAATCAATTTCTTGGTAGCATTAACACGAACTTGGTGTCATGTAAAGTACCATTTTTTTGGCTGTTTATTAACATCAGTTTTCATGTTGTTTAGTGTAATTCCGAGCTCAATGTTTTCGTAACGTGGAGTTTTGTTGCTGTTTTTTTAATCAATCATTCTGTTGGACTAAACGATTTTTTATGGAAAATTCTTCTGTCTGTAATTACTAAGTTTTCCCAATGACAGCTGTATGCAAAACACCTTCAAGCAACTCATAAAAAATGGTCAGCGTAAAAAGAGTTCGAAAAACCACACAATTTTATGCCTGGAAGAATGTGACTCATTTTCGTTGGTAACAGAATTTTAGTTAACCGAGAATTACATCTCAACAAACTAAATATCTCAGCCGACTTTGCAATTTGGAATACGAGAAACCTGCGCGCTTTGCATTTATCTATGAGCTTTACTAGTTTACAGTGATGTTTAGCTTGAACTTTCACTGTTTGTCTCTCTTGTAACAAGGGAAATACTTTGGACAAAGTTGTAGTTGACAAGACAAATTTACTTTTTGGTGGTTGCATAACTCTAGTGGTGCAATTTCCCGTATAGGAAGTAAGTAGCAAGAATTGTCTTTTTGGTTTGAACTTTGAAACATCTGAGCCTCGAAGGTACCGTTACACCTACTGAAGAAGGACTTTTACTGTTTCTGCCCCCTAACAACATATTTATAAACAGGTTTGATCAGAGAGAATGGCAGACGCTGAGGATATTCAGCCCCTTGTCTGTGACAATGGAACTGGTATGGTGAAGGTATGGTTTATTAGTCCTCTTTATGCTTTATATTCCTTGTATCTTAGGAAATTGTATTCAAAGTAGATTTTGCATTATATATTTTAATTTTCTTTCTTGTTACCCATTCATAGGCCGGATTTGCTGGAGATGACGCACCAAGAGCTGTCTTCCCAAGCATTGTTGGTAGGCCTCGACATACTGGGGTCATGGTTGGGATGGGACAAAAAGATGCATATGTCGGTGATGAAGCCCAATCAAAGAGAGGTATTCTTACTTTGAAATACCCGATTGAACATGGAATTGTTAGTAATTGGGATGATATGGAGAAGATTTGGCATCACACTTTCTACAATGAGCTTCGTGTTGCACCGGAAGAGCATCCTGTTCTTCTCACTGAAGCCCCTCTGAACCCCAAGGCCAACAGGGAGAAAATGACGCAAATCATGTTTGAGACTTTCAATGTTCCTGCTATGTATGTTGCCATTCAGGCTGTGCTCTCTCTTTATGCCAGTGGACGTACCACAGGTAAGCATGATGCTCCAATTGTCAATGTTCCCACTTTTAATATTCAGCAATCGTAATAATCTCTATTGAATGAAAGGCCTAGTTGTATATGAGTGTTGTTGATGATGTATTGTATGTTTGTATATACTGTATACTCTCCCTCAAATATTTGAACTATTGTAGGTTCATTGTACCAGTCCTTTTTGGTTTCTATATTGAGTATTACATTTATTGGCTTCATGGTTTGTAATTGCTTTTAACATAGTTTGAGTACTCTCTTCCGCGAGTTAAAAACAACAATTTCAATTCATAATAATCTTTATTTTGCTCAGTCCCAATATTTGTATTTAGCTTATAAATTATTCTTCTACTTTCAGCTTTACACTGAACCTGATGTAATTCTTATTATTTGAAATGTCGGGTTAGTAGCAAATTAGAAATCCTATTATAATTACTATATTGGTACTATAGACTTATTTTGTATCATATAATTTAAGCAACCCTAACATGCTGCTATGTCTCTATGCTATATCTATCTATACTAATATAGAAAGAACCAATTAGGGGTAGGAATAAAATGGATGAGTGGTGGACAAATCATCCTTTTCAATTGTTTAAAAAAGGGTAAACTTGTAATTTTATAAGAGAATTTTTCTCTTGTCAATTTTCTCTCTCTCTAGAACATCCTATGGAATTTAATAAAGAATGATGTGTTTTTCTTTTCTATCCCCTTTCTTTCTAGATTATTCAATGACCACTCAAATGCCATGAAATAAAAATGGAGCCTAAATGATTGAATATCATTTTAATATGTTCTATTGTAAAATATAGAAAGTGAATACATATGTGTGCGAGTGTGGGTGTATGCGTGTATGAGATAAGGTTCTAAGCATATATCCATACTACAATTTATTTACACTAATATAAAAAGAAAATAATGAGGATGAGATAATTAAATAGTAAAGATAAAATCTCTTAGAAAATCAATTAACACTCACTATTTCCTCCAACTATAAAATATACATTTTAAATAAAATGAAAATAATATGTTTTCATATCACGTGCATTTGCACGTGTCAGATTTCTAGTACCATGGTAATGAGCTTTGTGAGTTGGAGTATGCTATGAGATCTCAAAAAGAGGGAACAATAACGTATAACAACTAAGTCGAGTCTTACAACTTCATAGTGCAGGGAAGTACATTTGAGCAGAACTTCGTGAAACACTTGGAAAGGTTCTGTATGGTTCAAGGGTGTAGATCTCCACAGGTCGTACAAATGCGTGTGAGAGAAAGGCTATGGATGACATTCAGTGGACATAATTTGTTTAAAAAAGTTATCTGAACAAAATCAAAGAGCTAAAATAACTTTTCATTATTTAAAGGCTTAATTGCACTTAAATACCCTATAGTTTCCCCTACTTTACACTTATTTACGCTCACGTGTCTTTGTCAGCACTTACATACCCTAATGTTTTTAAAATTTTCACTTATATACCCTCTCTTGTTTTTGGCAGCACTTAAATACCCTAAAGTTTTTAAAACTAGCACTTAAATACCCTAAAGTTTTTAAAACTACTCTATGAGGTTTTTTAAAATTGGCACTTACATACTCTAAAGTTTTTAAAACTTGCACTTAAATACCATTGAGTTTGCATAACTGAGGGTGCTCAAGTGCAAGTTATAAAAAATTTAGTGTATTTAATGTAAGTTTTAAAAACTTTAGGGTATTTAATGTAAGTTTCTAAAACTTTAGGGTATATATGTGCTGCCAAAACAAGTGACGGTATATAAGTGCAAGTTCTAAAGACTTTAAGGTATATAAATGCTGCCAAAAACAAGTGAGTGTATGTAAGGATAAAGTAGGGGAAAATATAGGGTATTTAAGTGCAATTAAACCTTATTTAAATTTATATCTGAATTTTTTTGACCTTTGAGTAATACCACTAAACGACTTGTAGAGCTATTTGAAAGACCATCTGAAAGAAAATATATTCAGGTGCTTTGAATTATAGTAGATGAGAAAGACATTTGCGATCTAATTTTGTTTGATCAAGAGTCAATAGTCTATATGAAATCTGTCATTTTTCCATATCTGAATCTAAATGTCCCATCTCTTTTCTTAGGTATTGTGTTGGATTCTGGTGATGGTGTTAGCCACACCGTCCCAATCTATGAGGGATATGCACTTCCCCACGCTATTCTCAGGCTCGACCTTGCTGGTAGAGATCTAACCGATGCCCTCATGAAAATCCTCACCGAGAGGGGTTACTCCTTCACCACCACAGCAGAGCGAGAAATTGTTCGTGACATCAAAGAAAAGCTAGCCTATGTGGCTCTTGACTATGAGCAGGAGCTCGAAACTGCCAAGAGCAGTTCCTCAGTCGAGAAGAGCTACGAATTGCCTGATGGACAAGTTATCACCATTGGTGCTGAGAGGTTCAGATGCCCAGAAGTTCTTTTCCAGCCGTCTCTCATTGGAATGGAGGCTCCAGGAATTCACGAGACCACCTACAATTCGATAATGAAGTGTGATGTTGATATCAGAAAGGATTTGTATGGGAACATTGTGCTTAGTGGTGGGTCAACCATGTTCCCGGGGATTGCTGATAGAATGAGCAAGGAGATCACTGCATTGGCACCAAGCAGCATGAAGATTAAGGTGGTTGCACCTCCTGAGAGAAAGTATAGCGTCTGGATTGGAGGGTCTATTCTTGCTTCTTTGAGCACATTCCAACAGGTAATAGCATCTGACTTTTTTATACTATCTGCTGTGAGCTTTAGTAATGATGGAGGATTGTATCAAAATTTAATGGTGTTTTGTCATATTAGACCCACAAATCTTTGTTAATTCTATATTAGATCCCCAAAACCCCTAAGTTGTTTTAATACAAGATAAGACCCCTAAATCTATTTTGTGTAAAATAAGACCTCCATTTCGAACAATAATAAAGATTTCACGGTCTAATTTAAATATATGAAGATTTGAAGGTCTAATATAGAATTAACAAAGAATTGGGGTCTAATATGAGAAAAATCCAATTTAATATCATCTAGGATTCATCAAAATTGTACTGTTTTCCTATGCATATGCTTATATAAAAGAAGTTTTTTTCAAAATGAACACAATTACAATTTTTTCAAAATAACCGACCCTGTGTAGTTTTATTTTCAGAAACCGACCCACTTTCTCGCCACGTCAGCTTCGTGGTGAGAAAGTGGGTCGGT
>JBAKGM010000139.1:22613931-22629497 GCA_037177215.1 Asparagus racemosus
AAAAAAAATTTGGGACCCAAAGGTTTTGAGGGTTCCCCCCCCCCCCCCCCCCCAAAAAAAAACACACACACGCACACACACAAAACTGTACTTTCTGTCTATGTTACTGGTCCAAGGTGAGCGAAGGCAGTAGATGTTGCGTTTGGCATGGTGTGATGCTTGGTGAATACGGCTAATATGTCACAACATTTGGCAATGCAACCCTGATGTTAGGCAGAGACCTCCCTAAGAAGTTTGATCAGAGCAAGGAGGGCTCTTGCACCATGTTAAGGGGAAATTTTAAATTTGATTACTTTGATACAGAAAATGTCCTAAGATGTAGACAATATTGTCCTTAGGTGAAATTTTCCAAGATGAAGAGAGATGATGGAGGTTGAGTTTAGAAGACCTTCTCCAGAGGATCTTGGAGGAAGGCTTGATGTAGGCTTGAGTTAGTTTAGATTAGTTGTTTTTTTTAATTATTGGGCTTGAGTTGATTTAGTTGAGTCTGTTGAGTCATGTAGAGTTTAATTTGGTTTAGTCTTCATTATTTGGTTGTCATGTATTTGACTTTAGAGTTTAGAGGATCTTGGAGGAAGGCTTGAGTTAGTTTAGGTTAGTTGTTTTTTTATTATTGGACTTGAGTTGATTTAGTTGAGTCTGTTGAGTCATGTATAGTTTAGTTGATTTATTCTTCATTATTTGGTTGTATTTATTTGACTTTACATGCTTTATGCATATGAAACTCTTGCCAGTACATCACTTACCTCACTTGATTTACTGCTGATTCATGGAGTATTTATTTTTCCGTCTTCAGTTTAATTATTTTATTTTATTTTATTGGCAATTAATTATGAAGCTTGCAATTTTCTTTGCACATAGAATTGCATACGTCTCTTAGATCATATGTAGGTACTCTCTCTGGATCATATGAATCTTAGAAATCTTGTCTAGTTTAGAATAGTTTATTTATAATGTTTTATTCTCATGTATCTTCTTGCTTGACTGCATTTAGTTGATTACTAGATCTTATAGGTCCATTCTAGCATCCTGCGTCCCATGTTCTAGGCCTACCTAAGAGAGGAGCTTTGGATTATTTATTCTCATGTATCTTCTTGCTTGACTGCATTTAGTTGATTACTAGATCTATAAGATCCATTCTAGCATCCCGCATCCCATGTTCTAGGCCTACCTAAGAGAGGGGCTTTGGATTAGTTATCTTGTTCAGATACCAAGAAGGAAAAGTGAGTTGATCCTGGAAAGGGATAGTCGAGTTATGGTTATATTAATGAAATTAAGCATAAGACTACATTTAATAATGTTCCGGCATGGTGCTAAACAATCTTCTCTAAGTCGAGTTATGCTTATATTAATGAAATTATGCATAAGACTACATTTAATAATGTTCCAACATGGTGCTAAACAATCTTCTCTAACTTTGATATACTAATTACTCTAATAGTTTGCACCTAACGTTTTGGAGGTTGAAAAGACTTGATTTTATCTGTGTCAAAATTTTATTCTTAATTGTGGAACTGACATTCTATATCAAACTGTTTCAACAGCTTTCATTTGAATTGTTGTTACCAGTACTACAACCTAGTAACTAAAGTATCACTAGGCTGTTCATTTGATTTTCTACAAGTAGTTTCAGGAGTTCCTGTATGACAACTAGCGGACTCAGTGTGCTTTCTGTAGAAGTTTCCTGCGAGAACCCTTTTCACCAATCTTATGCCCAATTTAGCGACTTTCTTTTTATTTGTGTTTTTATTCTCAATAGTAAGCTGATATACTTTTTTTTACAAAATATACATTGTGCAACTACTTAAAGATTTCATGCATCTGCCATGTAGCTCTTTAATTAGCTTTGCCCATGCAAGTCAACCCTTATCCTATGTCTTCATTTGGCAACTGGCTACTGTTCTAAATATATATATTGGTACTTCTTCTCTCTGCACCATAGCTTTGTTTATGTAAAAGAGAGATTTCTATCATGGAGCAGCTTAGGGTTAAAACATTGCCATTGACCATTAACCTTGATTTGTATCATTGGTGTCACGTCATGGATTCTGTGTCTGCTCCTTATGCGCTTGTAAATCAAACTTGGAAAACTTTCTTTATTTTGGCTTCACTAATTCTATAATTCTATAAACAACATTTCATTAAACGCATGTTAAGAAAATTGGCCACCGTCATTTTGGCATATAATTTCTTACTGGTGGCTCTGTTTCGCAGATATATTGTACGATTCATGGTCCCCTGCAATGACTGTAAGTTCAGTGTGCATTAGCATTCTCTCCATGCTATCGAGCTCCACCGCAAAGGTTTGGGGTTTTTCCTCACTTCCATTGACCTCTTTTGGCCTAAAAGAACTTGATTAGACGCGTTTAAGAAAGATATGATAATAATTAACTTAGTGGTGGAGATAAACCTCATTAGAACTGTTTATTGACCTCTCTCGGCACTCTTGCTCACTTTCTGACGCAGACCTTTATGTATTGCAGCAACGCCCAGCTGACAACGATCGTTATGTGAAGAATTGTAGGAATGGTAGGTCTCCGAAGGAGACGAGGTGGTGGTTTCATGACGACAAGGTTTAAATAAACTGGCGCAGGCATAGAATAGTGGTTACCTCTCCTCTTTTGTAGACGCATACTGCAATAATGCCCATAAATGCAGGAGTATTGAGGTGATTCAGTAGTTTTGCCAAGGGTCTGTCTATGAGGGGCTGCAAGCAAAAAAGAATATACTGTGTTATTTGTATAGGAAATTATAGCTGTACCAATCTGGATTAAATACTATATATATATATGTATAAGGACAATAAAGCCTAAACAGAACCATTTCTTATGTGAACCCATTAAACCGTGGTGTCATCAAGTTCACTGCTCATCTATTCAAATTAAGGCGGATATTGCTACTTACTAGTTTCAACCATAGTCTGCACTCTAGAGCAATAGGTATAATTTGAAATTTAAGCTTTGCTTCTATTTAATCCAATAAAGATATATTTTTTTCTCTTAAGGAGCTTGATGACACTATTTTTTTCCTTCAAATTTCTCTGTAATAGCAATTGCTTTGCAAAAATAATATAGATTATGTTGGACCGTAAACATGCTATAGCAACATTCATACGTCCGAGTTGGATCCTTAATAATAATTTACAGGGTAAACATGCTACATCAGCTGTCATACGTCTGAGTTGGATCCTTGATAACATGCAGGTTTCATATAGGTCCCCTAAAACTTTGGACCATAATCTGCGTTTAGGGTTAGTCGCAGCTGTAGAGATCTGTGTACTGGCTCTTGAACTAGAAATATATCTCTTTGATTGCATGGGTTTGGCTGATGAAATCTTCTTGAGATATTTACTTGAAATTTCATAAATTCCCAATGTTAGAAGCAATATTCTCTAGCACGTAAGGCGTGAAACTTTTTTTAGGTTTAACAAGAGTATAAAAGACGGAGCTCTTATCTGCAAGGAAAATTTCAGGGGTTTAGTGGGGAAAACAAAGTTTAGGGAGGTTTCGTGGGGAACGGCGCGAAATGTTCAGGGGTTTCGTGAAATTCACCAATATATAAAATCTGATCAAAATTCCCACCTGAAAACTCGAGATGATTCATATAAAATTATAAATCTCCAAAGCCGCGTCAACGTCGCGCTAGAAACGTTAGACTAAAACAACGCGCTATCTTCAAACTGCAACTTCTGAAATTTCCACGGCCACCCGCCCGTCAATATAGACCTACAGAAAATTCAAAGCACCCTCCCTTGTAAATTCTAAGCAATGAAGGGAGAGAGAGAAGTAATGGAGGGAGAAATTCGACACGCCCGAATCCAAACCAACGGAATATGGATGCATGTAGCAGAGCAGGGAGACCAGGAAGGCCCCGTAGTCCTCCTCATGCATGGCTTCCCTGAGTTATGGCTCTCATGGAAGCATCAGATGTCTGAGTTGGCTCGAAATGGGTATCGGGCGATTGCACCCGATATGAGAGGGTACGGGGATACTGATTCGCCTTCGGATCCGTGGCTCTACACCAGTCTTCATCTTGCTGGAGACCTCATCGGACTTCTTGATCACCTCCAAGTGCAACAGGTGAGATTTTTTTTTTTAAAATAAAAAAAGCCTGTTTTTTATTAATTGAGTCTTCGATTGTAGGGTCTAACTGTACTTAAATGGATGATAAAAAGATGAGAAATCTTCTGTCTTATGTTGAAATCAGTGATGAGTCTGACTGTTTCTCAACCATTTCATTCCATCAAGTGCATAAAAATACATAAGATCAATTCGCATGCGTATAATTTTATCCTCGGCTTATCAATGCATGCCAATGTCGTAAATTGATTCCCTATGCTCACGGTTTGAACTTTTTTCCCCCGTCACAATTAGCCTACGTGAAACTGATCACAGCCTACTAATTAACCAATCATTAACCCACCCATTTCATCTATGAATTTAATTGCTAGCTACTTTGTGTGAAGATTAAAAACTTTCGGCGTGGATTTGATTCACTAGATGAAGGAATAATTGAAAACAAAGCAAGTGTACAAGGAAGAGCAAGAGGGAGAGAGATTATGACAGTACTCTTCGTAATTCGTCTTTGGATATATTTGTGGTTTTGGATATGACTGAGGTTAAGGAGTAAACCCTGTTTACTATAATCTCCTTTTTTATTAGTGAATTTCTATTGTTGTCTTCCCTTGTGGAGATGGACCAAGATATTGGTCGAACCACTTTAAATCCTTAGATTTTTTTTTAACTTATCTCTATACTGTTTATATCAGTGTCGTTATTTTCTCCAATTTTGCTAACATTATCTTCTTCTTCTTTTTTTCTTTGATTGTGTTATTGGTGTTATTTGATGCATACAGGCATTTGTGGTTGGGCATGACTGGGGCGCATCAGTAGCATGGCTCCTATGCCTCTTCAGGCCCGACAGAGTGCGAGCGCTCGTCAACTTGGGTGTTCCTTATATCCCTCGATCTCCAACCAACAAACCAAGCGACATTTTCCAAACCTTTGGTGATGGATTCTACATCAATCAGTTTCAGGTGATTCTCCTTGAGAAAATTTGATATACAGCACTAGCTTGATTCAAAATATAATCATATCAAACATGTTCTGATCATTCTCATCTGTGTTCAGTTCATCAACTGTTGAGCTTTTTGTGTAACCTGTTTTGGCCAATGGAAAATATTTTCCCATTACCAATGTGCAATAAGTACAATAAAGCATACAGCATACGTGCATAATACAAGAACAGCATGATATCGAGGCTTAACTCGCATACAAAAATACTCCTCTCAGACGAAGACTCGACAAGTATTAACAGCACCTCAATATAAACTCCATATCATATCTTATGTACAATATTACCTATCCAACCGATGATTGAACTTGTCAGGAATATTAGCATGTACATGCATCTTCACTACTTTCACAATCACCTCAATACCTCTTTGTCCCAAGTTATGCAGTCTATGATTCTTCTCCATCCATAAAACATAAACTGTGGCAGCCAAAGCAGCTCTTTTCACTTGCCTATCAAATGATCCTCCTCGCAACCTGTCAATATTCACAACTTCTGAAGTCAGCTCACATCCAAACCATTATCTCATTCCAGACAGAACATGAACATAGATTTAGAAGCAGATACTGCAGCTATTTACTTAGCAGCATTATAATTAGGAAAGGTAAGTGGAGTTACTATTTGCATAAAAGTTGAAATAAATGTTCGCATCCAATTTGGTTGAAGCAAATGTTGAAACTTACGGAGGAAAAAAGAAATAAAAAACGAAACGTAGAGAATCACAGCTCATCAAAAAAGAAAAAAAAGAAAAAAAAAGAAAAACAAACCTTTCCAATTTCAAATTTTATAGCTTTTGCGCCTTGCTTTCTGCCAAACACTGAAGGTGTATTGAAAATCAGTTTTTTCAGATATTAGTCCCTTAAACTTCAATAATTGCATAATAGTCCCTCACATTTTGAAAATTGCATATCAGTGCCTTAAATCTTCAATAATTATACATTAGTCCCTCGAATCTTGGAAATTGCATATTAGTCCCTTAAATCTTCAATAATTGCATATTAGTCCCTCAAATCTTAGATATTGCACATAGTCCCTCAAATCCTATTGGGTCTTGCAAAATGGTTCTTTAGTCAGTATTTCAGTTAAAAAACTAATCATGGTTGGATTAACTCCTAACCCAAAAGCTGCAATCACCAAACCACCCTTACATTCGATGTTTCAACCCTTTGTGAAGCTCAACAAACCACCCTTATATCCGATGTTTCAACCCTTTGTGAAACTCAACTTTGGGTTAGGGTTATTTTACTAACCATTAGATAGGAAGAACTCAAGTGAGTTTGCATTTATTTTAACCGGTTATTAGGTTTAAACCTATCAAGAAATGGTTCAGGAACATTATAGAGGGGCAAATTTGTCATTTTGACTCCAAACGTTAGATTTGACATAATAGTCCCCCCAAATCTAATGTGATTTAACTTGAAGGACCATTTTGCAAGACCTTGTAGGATTTGAGGGATTAATATGCAATTTTCAAGATTCGAGGGACTAACAAGCAATTAGTAAAAGATTTAAAGGTCTTAGGCAATTTTCAAGATTTGAGGGGCTAATATGCAATTATTGAAGATTTAAGGGACTAATATCTAAAAACCCATTGAAAATACATTTTCACAATTGAACCGCAGATATTCAGACAATAGATTTGCACTGTATTTCATATAACAAATGTTGCATCCTGGAGCGTTTGATTTTTTTTTCCTCTGCAGCAAAACAAACAGCCTGTTATATCCTTCATATTTCATGAAAAATTGATCTGCTGGTGTCCTGGAAGTAGGCCATTGTGTCAATCCACATAAATCTTATTTATTTGCATAATTTTTCCTGTCTATTTTCTCAATTTAACAAGACATTAATGTACAATAGGAGCCTGGACGAGCTGAAAGCTCATTTGCCCGTCATGATGTTTCCACGGTCATCAAGAAATTCCTGTCGATAAAAATTCCATCTCTTATCGCTCCTTCAGGTATGGAGATTATCGATTTTCTTGAAGAACCATCACCGTTGCCTTCGTGGTTAAGTGAGGATAAACTTAAATATTTTGCCAACAAGTTTCAGAAATCGGGCTTTACTGGACCTTTGAACTATTATCGGATGATGGATGTGTAAGTTTCCTAACTGGATTTCTATTGATGCAGTTTCTAATTCTTATTGTATCGCATTTACATTATAACTGCACTGGCCATAAATAAAATATTAGAGCTTCTTTTTAATTTTTCTATCTACATACAATTAATTATGTAGATTTGATTTCAATTAGAAGAGGAATCGTTTCGCCATCTCTTTGACATCTTTAAAATTTTAGCTGTCAAAATATATCCTTAAACAATAACCATATAATTTCTAAGGGTAATTTGCTCAGAGAGAGACAGTAATTAAGGGTAACTAATTATATTTTAATAATAAGTAATGAGGTTGATTTTAGAGCCTTTTATTATTACTTTATTCAGATCTTTAGCTTATAAGTTGTGAGCAAAAGCCTCAAGTAAGCTTAACAACAATGTCCTTAACAACGCAACCATAGTTTTTTTTTAATTTAATGAATCTAACATATTTAAACTTTTTTTTCTTTCAGTGACATAGTTCGTATTTCTATTTGATCTCAACAGTCGACATATTTGACTGCAGGAACTGGAATCTGCTTGCACCTTGGCAAGGAGCAAAAATCTGTGTACCCGCAAAACTCATAGCTGGTGACAAAGATATAGGTTTTGAATCTTTTGGTATCAAGGATTACATAACAGGAGACACTTTCAGAAATTATGTGCCAAATGTTGAAGTTGTTATTATTGATGGGCACCATTTTCTTCAGCAAGAGAGAGCAGAAAAGGTTACTGAAGAGATAATGGCCTTCTTCAACAGTATAACTAAGGAGAAATGAAGAATCAATGAGGAACTTCTTTATGGTGAGAAATTACCAGAAGTCAGTATAGTTACCGATATTGTTTGAACTATACATTGAAACATATTTTTGTTATTGGTCTGTCTATGTAGTAATTGCCCTTAAAATACAATTGATGGCCGAAGTATGCCTATTCTTCGTATTTCGATGATAATTGTTCTAGTTATGCTTCTGTTACAGTAAAGACTTAAAGGAATTATACAAAAATAAATCTCAACCAGCATTTCATTTGCCAATTACTGTATTTCTTAGTATAGGAATGGTATATGAACAGAGCCAAGATTGATACCGGAATGGTGTTTACGCGCATTTGTCACAATGTATTGCTAACGGTAGGAACCAATTCAGTGTTAAAACATTGCCATTGAGCATTGTAATTTGGAAAATCCTAGTGAGTTTATTAGTTCTTTCTAGGATGTTATTTATAGTGTTTAACGAAACAAAGATGTTTGTCCCTAACCAATGTGGGACTAAACAATAGTAAACAACTACTCTCTCAACACTCCCCCTCAAGCTGAGCATACATATCGTACATGCCTAGCTTGTTACAAATAAAATTCACTCATGTTCTCCCAAGATGTTTAGTGAGAATATCTGCAAGTTGATGGTCTGAAGGTATGTGGTTGGCTCTCATGATTCTCTTCTCCATCTTCTCGCGAATCAAGTGGCAATCAATCTCTATGTGTTTTGTCCTCTCATGAAACACTGGGTTCTCAACTATGTAAATGACGGCCATGTTATCTCCATACAAGCTCATTGGACACTCCGGAGGATAATCAATCTCTGTTAGTATATCTCTAACCTAGATCAGCTCGCAAGTCAAATTTGCCATGTCTCGATACTCAGACTTAGATCGAGAGATGATTCATATAAAATCTGATCAAAATTTTCAGGGGTTTCGTGAAATTCACCAATACAGCAAATAAAATCTGATCAAAGTTCCAACCTGAAAATTCGAGATGATTCATATAAAATTATAGATCTTCAAAGCCATGTCAGTGTCACGCTACAAATATTAGACTAAAACAACACATTATCTTCAAACTTCTCTTCTGAAATTTCCACGGTCACCTGCCCGTCAATAGACCTACAGAAAATTCAAAACACTCTCCCTTCTAAGTTCTAAACAATGAAGGTAGAGAGAGAGAGAGAGAGAGAGAGAGCTAATGAAGGGAGAAATTCGGCACACCCGAATCCAAACCAACGAAATATGGATGCATGTAGCAGAGCAAGGAGACCAGGAAGGGCCTGTAGTCCTCTTCATCCATGGCTTCCCTGGGTTATGGTTCTCATGGAAGCATCAGATGTCTGAGTTGGCTCGAAATGGGTATCGGGCGATAGCACCCGATATGAGAGGGTACGGGGAAACGGATGCACCTCTGGATCCGCAGTTCTACACTATTCTTCATCTTGTTGGAGACCTCGTCGGACTTCTTGATCACCTCCAAGTGCAACAGGTAATATACTTTTCAGAGAAAAAATCATTTGTGTTTTATTATTATTATTAATTGATTTAGATTGTAGGGTCTAATCTGTACTTAAATGAATGATAAAAGATGAGAAATCTTCTATTTTATGTTGAAAGCAGTGATGAGCTAATGCGATTAATTTAGCCACGTTAAGAATATTTCTATGTAGAAACAAAAGTATACTGTTTCTTAACCATTTCATTTTCTCTTGTTTTTCATGGGTTTTGCACGTATTCATTGTCCGAATAAGTTATGTTGCATAGGTACAACAAGATACATACTGTGAACACAGGGAATCAATTAACCCGCCCAATTCATCTATCAATTTAATTTCTAGCTACTTTATGCGAAAGATAAAAATTTTTGGCATGGATTTGATTCACTAGAAAAGGAATAATTGAAAACAAAGCAACTGAACAATGAAGAGCAAGAGGAAGAGAGGTTATTACAGTACTCTTTTCGTAACTCTGTCTTTGGATATATTTGTGGATTTGGATATGAACCCTGTTTATTGTAGTCTCCTCTTCCATAGTGGAGGTAGATCAAGGCATTGATCGAACCACTTTAACTCCTTGCCTATTTTTTGTTCTCTGTCTCTATACTATTTATATTCAGTGTTGTTATTCTCTAATTTTCATTATCTCTTTTTTTCCCCCTTTTGAATGAATTATCGGTGTTATTTGATGCGTGCAGGCATTTGTGGTTGGGCATGACTGGGGTGCAGCAGTAACATGGCACCTATGCCTCTTCAGGCCCGACAGAGTGCGAGCACTCGTCAACTTAGGTGTTCCTTATATCCCTCAATCTCCAACCGATAAACCAAGCAACCTTTTCCAACACTTTGGCAATGGATATTACGTCAACCAGTTTCAGGTGATTCTCCTTGAGAAACGTTGATATATACAGCACTAGCTTGAGTGATATTCTCAAAATGTTGTTTGCAAATAACCATAGGGGTTGTATGAATTTTTCTTTTTGGTCAATGGAAAATGTTTTCCCATTACCAATGCGCAATAAGGACAATAAAGCATACAGCATACCTGCATAATACAAGAACAGCATGATATCGAGGCTTAACTCGCGTACGAAAATACTCCCCTCAGACAAAGACTCAACGAGTATTAACAGCACCTAAATATAATCTCCACATCCTTTCTTATGTACAGTATAACTATCCACCTAATCTCTGAATTTGTCATGAATATGTACATGTATCTTCACTAGTTTCACAATCACTTCAATACCTCTTTGCCCCAGATTATGCAGTCTACAATTCCTCTCCATCCATTAAACATAAACTGTGGCAGCGAAAGCAACTCTTTTCACTTGCTTATCAAATGATCCTCTTCGCAACCTGTCAATACTTACAACTTCTGAAATCAGCTCCCATCCAAACCATTATATCATTCCAAACAGAACATGAACATAGATTTAGAACCAAATACTGTAGCCATATACTTAGCAACATTATAATTAAAAAAGGTAAGTGAAGTTACTGTTTGCATAAAAATGGAAATAAATGTTCGCAGAAAATTTTGGTTGAAGCAAATATTCAAACTTCCAACAAAAAAATAGGGAAATATAGAGCGATCACACCTCATCAAAAACGAAAAAGGAAAAAAAAACTTTCCGATTTCAAAATTTTTAACTTTTGCGCCTTGCTTTCGATCACTGAAGGTGTATTGAAGATGCATTTTCACAATAAAAATGCAGATATCAAGACAATAGATTTGCACTATATTTAATATAACTAATGTTGCATCCTGTAGCATTTGATTATTTTTTTCTTTTTGCAGCAAAACAAATAGCCTCTTATATTCTCCATATTAAATGATTATAATGAACAATTGATCAGCTGATGTTCTGGGAGTAGGCCATTGTGTCAGCCCACATACATCTTCTTTATTTGCATTATTTTTCTTGTCTATTTTCTTAATTTAACAAGACAATAATGTACAATAGGAGCCTGGACGAGCTGAAAGATCATTTGCCCGTCATGATGTTTCAACGGTCATCAAGAAATTCCTATCGATGAAAATTCCATCTCTTATAGCTCCTTCAGGTATAGAGATTATCGATTTTCTTGATGAACCATCATCGTTGCCTTCCTGGTTAAGTGAGGATGAACTTAAATATTTTGCAAAGAAGTTTCAGAAATCGGGCTTTACTGGACCATTGAACTATTATCGGATAATGGATGTGTAAGTATCCTAACTAGATTTCTATAGATGCAGTTTCTAATTCTTATTGTAACACATTTACATTATAACTACACTGGTCATATATAATATTTTACAGATCTTCTTTTTAAATTTTCTATCTACATATAATTAATTATGTAGATTTGATTTCAATTAGAAGCGAAATCGTTTTGCCATCTCTTGACATCTTTAAAATGTTAGCTGTCAAAATATATCCTTAAACAATAACCATATAGTTTTGAAAGATAATTTGCCCAGAGAGACACAGTAATTAAGCGTAACTAATTATATTTAAAAATAAATTTTGAGGTCTGATTTTATTATCTTTTATTATGACTTTATTCAGATCTTTAGCTTATGAGTTGTGAACCAAAGTCTCAAATAAGCCTAGCAAGAATTTCCTTAACAATGCAACGATAGTTTTTGTTATGAACCTAACATATTTAAACTTTTTTTTTTTCAGTGACATAGTTTCTATGTGTATTTGATCTCAACAGTCAACATATTTGACTGCAGGAACTGGAATCTGCTTGCACCTTGGAAAGGAGCAAAAATCCGTGTACCCGCAAAATTAATAGCCGGTGACAAAGACATGGGTTTTGAATCCCTTGGTACTAAGGATTACATAACAGGAGATACTTTTAGAAATTATGTGCCAAATGTTGAGGTTGTTATTATTGATGGGCACCGTTTTCTTCAGCAAGAGAGAGCAGAAAAGGTTACTGAAGAGATAATGGCCTTCTTCAACAGTATAACTAAGGAGAAATGAAGAATCAATGAGGAACTAATTTATGGTGAGAAATTACCAGAAGTCAGTATAGTTACCGATATTGTTTGAGCTATACATTGAAGCATATTTTGGTTATTGGTCTGTCTATGTAGTAATTGCCCTAAAAATACAATTGATTGCCGAAGTATGTCTATTCTTCGTATTTTGATGATAATTATTCTAGTTTTGCTTCTGTTACAGTAAAGACTTAAAGGATTATACAACAATAAATCTCAACCAGCATTTCATTTGCCAATTACTGTATTTCTTAGGATAGAAATGGTATATGAACAGAGCCAAGATTGAACATGGAATGGTGTTTACGCGCATTTGTCACAATGTATTGCTAACGGTAGGAACCAATTCAGGAACAAATATTGTCTCATCTTATTTTATTTTATTTTATTTCTGATAGAAGATATTTACACTTAGCAAGCTTGATATTAAGTTAGTTTTGCATGATAAAAGTTTCAAAACCAAAAATGTTTACCATCATTATCTTTAGTATTCGGAACAAACAACTGAAACAAGCAAGCGGATTGTAAATATTCATCTAAACAGAAACTTTTTTTAAAATAATGCACGTATATATATGTTGAGGTAATTAGATGTATATTTTGTATAAAAGTAAGTATTTAACAAGTTATCTATTTGAAAAACATCGATACATAACACTAGCTTGATTCCACAATCTAGTCGTATCAAACATGTTCTGATAATTCTCATTTGTGTTTTAAGTCATCAACTATTTCATCAACTATTAAGGTTTTCGTGTAACCTGTTTTGAGTGGTATTCGCGATGTTGTTCGCAAATAAGCAGAGGGATTTTATGATTTTTTTCCCCTGTATATATTGGAGGCCAAGCTTTTTCCAAATAAAATTATGAGGTAGTCTCCTTTAGTAGCTGTTTGCTAATAAGAAACATAGCTTATTTTTTGGTCAATGGACAATATTTTTCCATTACCAGTGAGCAACAGGTACAACCAAGCATACAAGCATAACTGCATACCACAAGATCAGGATGATATCAAGGCTAACCATATGAAAATACACCTCTCAAACCAAAAACTCAACAAGTACTAACAACACCCCAATATAAATTCGAGAGCACTCTTATGTACAGCATAACCAATCTCCACCCAGTGTTTGAACTTCAGAAATATTAGCACGTAAAACAGATACAAGCATGTGCAACTGCACTAGCTTCACAATTGCCTAAATACCTCTTTGCTCCAGATTATGCAGTCTATGATTCCTCTCCATCCATGATGACCCATAAAATGTGGCAGCCAAAGCAGCTCTTTTCACTTGCTAATCAAATAATACTCCTCGGCACCTTGTCAATATTCACAAAACTATGCTAGCCGAATTTTTCTCAAAAAAAAAAAAAAAAAGTATTACTTTACATGAAGCTCGACTACCACGTAAAGTGGCATTCATGTTAGTTCCTGGCCAATGCATTTCATGATTGAAATTAGATTCTATCAATTTTTATTTGATAGTAAAGAGACAGTTTCCTACATGTAATGTATTCCAAATATTTCTAAAATTATGTGCCATGACTTTTTATTCTGAAAAATGGACTCCATACCAGCTACCTTCAGTTGAAAGAAACTTATTACAACTTAACTTTTCAGCTTAAACAACCACCAGGACATTCAAAGCATAACATAAATCCAATATCTCCCATACATAAAAATTCTACCAACTTGTGGCAATCTTCCTTGTTAAGATAAGAAACACTTGAACCGGGGTTAGATTATAAGGCTCTCCATGTTGATTCACAATTTGAATCTCTTGGATTGTTGCTGCTTTCTCCTGCCTTTCTCAGGGAAATGACCACTATCCACTGGAGGATTTTTCTGATTCTTTAATTTTAGCATCATTATGTTTAATATCAAGAACAAGCAAGCAGATTATAAATTCTACGTAATGCATGCAAATAGATGTTGAGTTAATTAGTTGTTTATTTTGTGCAAAGTAAGTATTAACAAGTTGTCTACCTGCAAACAAATATTAATTGATATTTTATGTAATATAAAATCTGGTAAGTGTATTAAGAAATTTCTATAATTAAGAATTAACAAATGGAAGCATAAAAGATAACTGTACCACCTTGTGTATTTTGACTATAATAACATATTGGTTTCTATTGTAAACCGAAAGTGGCCAAATCTTAAATCCTGGAGCTTCAAAAGTATTAGAGAGCGCAAACCCTTTACATAAAAGGCTGTAGAAATATGTAGTCGTGTTATGGTCGGCCTAGCATATAATATCACAAACCATAGCAAGTATGACAATTCAATACGAAAAAGAGTATATATTTAATGACCAATACTATAGAACGAAAAAATAGATAAATCTTGTTATCTAATAAGTAAATAAGTGAGCATCTATATCGCCATATAGCTTTGGGTTTACCTAGCTCAACATAGTGTTGAAAGATTTAGGTTATAATTGAATAAATTAAATTTACTATTTTCCCAAATTCAAAGATTTGAAAATTTTTTTAGATGTAAAAGAACCCTTAATATATTAATGAATAGTAATGTTTCCTATGAAATTCTTTAGCAAGTAATGCAATATGAAATACTTGCATGCCATCCAGCTACTATTATATTGAGATCTTGATGTAGATCATCCAACCCATTAACGACACTAATATATGCTGAAGTGTATTGGCCTTATTCAATGTTTGGTAATTTATAGATAACGAGTTCTGCTTGGGTTCCCCATTCTCATTCTCTACTTTTACATAATACAATTTGAAAAAGCATGAAGAACAATAGAAAATAAAAGGAAAAACAAAATAGAAATTGATGAAGATAAAATATGCACTCTAAATGGAATAAAATAAAATGAGGCGATAATATTAAATATGCAACATCAATCAAAAAGAAAAATAGAAATTGATGAAAATAAAAATGCTCTCTTATTCAACGTGTGTGCATATAATATCATACTCCCTTTAAAAGTACGAGTTCGGGAAAATCTTTCGGTAGACAAAAATACCCTTAACTTTTTTAGATATTACATTTCAATTCAAATTTATCCTAATTATCCTAATCTCATGTGAACTATAACTTTAAATATCCTAATTATAATAGTCCCATGTGAACTAAATATCCTAATTTTCATAATAACCTAATTAACTTCTA
>JBAKGM010000139.1:22636332-22646718 GCA_037177215.1 Asparagus racemosus
AGGGTGTTTTATTGAATTTTTTTTTCTCTGCCAGCCTGTCTTTTTTAGTGTAAATGCCTACATAAGTTACATCAAGCATGACCAAGCAATGTGGTATCGAGCATGCAAGACTTGCAACAAGAAAGTCACTGAAGCTATTGGATCTGGCTATTGGTGTGAAGCATGCCAAAAGAACAGTGACAGTTGCTCTTTGAGGTACATAAGTAGTGTTTTTTGTTACCATAAGAAATCATATTGATAGCAGGTGTAAACTTTTATGTTTTGATATGCAGATACATTATGGTAGTGAAGGTTTCGGATCCATCTGGTGAAGCTTGGCTCTCGTTATTCAACGAGCATGCAGAGCTTATCGTAGGATGCAGTGCAGATGAGCTTGACAGGATAAAATCTGAGGTGATTTTTTTTTCTTTTCTTTTCTTTTTCTTTTTTTTTCATTTTCTTTTTTCTTTTGGCATATATCAATGTTTTTAAATGCACCTTTTTGAATTTTTTTGGGCTTTTAGGAAGGGGAAGATAGGTACCAGCTCAAGTTGAAGGAGACGACATGGGTTCCTCATTTGTTTAGAGTGAGTGTTACTCAAACAGAATATATGAGCGAGAAAAGGCAGAGGATAACAGTGAGGTCCCAGTCTCCCGTTGACTACTCAGCTGAATCGAGATATCTGCTTGATGAAATATCAAAGATGTCAGTCTCTTAATTATGGGCTTTGATGTAAGAAAAGCCTTCTTCATCTGTTCTTGTTGTTCTTTGCCCAAAAGTTGACAGTTTTTTGAAAGTTTGTAATGTTCTTGTTCATGTAATATATGCAGCTGAAGTTTATTCCAAATTGATATCAGTACCTTGTATTTTTTTTTTTTTTTTTTTTTTTTGAAAATTTGTTATGTTCTTGATGGAAACTTGTTCGCTGATGCAAACCTGAGACAAAAATTAAAAAAGCTTGTGCATATTTGTGCAGTGAATTCGGAATCCATGGGTAGGTTAAAGTACAAGTATTATAGATCATTAGAGAACTAAAAGAAATGAAATTTTCATAGATTTTGATTTGAGAAAGCTATTGGCCCTCAGTTGCTGGTTTATCTTGAAGCTTGATATTTTTGTTCAACGATTGATCAACTTATTGGTAATATAAGAGACTGTTTTTGTTGCTTGAAGCAGAGCACCTTAATTTGGATCATATAGAAATCTGCATCTTGTATGAATCTGCAACTGGGTAAAATTGAAAATATGAGCCAGAGCGAAGATTGTGCACACTTTCACATTGATTTCTTAATTCATGGGTAGTTGAAAGTATTAGGTATTATTCAGCTGACTCATTGTACTTTGGGGCCTGAGATTGCTGTTTTGCAGGTACAAATAATATTGTTTAAGAATAAAAAAAGAAGTTTGGATATGCAATAAACTAATTATAAAGAGAGGAATTTAAAGGTTGAAACATTTGATTCGATGTTTGTGAAGGTCACAGGTGTCCTGGTCGCTTGCAAATTATTTAGGCATGCCTCTCATGGTACAATAATATATCTCAGGGTGCAATCTAAAAAATCTTCTGAGTATAATTGCACATGTAAGCAATTTTTTTAGTGCATTAATCCACTCTTTTTCCTTGTTATGTTTGTACTAGAACGCCTGTGGTGAACAAGGTGAGCTGGAATTATCATTTCTGTAATGCGTCTAAATATCTAATGTAGGCAAGGGTAAATAACACTAAGCCCCCAAGAATTTTCAGCGACTTGCAGTAAATTCCCAATAACTTCTAAATCGCACTAAATCCCCAATATCTATTGGCATTGCAGTAAACCCCCAATAAATTTTCGCATTTTGCAGATAACTGATAACCCCCATGATGATGCCGGTTCACATTTTGTGTTGCGACATATTTAGATCCTAAATGCGGATTGACCCCCATCATGGGGTAATCTACAAATGTGGAAACTTATTAGGAGTTTTTTGCAATTCCAATATGTATTGAGATTTTAGTGCTGTTTAACAAGTTATTGGCGGTTTATTGCAAAACGCTAAAAGTTCTTGGGGGTTTAGTGTAATTTACCGCAGACGCAAACTATGGATGGAGCTGAATTATTTTTTATTTGATTTGATTTGTTTCCAGCTCTACTGCTCTCAAGTCGCAAACTTGAAACAAGTATATTATTCTCAATATCTATGCATTTAGCTGAATTAATTTTTTAAACGTGCATAAGTGCATAAAATATATACCAAACCTTGTGCTTTTTCTGCTTGTAGTTCATTATCTACAATTATACAGAGGAATCAAGTAGGTAGCAATCAATATCCAATCTTCCAAAGAAGTTATCAGAAAAAGTTTGGTGAGGACGACTGAAACTGTGGTCCTCCTCTTGCTTGCTACAGTGTCACTACTACCCACATTTGCGTTATGAGAACGGTACAGAAACGAAGCAAATTCTTCATCCCTTTTCATTTATGAAAGCCATTGATCCTTGCATATTGGTTTAACTTTAAGCAATTTTGTTCAATCATTGATCGATATATATTGGCATCTGATCATTTTTGTGTCTTGAAGTAGAGAATCTTTATTTGGTCAGGGGTTAATTGCCAATAGACCCCCTTAGTTTCATTGTTTCGAACTTACTACGCTTCTAGTTTATTTTTAGAAATAGACCCAGAGTGCAACTTCTAAATTTTTTTTTTTTCACTCTTAGGGGTTCTAGTTGTCAAATAATAATAATAATAATAACCCTTTCTTCTCAGTGAAAAATTCAAAAAAAAATTCACTATGGGAGTTTATCTGCAACGATAAAACTAGAGGGAGAGGTAGCACGTTCAAAACAACGATACCGGGTGGGTTCTATCAGCAATTAACTCTTTCGACAAATACCAAAGTTTATTGCTACTAAAATCTGGTTAACTTTCGATGCAAGAGTAGAAAACCCTTGCAATTTGTACAGGTCAAGGAAAGCTTCTCCACACTGCCTTTGAAGTAAGTAAGTTAAGTAAATAAATAAATAAATAATAAAAAATCTTGCAGTTTTAAAATACAGCACGGCACCAATGGTATATAGTGAAAATACATTGGAAAAAGAAAAAAAAAACTTTTTTATAATTGATCGGTGTACAATGAAGAATTAAAGGTAGCAAAAATTAGGTGTACGTTCAAAGAGACGCCAAAGAAAATTCTGAGATGGTCAACCTTGTAAAATACGAAGGCAGCCAAAAAGGACTAGTACCTCATACGGTGTCCCTGTCCTTTGCCAACCTCGCTTGTAAAATACTGAAGGCAGCCAAAGAAGACTAGCGCCCCGTACGGCCTCCTCGCCCCCTGAGACTTGCGAGATAGCAATTAGATTTGCAGTTGAATTTGATTTTCTTAAAATAAAAACTCACGAATCCCTTTCAGGGCCTTAGTGTCAGTAATATCTTTCGTGAAGTCTGATGACGTTCATTTGTTTATATCGGTCGCGTGAGCGGAATCCTGCGGCGTTTACCTTCTCATGACACTGGCGAGACTTGCGTACACAAGACAACCTTATTAATGAAAATTTGAATTTTGTTTTTTCTTCTTGCATGACATAATTTTCCTTTCTCTGGACTTGCGGAGCTACATAATGTAAGAGCAGTTCTTGGGCTGTTGAGCATAGGGAGGATCAATTTATCTAGTTGACAGGAATTATTGTAAGAAACTAGGTATAGATTCTTTACGCGTGTATGCATCACGCGTTAATGCCTTTTGTTTTTCCTTAGGGCTTGTTTGGATTCCAACAGGGTGAAGGGAATGTATGGTAACAATTCCCCTAACTTTTCTTCTCCTTAGTTATACCTCAATTTGGGGTGTAACAAATTTTATACTATTTGAGGGTGAATCAAAGTGAAAGAGGGTGAAAACTTCACCTTTTAAGTATTCCCAAATAAGATAAAGTGTTCCCCTAAAATCCATTCACCCCCATTCACCTCAATCCAAACAAGCTGCAAGCTGCTAAAAAGAGAAGGATAAAAATCCTCCCGGACGCCCGGCGCACGATAGCAAACCACCGCGCGGCCTGTATCGACGGCCGCCGCCGACGTGGACCCGCGCCCCTCCTCCTTCATGCCGCCACGCGTACGGACTCCTCGGCAGGCCCCACCTCCTCCGCCCGATGCAGCGGTGGGCCCGAGCGGGACCCACCACCGCCTTGTCCGGTGATCCGCTGTCCCGGTCGAGTCCCAGCCAGCAAGAATGCGCAAGCCAAAATAGCCTAGAGGCACACGGACACCTCACCACGTGCTCATATCTGCTGCCCCGTTCCGAACAGGGGATCACAGTCTCAGTCCACGCGGGACCCACAAGCGTGGAAAGTGGAAAAAGGCACGGACGAGCAACAGACTCCCTCTTCAGCAAGCTACCACCAGCAGCAGCAAGCAGCAGCAGAACTCGGAAAAAACCCCCTCCAAAAATCCCCAAAATTTCATTCATGCTTCACTAACCCCTAGTCTTTTTTTATTTAAATACAAAATGCCCCCTCTCTTCCTTCTCCTTCTCTTTTCGGCCCTCGCCCTCTCTTCATCGGATCCCGATCCTCTCTCCGGCGACCTCTCCGCCCTCCTCAGCTTCAAATCCTCAACCCAATCGAACCCTAACGGCCCCCTCTCGGCCTGGACCGGGCCCCACCACTGCTCATGGCCGGGCGTCACCTGCGACGCGTCCGGCCGCGTCGTCTCCCTCAACATCTCCGCCGCCGCCGCCGCCGCCGGATCCATCTCCGGCCCCTCATGCTCCAGATCCGGCCCGTTCCGCCTCCGGTGCCCCGATCCGACCCGACAGCTCTCCGGTACGCTCACCGCAGCCCTCGGTAACCTCACCGCCCTCCGGATCCTCTCGCTTCCTTTTCATAACTTCACTGGCGAGATCCCCGCCGAGATCTGGGGGCTGGCGAATCTCGAAGTCGTCGATCTTGAAGGTAACTCGCTAACTGGAACCCTAGCTTCTTCGAGGTTGAATGGACGATTGAGAGTACTTAATCTGGCTTCTAACTTGTTTACTGGTGAGATTCCGGTGTCTTTGTCTAGTTGTGTTGGTTTGGAAACCCTAGATCTTTCTGGTAACAGGTTGAATGGATCGATTCCGGAGTTTGTTGGGGGTTTTGTGAAGCTGAGGGAGTTGCATTTGTCGTTTAATCGGATTGGGGGTGGAATTCCTGAGGAGATTGGAGACTGCCGGAGCTTGGAGGTCCTGGATTTGTCGGGGAATCTTTTGGTTGGTGGAATTCCGAGGAGTGTTGGGAACTGTAGTGAGATGAAGTATTTGATGCTGTTTTCGAATCTTTTGGATGATGTTGTTCCTTCTGAGCTCGGGAGATTGAGAAAGCTGCGAGTTTTGGATGTTTCGAGGAACAGTTTGAGTGGTAGGTTGCCTGTGGAGCTTGGAGATTGTGTTGAGTTGTCGGTTCTTGTGCTTTCGAATCGTTATGATCCAATGCCGAGTGACGATCCTTTGGATTATGTTGAAAATGATGAGTTCAATTATTTTCAGGGTGGGATTTCTGAAAATATTACATCTTTACCGAAGCTTAGAATACTTTGGGCGCCAAGAACGACGTTTGAAGGGGAGTTTCCGAAGGATTGGGGTGCATGCATGAGCTTGGAAATGGTTAATCTGGGTGAGAATCTTTTTACTGGAGAAATTCCGGCAGGTTTTGGTGGATGCAAGAATCTGAAGCTTCTTAATGTGAGCGCGAATAATTTGACAGGTTGGCTAAGGGAGGATCTCCCAGTGCCATGCATGGCTGTATTCGACGTGAGCAGGAATAAGTTATCGGGCACGATTCCAAGGTTTAATTACAAACAATGCCCTCTGCCTTCTTTCGCACCCGATGACTTGCCTGCATTGTATTCTTCGTTCTTCGAGTATCGAACTCGTAAAGGCATTGTCTTTCCTTCTTCTAAATACACAGGTAATGCTGAAGTTTATCATAATTTTGGAAGGAATAATTTTTCTGGTAGTTTGCCTTCTTTCCCTTCTGGTGGTTTTGGCAAGGAAACTACGTATGCATTTCTGGCAGATGGGAATTCTCTTGTTGGATCATTAAATGATACTCTATTTGGAAGGTGTAGTAACTTCAGTGGTTTGATCCTTAATTTGAGCAACAATCTGATATCTGGTGCAGTTCCAGCAGATATAGGTGCTATGTGCACTTCTCTCGTAGTTTTGGATGTTGCTGGTAATAGAATTACGGGAATGCTTCCTCAAAGTATTGGGTCTCTGGGGAGTCTTGTTGGTCTGAACTTGAGCATGAACCGACTTCAGGGTCAGATACCTACAGATGTTGGTAAATTGCTGCGTTTGAATTATCTCAGTTTAGCAAACAACAATCTTACTGGGCAGATTCCTCCCGAATTCAATAGGTTGCTTTCTCTTTGGTCGTTGGATCTTTCGTCAAATTCTCTCACAGGGGAGATTCCTAGTAATCTCGTGGCCTTGAAAAATCTCACGATTCTTCTTCTGAACAACAATAAGCTTTCAGGAAAGATTCCTTCCAGTTTTGCTAATGTGACATCACTCTCCACATTTAATGTGTCATATAATAACCTATCAGGGCCTTTGCCATCTAATGCCAATACTTTTAGATGTGATAGTGTTGCTGGCAACCCTCTGCTTCAGTCTTGCCATGTGTCTTCTCTTTCTATTCCACCATCATATGTGCAGGGGCGAAACAGAGATTCACAAATATATGCAGATCCGCCACCAGAAGCTTCCGTTCCTAAGAGTAGCAGCAGTGGGTTCAGTGCTATTGAGATTGCCTCTGTCACTTCAGCATCAGTTATTGTCGCAGTCCTTCTTGTCCTAATTATCCTCTATATATACACAAGAAAATGTGCTCCTGGGTCCTCAGCCAACTCTCTTGGAAGGCGGGAAGTCACCATTTTTGTGGACATTGGAGTTCCATTGACTTATGAAAATGTGGTGCGAGCTACAGGGAGTTTTAATGCGAGCAACTGCATTGGAAGTGGAGGGTTTGGAGCCACCTATAAAGCAGAAATTTCACCAGGAGTTCTTGTGGCTATAAAGAGACTCTCAATAGGAAGGATCCAAGGGGTTCAACAGTTTCATGCAGAAATTAAGACTCTTGGGAGATGGAGGCATCCCAATCTTGTGACTTTGATAGGTTATCACATCGGTGATGTAGAGATGTTTCTCATTTATAATTATCTTCCAGGAGGCAACTTGGAAAAGTTTATACGGGAAAGATCCAAAAGAGCTGTAGACTGGAGGATGCTGCACAAGATTGCTTTGGATGTTGCCAAAGCACTTTCTTATCTCCATGACCAATGTGTACCACGTATCCTTCATCGCGATGTGAAACCAAGCAATATCTTGTTGGATAATGATTTTAATGCCTATCTGTCAGATTTTGGATTGGCGAGACTTTTGGGTAATTCTGAAACTCATGCAACTACTGGTGTCGCTGGGACCTTCGGATATGTAGCTCCTGAGTATGCAATGACTTGTCGTGTTTCTGATAAAGCTGATGTCTATAGCTATGGTGTGGTCCTTTTGGAGTTGATTTCGGACAAGAAAGCCTTGGACCCTTCCTTCTCTCCATATGGTAACGGCTTTAATATTGTTGCTTGGGCATGCATGTTGCTTGAGAAAGGCATGGCACGTGAGTTCTTTACTGAAGGACTTTGGGACGTGGCACCACATGATGATCTGGTAGAGACCTTGCACTTGGCCGTCAGGTGTACCAATGATTCTCTTACCGTCAGGCCAACAATGAATCAAGTTGTGCGACGACTAAAGGAGCTTCAACCGCCATCTTGTTAGCATTAAAACACTTCCTTTATAAATGCTTGACCTTTAGGAAGGTAAAAGTTCAGCTGTAATATGTATTCCATATTCATCCATTTTCCTTAACCCCTTTTTGTAGGAGCATTAGCTGTCCTCTTTGTAGTATACAACATTTTCACTAGTTTCCCTTTTGGTAGCCTAGTGTTGCAATGTATCACCAAGATGCAGAAGATTTTTAACCGGACCAAATTTTAAAATCATCTTCGCATAAATGCTGCTATTGACATGAGTAGGGCATTTAGTGGTTCATTTGTAAGTATGAAACCATGTAACTTTGCGGCTATTGACATCAGTAGTGTACGTAGTGGTTCATTTGTAAGTATGAAGCCATGTAACATGCGAAACATTTTCGTCAATAAAGTGTCTTCAATGTCAAAAATTCTGTTTAAATGGATGAATTACTATGTTGATAAATTTCAAACAATGTTGTCATCTAACTGATCATATGACGACCTCTAACATGGGTAGATACGATAGAAACTTTCAAAAGAAAAAAAAATTGGAGCATTATCATGTGCTTGCCCTATCCTTTAGTGTATCAGCTTACAGCAAATAGTATAGTAGGTATATAGAACTAGTCCTCTCAACCTCTTTTTTGTGATTGTCTTTGTATTTCCATTATTGACAGATTCAGATTTCAGAGACAAATCCTGCGTGATATGAGAGGTGTAGTGTATGTTTCATTCAGATGCTTATTAACTTCCTGCATCGGTAGAACATAAGATTGAGAATAACTTTAATGTGGTAACAGGTGGTGTATGTATATATTTGTGATACATCCGAGATACATTGGAATGGGTTCTCTTCAAGTGTACAATTGATGTGGAGTAAGAATAAGTCCAAGTAAGTGCATTACAAATTTCTACATTTTGTATGTTTATTATGCTTGTTAACTACTGCGACAATTATCTTCTTAAAATTTCCATGCTTCATAATTGTATCTAGAGAATGTAAGTTTCTTCATTATGTTAACTTTTGGAAGGATCCTTGTGAAGCACGGCCATCATGCTCACCCTTCTGAAGATCTGTATAATTCAGATTAACTTTCAGCTGTGATTACGTTAAGGCTTGTAAATCTGAATGGCAATGTATTATTATTAATCGAGGTCACAGATCAAGAAGAGATGCTAGAAGATTTAGCAATTTACCAGGAATTTAATTTTATTACGTTCTGCTATTTGATTATTTGTTTTGGAAGTTCTATTTAGCATGTTTGACTCTAGTTCAGAACATGATTGCTATAGATAAAACAGATCGTATTAGTGTTGCGCCTTCGTCTTCTTTCTGAAATCTGTCCACTTCTCAACCCTAATTATGTGCTCTGTATCTGTAACTCTAACCACCTCCCTAGTCCCTTATCAGTGCGCACACACCGATACACACACCACGCCATGCCACACCTACTCATTCTTGCTCTCTTTGGCTCGCTGTATAATATATTCTACCTTCTTTTGTTGGGATGTGACTATAATTATGAGATTGTAACCTGTTGTAGTTATCTGATCGTCGTTAATAATGTTTGTACGCTTTCATGCATGCATGCTTGCATTTGCGTGGATGTTCGTAGAAGATCATACTTTTACTTTTTTTCAACTTTAATGTTTTGGGGGGAAAACTGAATTATTAATTAGAAAAATTGCAGAAGAGTCAAAACTTATTGAAGATGCGTAATTGAGGCTCCAGGGAGGAAGGGATCTATGCGAATCAGAAATTTGTGCTGTCTATTTTAAATTTCTAGTTCTATTTTTGGAGAAACTGAATTATCAATTAAAAAACTTATAGAAGAGTTGAAACTTAGTGAAGGAAGAGTCCTAAACAAGATCTCCTATGCTGCATGCAATTTACCGTCATGGTCAAAAGTGGAAACAACATTCCAATCGTTGTTTTTAGAGTCTATACACTAGTATGAAGCACATGCAATCCAGCACATCAACAGTTTGTAGCTGCAAGGATCTATATCAGTAATTTGTATATGAAATTTCGAGATTGAAACATTATGGATAAAGTAATCATTTCAATAATTATTCTGAGCTTTATGAGGGCGCTGGAGGTGCTTCTGTGTGCACAAGGAGCACATACACATCCTTTTGACTTAGAAAATTTAGTGCGTAAATAGTCCTCAAGTGAGATTAGCCTAGCGAATTAGTTGAGTAAGGTGAACAATGGTGGCCAAGTGAATCATAAGACTGTTAATTCTAGCTTTATATGGCAAGTTATTAAAGTGGCTGACTATCAAGATAGTGTTTTAAGGATTCAACGCTTAGTGATTCTCTTATGACAGGATATTTTGTTATGTTCTAAAAGATGAGTAACATTTGATACCTAACCTAAGCATTCTGCCCTGCCACCTTTTTGGCTGCAGTTTGCTTATTTCCTTCTTAAGAAGGAAGTTGCATCCAAGCAGCACATATTCACTGAAAACAGTCTTACCTTGTGAAGGCTTCCAACTCCCTAAGAAGAATGGACGCAGACACTTGACATAAATTTGGTACAGACACGGGACACAACAGTTCTTTAAAACTAGGACACAAGGACATGGAAACAGGCTAGCGCAATATATATAAATAAATAAATACTTTATTTTATATAT
>JBAKGM010000139.1:22686870-22704067 GCA_037177215.1 Asparagus racemosus
ACATGGTACCAAGGCGCTTGGGAGTGAGGTGTCACAATCACATCCACTCATTCAAGTTTCCAACCACTTTCTAATCCATGTGAATGTGGGCCCCCACTTGAATGAGTGCATGTGATTGTGCCACATCACTACCAAGTGACTTGGTACCAAGTTTCTCCATTTTCCTCATATATATATATATATCTTAAAATGAAATCCAATTAGGGGCTGTTTAGTTGGCTGAGAAACTGAGAAAATGAAATCAAAACAATCGACATACCCATGTGGGGGCATTAGATTTTCCCTTCTTATGTTTGGTTGAAAGAGAAAAAAAAAAGAGATGTGCATGTGAGACCCACTGACTAGAGAGTTAATAGGTGTCATGGGTCTCAAATTAAAGGAAACCCGTTTCATCTCAAAAAGTAATGAAATAAGCTTGAAAACATGAAAATGGGTCCCACGGTCTATTTCCCACATGCAATCTCCCAAACTTTAGGTTTCTAGCACATGAACCAAGCAGCCCCTTAGTAGAGCAATTAAGTTTCAAACCTTCATCACTAGTTTAATGATCGAATAAGGTTATTGGTCTTGAGTTGGTCCCATTAGACAAAGTCTTTTATGCTCATAAAGGGTAGGGGCACAATAGGAAGCCGAGTCAAACATACTCTGCTGAAATTTCTATTCAGGACTAGCGCAACTTGCATTTCTAGAACTGGTGCCAGCTGGACTCGCGTTTCCTTGTTGAAACCCGGAAGCTAAAATCAACAAGTTCATGTAAAGGGCCACACCACCCAACTTGTTGGAGGAGAGTAGGGACAGCAATTGATTGAGAAAAGACATGAACATAAAACTATACACACGTTGCAAAGCTTGAAGAAGGATAGCGTGACAACTTTTGCTACCTTTTTAAGTTGCAAGAGAGAAAAGAAAGGAACACTTCATCTAGGGTTGAATTTCCTCCGACTCTTTTACATTCATAAGGATGCTAATTTCACCCGGAGGTAAAAAAAATTTAAATTCGGTGGTCTACTACATTTATGGAACTATACAGGGATAGTAGCTTTAAAATAAGGATTTGGTGATAATTTGAGATCAATTACCCCGGTCATTACCATCTATTCACATTTCAAAAGATAGAATGATGCCACTTAAGATTTTCCAAAGTTACAAAAGTGGTTTTAGTGACCACAGTGCTACGTGGACACGTGCTATCCCTTGAAATATGAATCGCAAGCAGATTTTTATACATAATGATACTGAAGAGTAAGAAGCGAAAATACCAAAGAGCTTTTGATTTTGCCAATCTCAACGTTAACTAACACAGAACAAAAGTGTTACAGTCCATCTCTAGGCAATAAATCCAAAAAACAACCAAAAAAGTTGTTGTGTACAAAAAAACCTACTAGTGTAACGAAGAAAACTTGCAAGCTGATGACAAATTTAAACCAATAGCATTCGGAAACAACCTTGGCTATAGGTAGCATACTCAAAAGTTTGCCCATCTAAGGCACCCAAGAAATTCCAATTTTAAGCCACAATAATAAAGTCAGGAAGAATGAACTTTAGACGTCTATATATCAAATGGATTTATATGCCCCCAACAAAGATCCCAGTTGCCCTCTTTTGCTTAGTGCATGTAAGATAATGAACGTGTAGGGAAACATATTGCAATCCTACACCGTAACCATCCCTCATACAGTGCAACTACACAATCCAATGTGGATACTTGCGAATATTATGCAGCAAGAGAGGATTACACAATAAATTTACGTAAAAAAGGCTCAAGCAATGCTGTCTATATTCTATGTCTGAATGTTATTGTATAGAGCAACCACCAACAACATTGTGAATTCATATCTTGAAGATAATAAACGATAACAATGCATGCAACAAAACACGCACATCAGACACTATTGTTACTTGTAAAAAAGTTTGAACAAAAGAAATCTGAAATAGGTACGAAACATTTGATACATGAGTTGAAACAATGCCATACAAGAGGTTTGAAAAGATGACAGAGATATAGAACCACCATCCATAACCTGTTAGGTTATTGTAATAAACCGTCCACATCTATCTTCATATAGCCATTAGCTCCCCAAAGTTGCGCATAAAAAATATGGAGCCAGCAAAGAGTCCAAATGCACGTAACAACTTCTGTACAAAATAAAGAAATCATGAGTAGCGTACTACATGACTGCTAGACCAATAATGACCAAGATAAAATATAATTTCATTCTCACATAAAAATAATTACATAATTCAAGGCAAGATGAAAAGTCACCAAAGAAATGTCCGATCTCTGATCTTGCAGATTCATGCAAATACTACCAGCGAGGGATAATATAAAAAAGTATCCACTTCGATTTACATTTCGCCTCTTCTAACATTAAACCTGCTCTAAATGATGCTTAGCCCAACAAATATCACAATATTGAACTTTTATTGATAGAATAGTCTGCGTATTAAGGTGCTAAATGATATTTATATAATAAATGGTGGATATTATATATTGTCAAACATCATGGAAATAGATATTCTCAAATAAATAAATAAAAGGAAAATAGATGAAGTTCTCTTCAAAATATTGATATGCAATAATGCAACACCAAAAAGGAGTTACTATAACAACCTATTGACATTGGAGTTTGAACTTCACATCAAATAGTAGCCCATCCATTATCTGAAGAATCCAAAAGTCGTTATTAAACCTTTCCTAGTTTATTTCCAAAGATTAAAAGGTCCATGAAACTTCTAGAATTATGCATAACATTTTTACAACCGAAACAGACACAGAAAAAGTTTTAACACACAAAATGAGACAGCAAATGATCACAAATAAAGCAAAGGGTTCCAACCTCTACCAAAGCCTTAGCTTCTTTTTGGTACTTTCTTATGCTCGCTGTTTTTCTACTTTCTTTTCTTGTGCACGTGTTTTTCTTAATTTTAACATTGAAATTTCAAACGCACTCCATAAGAATCTAAATATGCGGTATTGGAAAATATGGATGTTGAATTGTAGATATAAAAACAAAACTATGATTTAAATAGAACGTAAATTAAGACATAAAATGTCGATCAGTTACTGGCCTGCTTCTACTGCTTGTTTCTTCATATTGTTAACAAGAAATTTTCTTCATTTAATAATCAAGCAGAGGCTACTTTTGTCAACATAGCACTCTAATTTGAGCTTTCAACTTCAGATCACTTTGTCCATTGCGAAGTAGCTAATACAGATTTCAAGAGAAAACTATTTTCTCATGCCTGTTTAACATTGCAGAGTGCAAGAAATTAAAGGCTGGTCAGAAAACAATCCTACTTCTAGTTTATGATACGGAAGCTACAGACTGTAAGACCTTGCATGATAACACATGACATGCAAAATCGGGCTCTTATTCCATCCAAGTGTGCACATCTGTGCGCCTTCAGCCGGTAAACCCAGTTAGTGCTTCTCTGTGTGTCACCTAACAGTAGGACGTACATAATCCAAACGAGGGAGCACCAAAGATATATGAATGCTAATTGCACTAAATTATGGGGATTGCTGGCAAGAGCCAAGAGAGTCTGAACCCCATATGTCAGGACCCAGTAAGACAGTGTTATAGTGCACACCCCAGTGTATATGAGCGCACCCGAAATATAATTTATTTATGTAATGATATCATTGGGATTTTTAATAATTGCATCATAATAATTAAAAACAGACCTTCAAAGATAATTGTAAAATTGACATATTAAATGTCACATAAGTAGATTTTTAAAACTCATATGTCAGTGTCCAGTAAGAATCAACTCGACCCGGTTAAAACCCAGATGATTGCATTAAAGAGTAGAGTTAACTCCATACACACCCCTCATACTATGAGGTATAGCAAGTTAGTAACTTGTACTCCCTGAAATATTTCATCAGCACTTAAACTCCATCAACTACAGACAGTATTATATTCCAAGTTAGTTTGATATGTTATGCGGAAATCATGTGATGAAAAATTACTTTTTGCCCTTAGTTTAACTAGAAAAGGATTAAACTGCACTAGAGTTAGGACAAAAAGGTAAAATCATCAGAGTAAGGGGTGTAACTACTAAAAAACGGTAAGGGATAAGACGCTACACCAACAGAGGACAGGGGGTGTATCCACAATTAACCCCAATTTTTTTTTCCGATTTATCTACTGCAATGACTTCTTCCTACAATGAAAAACTGTAACAGACACCTGTAATAAAAATATAAATTTGCACCTAGATCAACTTGGAGTTTCTTTTTCTTGTACTGAGTTTTAATTTTGGCTCCAATTAGTTTATAATACTTGGATACAGTTTACCAATTTCTTCCTTCACCTTTATTATATTGTTATTAATGAAAAAAATTGAGTGATTGAAGTGTTCAGGAATATACTTTTTTGTTTGTGAAGTTTTGCAGCTCTCTTTTAAAAAAAAAAACTTGTTTTAATTTAACCACCCTCCAGCCTTACTCTTATTATCTCTCCATCCTCCAAAAAACAGAGTTGTCTGACAATCTAACATCATAAATGCACGACTCTATGCAATAACAGAAATAAAACTTTCTAATGTTGATTTTTCCCATGTTTAATTCACAAATTCTCATAGATCAATTCCCACTCTTCTTCATTTCAACATTGTTTTCAATGTTCTAAGCTGATTAATATCAAAGGTAGGTAGACATATGGCTAAAAATTACTTTGCAGTTCGAATCCGAAGATCTTTTATCGCTTTTTAAAGGGTTTTTATCTTATAAAGTTTCTTGTACTTTGTTTGGTTCATTTCTTGAAACCAGGAAATAGGTTGTGTCAAGTTGTTATTGGTTAATATGACCTCAATTCTAGGAAACCCATTTCATCGATTTTTATGAGGAAATGGGAAGAAACTATGTATGATGATTTCCTCCCCCATTTCCTTTCCTTTGGTTTCCAAGAAACCAACCAAAAAAACAGTGTGTTTGGCTCATTGCAGTAGTCAAAGCATGGATCCTCCAGTAAACCAATTTTCCTACAAAGCTTTACTAAGACACAGATATAACTCAGCAAACTTCAACAGGTTAAAAACATTAACCCCCATGGTACTAACTATAGATACTAGAATAGTGATATAAAATATAGGACAACTTGCACTTAAATACCCTATTATTTACCCAATGTTGCGCATAAATACTCTCACGTGCAAGACCCTACACTCAACTACCTTAAAGTTTCTAAATGTTTCACGTTGGTACCCTCCGTTAGTTGACTGTTAGAAAAGTGAGTTATTATGCGCAACATTTGATAAACAACAAGGTATTTCAGTGTAACTTATAACCAAAAGCTTCAGCAAAAGCATACTGTGTTAATAGCTACGCAACAATAGTGGCATTAACAACAGTGGAATAGAAAATGGAAAGGAGGGGAAAAACAGCTGCGGAATTGTAACAATAAGCTGTTGCCCGTATGTAGTCCACTGAAGCAAGAAGCATATATTGTACTTTTTACATGAAAAAATCAAACTTTTTTTTTTCTTTTCAAAAACTTATTCTACAGACAAGAAATCTACATAGTGTTCTAAATAATCATCAAATCTAACCCTAACCGAACACTGAATCATAAGAAGAATCAAGCCATGTCTACTATAACATAATCAAGAAAGGGGGAGATCTTTACCGAGTTGACGGCCCACTTGTCGTCGTCGTTGACCTGAGAGTTCCAGAAACCCTTGACGGCGTCCACGGCCGCAGCTGGCTTCGATTTCGCCATCGCCTCTCCAGAGATTTTCTAGGGTTTTAGGGGGCTGGGGTTTGAGTATTCAATAGGGTTTTGGTTTTCTTTGTGGGCGAAATAAAAGGAGAAGACCGGAATGAACGGCCTTAATTTCAAAACTGCGACAAGTGGGCTTGGGCCTGGAGCCATTCTCAATTGGGCTTTTCTGTGGGCTCTCAAAGCGTGGACCCCATGCGTCCGTTTCCATTGTGTTTTTCCTAATATCAAATGAGGATATATCGTTGAGGGGTCAAAAAAAAAAAAAAAAAAAAAAGAAAAAAAGAAAAAAAAGAGGATATATCCATGTAGCTGGTTTTTATGGGCAAAAAACCTAAAATTAATGTACTATATAAGTAAAGTAAATATTGGGGGAACAGACCAAATAATTAACAAATAGTTGTTTAATTGTTCGTCTACTCATTCTATTATATTATATTCAGTAGTTCATTTAATGCTAAACAATTTTTTTTTATATTCGGTACAAAAATGAATAGAATTTAACCAGATGTACATTCTTAGGGTATTCAGAAGTGATTACATACAAACAACAAATATAAGATTAATAGGTTCTCACTAATCATAATGCAAGTAGGACGAATTCATCGCATCAACCGTACTTGCCCCTGTAAATTGTTTTTTAAATTGCCTAAGGGAGCATATTCGTCAGAGCATTATGAATTAGCTTTTTCATTAGGTATCAATCTTCCACCATGAACACAAACTAATGCTAACTTTTTTTTTTTAGAAAAACCAACCCAAAATCAAATCCGAAACTGTGAACCTCGCAACCATCCATGTTATCGGTGGTGAGTAAAATTAATGCTAACTTGATATATATTGTCAGTTCAAAACAGAACAACTTGAATCTTTACGAGAAAAATAAAAAGATATTCGCAAAAATAAATTTTGTAAAGTTCCTAAACATTAGGCGATAAACAGAAGGCCGACAATTTCACACTTTGTGACACTGAAAAAAGAACAGATACCGCATAATCGAAGGGATCAGTGACAACAAACTAAAGAAACCACAAGCACTAAGACGCACTACGAAGCAAAACAAATGCACGAATCAGCGACAACAAAATCCATCGAAGAATATTTGAGAAGAATCTGAAAACAGAAATGCAGATCACTCTTTATGGATCAACAGAAGAACCATATCAACTTCATGACATTGCAAGGCACAGAGATCCTAGCATTTTCATGTATTGAACAGCATTGAGCTGAAAAATATTAATTCAATATAAAGTCTAAAAACTGAACAATTTGTTGCATTATGAAGCAAAACGAACAAAATTTCCGTTTACAATGCTGAGGTAGTTCAAAAAAACGAACGATATGTTGTGTCCCAAGAGTCATAAAAAATTGGTGGGAAATTTATGACAAAAAATGGGAGAAAACTAGGGGAGTTTTCTCTAATCGTTTATGCAAGAATCAGGCAACTATTGCTGCTTGATTCGTCAAGTTTGGACGAGCCACATTTTGAACCATCCGAGGTCTATATGCTCCATTGACACGGCCACGTGGTGCGCCCCTACCTCGGCCTGAGTACTCGCCACCACCCCGAGTGTTCCTGAACTCGTTCCTTGCAAAGCCTCCTTGATTTCCACCAAAACCTCCCCGACCAACTCTAAAATTGTCATTCTGGAAAACATCACCGCCATTATTGCCACTTCTGCCCATAGAAAACCGACTACTGCCACCACTAACTGAACATAATACAAAAATAAAAAAAGCACACACATGAAAAACAAATAGTGCTAGCATTAGAATTTTCAATTTTGAATATCAATCTGTCTCTAGTGAAAAAGAGAACTTTTGAAACACTACTTGCACCGTTGAAGAAATCTCTTATGTGCATAAACTAGCGAGACACAAAAATTTATATATCACAGTTGCGAGAAATATCTGATAAAATATCGACCTCTTGCGGTTGTTTTCTTCTCTGCAATGAAGGCTTGACGACCTCCAATCATTACCGGTGAGGCCTAAAGAGAAAACTCGATTAGGTAACAGCATAGAGAACACTGACAGGATAAAGTCAGACAATTAAAAGAAAAGGAAAAAGACTTAGTGAAACAGGATGCAGTTTAAGGAAGATTTAAGAGGACATGGAAGAAGATGCAATAACTGGAAAAAAAAAAAAATAAATATGAGTGACAGCGGACAGTGACTACGAATGCTAAAGTCCTAAAAAGTTAACTTGTACATGTGGAATAACGTAACACAATTGTTTAATAATGAGAAGTTGAATCTACACTTTGTAGCACTTGTAAGAATTAACATAGCATACTAGGAGCTAGCCATACCTCCATTGCTGCTTGCTTTGAGTCCAATGACTCAAATTCAACAAAGCCAAAACAATTATGTTCCAGCTGCAAAAACAAGCGAGTCAGCAAGATATACATTACATACAGCCTAAATGCACGCTTTTCTGCTTTCTTCTCCAAATATAACTGAATGCAGATTGATGAATAAAACCTTGTGGCTTCTGACTTGTACACCTTGCGGTTTAATTGGTCCAAACTTCTTGAATACCTCCTCCAATTGAGCAACGGTAGCATCAAGAGGTAAATTACGAACGAAGATGGAGTGACCGCCTACAGGAAGTGAAGGGAAAGGTCAGAGTTAGAACATGCAACCTAAAAATAAAAATGGTTAATGTTTCAGGTGTTAGAAGGCACCTTTAAGGGAGCCATTTGTCTCAGACGTACTATTGCCACTACTAGTTGTGACTTCAGGAGCACAAGCAGGCGCTGTTGAAGGAAGAGGCAGTTTCTCAGGTTTTGGGGAGACTTGCTTTGCCTTCGTAGTTGGCACATGAACAGCTATTGGTGATGCATTACCCTTCACAAGCTATATTGATGGAAATGAAAATTTGCAGAAAGGAAAATTGAAGTCAAAAACAGGTAATAGCTTTAATTTGGCGTGCTACAATAACTGACATCATAAACACATATTCAAAGGAAAATCCGCAGATTCATTCATCTTATAAAGGCATCGTTGGAACTTCAAGACCATCAGGAGGCCAATTATAACAAGAGAAGATAAATTATCACTTAATCATCACATCAAGAAATCATAAAAGAACATTTCAAGGACATATTATAAAAATGATAATAATTCAATGGCAAATAAAAAGTTCTATGAAGGAAACACTCACAATTGATGCATAAGACTTTGGTGAATCTTCTTGCGCTGTAGGTGGCAATACCCCAGGAACCACTTCTGTGTCCACATTTTCTGCAATCTTAACCTCTGCTTTTGGACTTCCATTTTCTGCAATGTCATTTGGACCACCATTTTCATAAAGCTCCTCAGAAAGCAAAGTTGAAGGGTCACCTGCATGAAGATCTTGAACTGAAACAACATGCAGCAAGAAATGTATATGTCCGTCACAAAAGGGTTTTATAATTTTAGTTGAAAAGGGATATAAAATAGAAAACATTATATTCTACCTTGTTCAACAATTAAAGGAGCAATTTGGGCATCACCATCTCCGTTAGCTAACATTTGACTGGTTTTTCTTTGTTGATTATCATCCACAAATCTAAAAATATCATTCAGGACAAAGTAAACCCCACGACCCTGTGGAGAGAGAAAGAATGACTGGGAAAATTTCCTTCTTATTCTATCCAGCCCAATCAGAAATCCTATCACTTGAATGAAAACTCCATCCTTGTAAGATTGCTGTGAATCTGCAGATAAGATCTCTGTTATACAGTTCTTGCTGTCCAATGACAATATCAAGTCGTTGATGGCCTGCTCCAGAAAGAAAAAAGAAATTAAAACATCATATCATTCATCACAAGGTTTACATTCTTTCACAATGCAGTAATACCAGAGTACTAAGTTCTATTTACTGATGCAACTCACAATTGTAAAGAACAAATGAGAACATCTAGTCAAATAAAAGTACTAGCATAGGAGAATATATGCATATGATGCTGAATTTACAGGGATAAAGACTGTGCCTCCTGAAGGATTCCCTAAGACTGGCTACATCCTGCGACTAATCATTGGTCGACTGAGGCAAACCCCATCCAACAACTGGTAATCGGTACAGTACTGATAGCACCTATGAGCGAATACTGGTAATTTAAGTACACTGCATATTTTGCAATAGTTCTAAAAGTTATAGAAACAATAAAATTGACACACCATTGTAGCGTTGTAAGTCCAAGGAACTAGAGAGAAACAAAGAAGTAAGATGAAACTGGCACATAAGTCTTCTTCAATTGCTCAACAGTTAATAGTTTTTTATCAAAATAAAGTTCTAATTTTAAGAGAAACAGTAAAATTCCAAAGGATATTGATGATAAGCATGTAGGGCACAGAAGCCCCACAAGCTCATACACATCCGACAAGTAGTCACTTCACTCAGTAAAAGAATTTAACTTAGTTATTATACAGTTTAGACCCCAAATCAGGATTGAATAAATTTCAGAATGTTAATGAGCCAAATTTTCTCCCCATCCCATGACTTTGTGGACCAGTGACGCAATTATGGATATCTCATAGATCCTTAACCAATAATTCTAACTCTTGATTGAGCCTCGTCATGACTGAAATTTATGAACTAGTGATAGCTACTTTCTTTGAAAATAATTAGTTCAGTTTACAGACACTGAGTTTTCTAATTCAACAGCTAGAGTTGTCCAGAAACTATTCCAACGTCCTGGCTTTTGTGACAGACTGCCCTAATCCAACAAACTAAAACATCTATAGAATCTAAGCCCTCAACTGATCACTCCCTCATTGCAAACTCTTGCCCATAAAGCTCACAAGACAATTATAAGAAATGATATTAGGTTAATATCAGCAAAATTAATACTCATGCAATAAAAACATAAAAATAAACACAGACAAGTAAACTCAAAGCTCCAGTGAAGTATATATCTAAGTTCTGCAATAAAAGCGCCTTAACACCATAGAAAAGGTCCAATTACAACACCCAAACATAATCAATTGTTCAAAAAAATAAATAGACAAAAACAATAAATGAATACTATTTCACAATAAAAGTCTCATTATGTACACCAAAGTATTTACTATTGCGGATTGTTATGTGCACTTAAATGCCCTAAAAACATCATTTCTAACTTTGACACCCTGAAGATTTTTCCCCAAGAAATAAAGTTCATAAAACTAACTTTAGTGGCCCTGTTAAGTCAATTTAGAGTATCAACGTTAAATGTTTTTGGACTTTGGGGTATGTTTTGGGCAAACAGACTTTGGGCTATCGAAGTAAAATGGTGTAGACTTTGGGGCATTTAAGTGCAAATAAACTGCTTGGCACTGACAAAAGAATGAGAAGCTGACTCTCAGTCAAAAATTTTCAAATGTCATTACTTTGACTGCAATTGAAGCCTTTGAAATATAATATTGCATTAGAGTAATGTTGTACAAGACTTTACTTGTGTCGTAGTCACTGATCTCATCACTCCATTAGAATCTGGCCGGATTACAATGCTCGAATCTTGATAAAATTGGTGGAATAATTCTGGTGACCCATGAAGAACTCCGTAGTATTGTTCAAGAAAGGCATTTGCAACCTGTAAAATCGTTTCTTTAAAATCATGAGATTCACGGCAACAAAATAAATAATGGTAATAATAAAGAACCACATAAGTTAAGATAATACTGGATAAATGAATCAAAACATACCACTTTTGGGCTAACAGGGGGAACAGGATGTTCGGTTGGCAACCCCATCTCTGCAGGAAATCTAGTATCTGCATAATTCAGCCACACTTATTCTTTGAGGGAGGAAATCCAAAGATGATTTATTAATATGACAAATATAGCTAGAAAAAAATTATAAAAAGGATACAAGAGCATTAAAAAGCATATATAAGAAAACAATGCCTACACCAAAAGGGAACCTTGAAAAGGTCCATTGACAACACAAAATTAGATAACACAAAAGAAATATTGAGCAATGGTAAAGCTATTTATATTTCAAATTAAAACGTGTAGAAACTGCATGAATACAGTCTGTTCGTGACCAGGTTTTACATGTAGTCAACAGCTAAATATATACAAAAAAAAAAAAAAAAAAACAATTATAACTCATGTACCATGTAAAAAGAATGAAAAGCTTGACATAGCTCTCATATAATAGCAGCAGCTGCTGCTGCCGTAGTGCTTAGATAATTAACATACCCAAAAAGAAACAGTTAAATTTATTACAATCGTATTTGTAAAAATTATCCAACTTGGAAGAACTCAACTACTGATATCAAAAGTTACAATTACATTTACATTCACTGTTCCGCAACCTCCTGAAACTAAAGTTTTGATTTCAGTTAATTTGTTTCCACAGTTTTGCTCAACTCAAGGTCTAGGATTTGTTAGTTACTGCTGAATAATATAAATATAAATATATGTTTAAAATGTAAAATTTGAAACTAAATGTAAGATGATTAATTGATTAATTAACAAAAAACCACGTCTAAGATGTTGAAAATTGGTCTGGCTTTCAATTCATGAAGACATATAAATGCTGTAAATATATTTACGGCTTTGATCTCGAGAGCATGTGTAGAAGAATATAAAAGTGAGGGGTTAAATATAACTCATATAGTAATCAGTTCTGGTTGGTTGGTTCAGGTTTCAGATAGTACCTAATCAAACAACAAATGCATTAGATACTATTCCCAGGTCAACCTCCCAAACTGAACCCATTTCATAATGAATCTTCATATTTTCAAATTGGACAAACTTAGAACCCCTTTGAAGTAGTCTAGAATCATAAAATATCCCTACATTTATTAATTGATCAACAAACGCTTAAATTCACATTACTGAATCAAATATGCACCCTCCTTTAATTATGATGCATCTTGTACCCTTTAAACGACCACCATCATTGTCCTTATTTTTAATCATGTAAAAGAGTTACATTTAATTTGGATAAAATTTCAGATAGTTCTTCTAAAGTAATTCTATATTTAAACAACTAACATGTAAACAAAAAAACACTCGCGAGCAGGAATCAATATTAGTTTTGCCCGATTTTCCCCATTCAGACAAAATTGTAAAAATAAGAAGGGCTTCTCAACTCTGTACATTTAGACCAAATCATTTAAAAGAATTAAAAGAGTTACATTTAATTTTGTAAGCTTCCCAATATTGAACTCATTTTATAATGAGTCTTCATATTTTCTAATTGAATAAACTTCAGAAAGCCCCCTTGAAGTAGTCTCTAGAATCATAAAAGATCCCTGCATTCAGTAATTGATCAACAAATCTGCAAGGCCTTAAATGCACATGATTGGATCACATTTGCTCCCACCTTTAGTGCATGATGCATTTAGTTACCCTTTTAACAGAAACAAACTCATCCTCCTTATTTTTGTCATTTAAAATATTTGCATTTAGTTTGGCTAAAATTTCAGAAATCCTCCTAAATAACCACTAGAATAAGAAAAAAGAAACTTGTATTTATTAGTTGAACAAAACGCCTCCTTCTATCATTGTTAACAAGTATCTCTAAAATAACCAACATACCTCTAATATTAAGAAGAATTCTGAACAATTTTTTAGGATAAATAGAACTTAAATACCCCAAAATTTACCTAACTTTGCACTTATATACCCTCAGTTTTGTTTTCTGTATTGATATACCTTAAAAGTTTTTTTAAACGACATATTAGTACTCTCTCTTAGGAGGCTGTTAAAATATTCCCCAAAAGATTCCCATGCGAGTGTCAAATGTCAACTATAGGACGTGTTCACCCCTTTAGTTTAATGAAGCCTGAAACCACACATAAACCTATCCTGACTCTATTTTAATTTTCTTTTACATTCATTTTGCCTAGAACTAATTTAGATTTCTTCTCCACTTTTTCCCAATTTCTCACCATTTATTTTGGGGAATTCAAACACCATGAAGTCGGCCTCTGGGAATTATTCTAGTTCATCAAGCTTTGGGGCTGTTGAACAGATTGAGTCAACAAAACATTAAAAAATACAACTCATTCTGTTGTTCACTAACACAATTCCAATATATTCTAAAATTTGCTAAAAATTAACAAATTTACATTCAAAATTACTCAAATTCACTCAAATTAACGAACTCCAATCAATAGAAATCCATCAACTTAAGCCATAGGACAACAAAAAGTTTAAGTTCTGATAGAGGGTTTACCAGGTCTGGGACAAGTAAAGCCAAAGAAGAGGGGGTTGTCAATTTTCCAGTGTGGAGAGCGGTTGTTGGAGTGTTATGGCTGGCCAAGGACTAAATATAGAATCTACGACTAGGTTAGTTTTTGGGGTAGAAGGGGATACAAAGTAAAAAGGGAAAGATATATGTTGATGTATTTTTGTCTATTCAACCAAAACTACTATTGTCAACAAAAATGGAGGGAAACAGTAGGGTAAAATGCAAGAAAAGTTAAGGGTATATAAGTACAAAATTGGGCAGAGGTATTTAAGTACTATGTATTTTAATCCAAAATGTTCTTTGTTTCTATAAATATGTACACATCTCTATGGACCGTAATGCCTCATAGAATTTTGTATTATTTTAAGGGTTAATTGCGAACAGACCCCATGTAGTACCACCCAATTGTGAATAGACCCCCTTTCATTGCTTTAAATATCTCTGATATCTCCGATATATTGGCCGATATATTGTTTTATAAGGCTTGCCATAAGATGATATGATCTCAATATCGTGTACCCTTTTTTTGCAATTTTTGAGCATATATCCCCGACATAGCCGATATAGCAGTCGATATATTGACGGATATCTCCCTTTACAAGGCTTGTCAATTGTCACACAACAATATAGTTAAGCAAATTTTCTTTAATGTTTTTTCACAAAAATTATAGCCCTATGAAGTTTTTAGCAAAATACTAGTAGGCTTTTTTCCATTAATAAGTTTCTACTATTGATTAGTGATCCAAAACATATATTATTTACATTTTTATATGCTTAGATTTTGTCAAATATGTTTAGATTATATTTTGGGACATTATATTATATAAATCCACATGATCCGATATGGCACTCCAATATTTACCACATATCCCCAATATTTCCACTATATCCGCAATATGATATGAATTTTGGCAGTTCGATATTTCCCCGATATCCGATATTTAAAAACCTTGCCCCCTATAGTTCTATTTCTGCGATTAGACATCCTGAGTAAATTCTTTTTGGCTCTTAAAATCGTTCCAAAGTTTTGAGGAGGCGGTGTAGACCCCCTATAGTTCTACTGGTGAGGATATACCCTCAATTGCTAACTTTTTTTTACTTTTAAGAGAGTCAAAAAAGTTCACGAAGAGGGTGTACTTGTGCCTAACCTAGGCCAATACCGTCTATTCCTCACAAATAGAGCTATAGAGGGTCTATTCACAATTGGGTCATACTAAGGGGGCCTACTCGCAATTAGATTTAATAAGACATTTTAGATGGATTTTCTTCTTTTTGTATTCCTTTTTGAGAATATTAAAATTGAATTTTGAATGAAGACGAGGAGTGAAAAAAAAAAACAAAATTAGGTCTAATGAAAAAAACTCTAAACATAACTCTAAATGATAAAAATAATGAGGTGAGGATATTTTCATCAAAAGGGTAATGAAATTTTTCATTAATAAAAGAAGGGAATGGTTGTGATTCAATCACATAGGGTGGTTGTTCAAAAGATAGCAAAGCAGGAAGAGTTTCTGATTGTAGAGGTTACTTCATGGGGATTTTTTTAATTTACCTTTTACATTTACTTATTTTTGCATCTGTTGCTTCCTTTGAGAGAAACATATTGTGTTCCTCATTCTCACATTTTGCTCTTATCTAAACTTCTCTTCTCAATTTTTCTAATTTATGTTTAACTCTTTATTTAACATGAGTTTAACTCTTTATCTATCATCTTATCATTTATATTTATCTCCCTTTATTTGTGTCTATCTCAATTTTATCTTAAGCCAACTCATGCATAAATATATCTTTTAGATTGATAACACATTGTCTTACTAGATTTCCTTTCCAAGAAAGTGGAGATTTCCCTCCAAATTCTAACTTTCTCTCAAACCCCAATTCAAATAAAACAATAAACAGCAAACTACAACAAACAAATCTATAGATCTCTAGACTCACCCTCCATATATTATGTAAAATTGCGAAGAAAGATTTCAATAAAATAGAAAGAACATAAATAATTGACCTCAACAGACTCCCGTCCCATCACTGGTATCCTTTAGATTATTAACCTACACCTACGCCAGTAATTGATGAAAATTCAAAATTTTTTTAAGAAAATAGAAGCTAACGAGTATTCAAAAAAATTTCAAATTAACAAGAACAATAACGACAGAAGGCTTCCAATTTCTTCAGTTGAGGAAGTTCCATCATTATCATTAGCATCTGATAAAACAGAATGTTGCATAAAAGTACATCAGACAGGAATAGAAGAGGGAATCAATCCCTCCTCATAATGAGCTCCCAAAAACCCACAACAGCATCAAGAGATCATTACAACAACTCCAATCCAAATAAACGAATAATCGCAAAACCCTAGTTTCTGATCACGATAGAACCAGCCAATGCATTATCCGCGTCGAGAAATCAACAAAAGGGTATCTAGAGATAGAAACCATAAACCCTAATAATAATAGTCAGAATCTCTACGATCCGAACAAGAAAAAAAAAGTAATTATTAAAAATTTACCGAGTATATGAAGATGACCGGTAGAAAGCGCCGCTGGAGGGGAGAAGGGGGGGAGGGAGGAAGTTCGTTTATTTGATGGGCTGGGCTCTGATGTAAGTCTTGTATAGGGAAAGCTAGGGCTCTGAGAGGTCAAGCCAATTGGCTCCAAAGTTATGTTTAGATTGGGCTTAGTCCTAACTCAATTCAACACTTATTTTTGGGATTAATTTTAAGAAAAATTCCGGATTAGCTCCAGAGACATGTGTAGATCGGGCTAGTACAAACTTAATTCAACAGTCATTTTTAGAGTCTAACAACCCTCTAAATTTTATGCACTCACAATAAACGCCCCTGAACTTTGGGGGTGTCTCACCGCCTCCTTGTAGTTTAAACTTTTCATATTACGCTACTCTATATCCAATTAGTAAATAATTAAATGTCTTTAGGAGGAAAATGACAATGACTAAATCGTGGAATTTTCTTTCGACTTTGCATTGAAAACACAGAAGAACGGGTCTTAATCGTTAATTTCTCTACTGAAAACTTGTTTAATTACTGAATATCTCAAGCACTTCAGTCATTGCAAAGACCAATTAAAAATTCAAATCTAACGTAAGAATCGGGTAAGACAACCAAAATATTAGATATAAGATTGGAGGAGTTTTAGCAAGCGCCAGATGATTTCAAATGGGTGTAAAAATAGGCATTGTATTCTTTGGGTTAATCAACTCTAATAAAAACATAGTGACTCGTCTCAAGCAAGTTGATGTAGAGGGACTTATTTCAAAACATGAAGATTGGGCTGTTTGGATGTCC
>JBAKGM010000139.1:22731252-22741526 GCA_037177215.1 Asparagus racemosus
TGACCAAATCAAGTCATCAATAGGTGGGGCGACTTGGGGCATATATGAAAAAACAACCCAACAAGTCGCCCCACCTATCGATGACTTGATTTGGTCAGCACTGAGCAGTGCTATTGTCTTGACGGGGACGGGGGACGAGAGAGAGAGAGCGAGAGAGCGATCGCAACGCTCATTGAAAATTCGTATTTCGATCTGTGTTTTCTCACGCGCGTTCAGGTAATCCTCGCCTCGATCAGATATCTCTTCTCCTCTGGTATTTTTTTTCCTTTTAATTTTCTTTTAAATCTTTTAGATCCCAATCTCTGTGGGGGGTTCGTTCTTTGCGTTCGTCGCGTTCGATGAAATGCCTACCTCAGCTTATTATGGGATTTTCATTTTTTTTAATTCGTCGGCGGTCATGGTTTTTTTTTTTTTTTTGATAAGGGAATTTAGTGGGGAAAATACATTTTTGTTGTAAGTAATAAACATCAAATTGCACAAAACTATCTCCTTAAGTTTGTAAATGGCTTCTTCAATGTGTATCCTGTAGATTATAGGTGTTGCAAATTTACATCCCAATTCTAAATTTTTTTATTCCCAAATTTATTGCTGTTAGAATCTCATACTGGGATTTTGTGAGGGAAGGATTACTTAATTTAATTAAGGATGGTTTAGTCATTTAAAGAATAAGTAAATCAGTTTAGTAAAATATAATACACTATTTAAATTGGGTTCTCTAACAGTAAGGGGGGAGAGTTTGAGGGAAGATAACAAATTGGGGGATGACTTGTTTATGACAATGATTTAGGTGTAAAAGTAAAATAGCTATAATTTGGTTCATATATATCGAGAAAACCCTTATATAAATAAGTATCAAAGTGCATATGAATGTGTGAGGGTTTAAATTTTAATGAAAATTGTGTGTAGAAACAAATTAAGCTCAATGAGCAACCAATCCCATAACCAAAAACCGAACAAAGTCCTCTAAACTTGGTTCTTCAAGTATGGTCATATTGTATCTACTGTATTCTTTGCCTTTGGTTTGAATAAAGTAATGCTATTTGGTGACCAGGTGACTCTTTGAAACAATACGGATAATAACAGTTTAGGGAATCAATTTGTTTATTGAATTATTACAAGAAAGCATGAACTTATGCGCTTGTATTGTCTCTCCTTGAACTCATGGATATTTCACATGGATGTTTAATATATTTGCTTGTAGTTTTGCATTTTTTCCTTCTATTTGATGTTCAAGCATGTAATTTCATTCAATTATATGGATCAGATATTTGATGGCTAAGCTGGTTGGTACACGCATCGGCCACATTAATCTGTCTAATGATCTTAGGTGTTCTCAACTTCCTCCACTTGGTTTAAAGCATTCATCAAAAGGCTCTTGGAATCTTTCTTTTAGTATCTCAAGACATCACAAATCTCTTAAAATAGTTGCCTCATCGTCAAAATCCTCAAGCAACATGTCTACCACCCACTTTGATAATACCCTACCTTCAAGAGGTCAATGCTATAAATTTGTGAGCTCAATTTGATGTCCCGATTATCTTTCGCAGAAAAATTTGACTCTTTGTTATTTCCATGTTCTTGCTTATTATAGAGGTTCTAGAGATTTGGCGGAGTGCAGATGCTGTTTGCTTTGATGTAGATAGTACTGTCTGTGTGGATGAGGGTATTGATGAGCTTGCAGACTTTTGCGGTGCTGGGAAAGCTGTTGCAGAGTGGACAGCCAAGTAAAATGCGCTTTATTGATTTGTATCTAGTTTAGGGTGTGTTAATGATTTTTTGTTTTCTGTATCTTAAGGGCCATGAGTGGTTCTGTTCCATTTGAGGATGCTCTTGCTGCCAGACTATCATTGTTCAACCCTTCTCTGTCCCAACTCCAGGATTTTTTGGAAAAGAGACCGCCAAGGTATTGATGCTTCTTTAGTTCTTTATCTTCCAAAATTATTAATGCCTGGTGGGGACAGTTTATTAGGAACCATTTAGCAACTTTTGTTGAAACCTTTTTCAAAGTAGCATTGTGATGTCTACTGACCTTATTCTTATGGAAATAGATCAAATGAAGTTGCTGACGTGATTCTAATTTCTTTGATGCATTCTCTTTATTGACATGCAAGTGTTCACAAATAAGTCACTATCAAATTGTTAAGGTGTAAATGATCATGTTGGTGTTAATGTGTCTTAATTTATTTACTTGTAGAGTTTATTTTGACTTGTAGAGTTATGATGCATTGAAGAGTTGCATATTAATTATGCATTCACTAAATAAGTCAAAGTTCAATCTTAGAGAGATTGTTCTTTTGATGAGAGCATGACAAAAAAAGAGAGAGTGTGTGAGAAAAGAAGAGAGGCGGAAAAATAGAGAGAAAAGAGTGTGAGGATTAGAAAGTGGAGTCCTCGTACTTGTCTATTTTTTCATAGTGAATCTCTCCACCATCCGAGGATGTAGGCCGGAGTTTGGGGCCATACCTTGTAAATATTGTCTTGTCTTGTTGCATTGTGCTTCCATAGTCTTTTGACGTCTCAATCTCCTAGATCCTGCGGTTCCATGTGTCGGGATCGGCATACAACGTTAGATTCCGCATCCGTCGTAGAGAGATTATTCAATTAATAATTCACAACAGTTGGTATCAGAGCATTCGGTGGAGATTCGAGCTAGTATGGAGTCAAAGTTCAAGGTGGGTAAGTTTGGCGGCAAGGGAACTTTCTCTTTATGGCAGCGCACTTTTAGTACAAGGGCTCTGCAAGGCGCTGTTGGGGAAGGAGAAAATGATGAGATCAGTCCTTATTGTTTTGTCAAAATCCTGAGAGAAGGATCAACTTCAACGTCCATGTCAAAAGCACTGATGACGAAGCACTGATGACGGAAGAAGAGCGTGAAGATTTAGATCTCCAAGCGGCGGTGACTATTGAGTTGTGCCTCATGGATGTGGTGCTTTGCAACGCGATCGACGAGAAGATGATGGCTGGTTGAGTCTTTACACGTCGAAGAATCTCTCCAATAAGCTTTACCTCAAGAAGTAATATTCAGGTTGCATATGAAGGAAGGCACATCAATTGATGACCATCTTAGTGTCTTCAATAAGTTGGTTAGTGATTTGTTGTGCGTTGATGAGAAGTTGAAAGAGGACAGCAAAGCTCTTCTATTGTTGAACTCATTGCCACCTTCATATGAGCATTTGGTGACTACTATCATCTATGGGAAGGAGATCCTCTAGTTTGAAGATGTCGTAAATATGTTGGTGTCGAGCAAGATTCAAAAGAGACCCATGAAAACGCAGGAATTGGGGGAAGGCTTGTTTGCATCATCTTTCAAGGGGAGAGATAGAAACAAAGATTGGAAGGGGAATGAAGATTGTCGAAGAGGAAAGTCGAAAGACAAGATGATTTTATATCACTTTTGCAAGGAGCCAGGGCATTTTCTTAGAGAGTGTAAGGAGTACAACTGGGCACCTACAAAAGAAGGGGAAGAAAGACTCGGCCAGTGTGGTGATTTCTAAACTCGAGCCATAAGCGGATTTGCTCATTGTGAGCTTGCCAGGAAGTCAATATGCAAATGTGTGGGAATTTGGTTTAGGTTGCTCTTATCACATGGCCCCAAATAAAGAGTGGTTTGAGACATATGGGCCGCTTGATGGAGGATCAAGTTTGATAGGGTACAATGCATCTTTTAAGACAGTTAGGATTAGAACCGTGAAGATCAAGATACATGATGGTGCTATTAGAACTCTTACCAAGGTGAGACATGTGCCAGAGTTGACAAAGAATCTTATCTCCTTGGGCGCAGTAGATTCTTTAGGTTGTCGGTATGGAGCTGAAGATGAAGTTCAAAAGGCGACTAAGGGGCATTAGTGGTGATAGGAGGGTAAAAGGTGGGCAACTTGTACAAATTGCTTGGCAACACAATCAACGGAGGAGTTGTGGCAGCTATCAGGAAGAATAGCGAAGACAACACCAAGTTGTGACACATGAGACTTGGCACATGAGTGCACAAGGATTGAGGAGCTGCATAAGAGGGGTCTTCTCAACGGTGTTAGAAGCTGTAAGCTCAACTTTTGCAAGTATTTCGTGTTTGGTAGACAAAACAAAATTCAGTTTAAGACGGCGACTCACAAAAGCAAAGAAGTGCTAGATTACATCCATTTGGATGTGTGGAGATTGGCACCTGTACGGTCCAAAGGAGGAGCCGAATACTTCATCACCTTTATTGATGACTTCTCATGAAAAATATAGGTCTATTTTATGAAACATAAATATGAAGTGTTTGAAAAGTTTCAAGAGTGAAAGACTAATGTTGAGAAGAGCATGGGGAGATTTGTGAAGTGCTTGAGGAGTGATAATGGAGGTGAATACACCTCTACCAAATTCAAGAAGTTCTGCAAAGTTGAAGGCATAACTCAGCATTATACAACACCAGGCGGGGTTGATCAAAATGGGATTGCAGAACGGATGAACAGAACTCTTTGTGAGAAAGCAAGGAGCATGTGGCTGAATTCGGGGCTACCTAAGGAGTTTTGGGTGGAAGCAATCAATATATCGTGTTAGTTGTCAACCTAGCACCATCTACTGCAATGGGCTTGAAGATCCTTGAGGAAGTGTGGCTTGGGAGAAGGCTGATTATTCAAGGTTGAGAATATGCGGTTGCCTAGCATATGCACTTGTAGATGCGAGCAAGCATCAAAGCTTGATGCAAAATCCAAGGAGTGTGTGTTTATTGGGTTCTTGCGTGGGGTGAAAGGCTACGAGTTGTGGGATCCAGCAGAGAAGAATATCTTTGTGAGCAAGGATGTGGTCTTTGATGAAGACTGAATGGGTAAAGCTTTAGAGAACATGACGGTCAAAGAAGGAGGTGATGAATAGAAAGTTTAAGTTAAGGTGGAGCTGACCGCTTCAAATGAGAAGTTGAACTAGAAAATGCAAGTTGAGGAGACAATGAAGTGTATAGAGCCATTAGGTAGAGTTGCAGCTATAGGCACTAGAGACACGACGGCTAGAACGGAGATGCCTTATAACATTGCACTTGATAGAGACCGGAGGGTGATTAAAGCTTCGGCAAGATATGGATTTGAAGAAGATTCGGTTGCATTTGCTCTTGTAACCGAGGAGGGAGATCCGTCAACTTTCAAAGAAGCTCTTGACCATGGAGAGAAGTGTGAGTGGATTATAGCCATGGAAGAAGAGATGGAGTCTCTTCGAAAACATCAAACATGAGAGCTAGTGAAACTACTTACGGGGAAGAGAGCTATCGGGTGCAAGTGGATCTATCGCAAGAAAGAAAGTTCTAGTCCACAAGAGAAGATGAGATGTAAGGCGAGACTTGTAGCAAAGGGGTACATCCAAAGGGAAGGTGTGACTATAACGAGATCTTCTCTCCAGTGGTGAAGCACACATCTACACCGGTGCTCCTATTCATTATGGCTATAGATAATTTGGAGCTTGAGCTACTGGATTTCAATATGGCATTTCTCCATGGGCATATAGATGGGGAGATCTACATGCAACAACCAGAGAGGTTCGAGGAGTAAGGGAAGGAGGACCATGTATGCAAGCTAAAGATGTCTCTCTATGGGTTGAAGCAATCACTGAGACAATGGTACAATAGGTTTGATTCTTTTATGATGAACAACTTCACCCGTAGTGAGTATGATAGTTGTCTATTCAAATAAATTGCTTGACAGGTCATGAATATATTTACTTTTTTATGTTGATGATATGTTGATTGCCGCTAAGAATGTGGATACTATAAAGGAGAGCTTGAGTAGAGAATTTGAGATGAAAAATCTAGGTGGTGCTTAGAAAATCCTGGGTATGGAGATCTGTTGAGATGGAGAGAAGGGATTACTATGGCTATCTCAGAGCAAGTGCATCGATAACATATTTGAGAGATTCAACATGAATCAAACGAAGCATGTGTCTACCCCTACTGGATCACATTTCCAGTTATCAATTAGATGTTGTCCTTCTATGGTGGAAGAGAAGAACAATATGGCAAGAGTGTCATATGCAACTGCAATCGGGTCACTCATGTATGCTATGGTGTGCAGTAGGCCGGTTATCTCTCATGCAGTGAGCTTAGTAAGTCGATGCATGGCAAATCTGGGAAAGAAGCACTGTGAAGCGGTGAAATGGGTGATGAGGTACCTAAGAAGAACCATTAAGAGGTGTATTATGTTCTCTATGGACGGTATGCACAAACAAGTGGAGGGTTTGTAGATTCTGACTATGCAGATGATCTGGACCAGAGGAGGTTCACTACCGAATATGTATTCACATATGGAGAAGCCTAGTTAGTTGGAAGTTTACACTTCAAAGCACGATGGCTCTTTCTACAACAGAGACTGAGTATATGGCAGGGTTGAACGGCGAATGAGGCATTATGGCTGAAAGTCTTGGTGAGTTCCCTTGGAAGGGAACAAGATCTGGTGTCTATTCATTGTGATGGCCAAAATGACATTCATTTGGCGAGAGATCTGATGTTCCATACTGCCATTCTAGAACCAAGCACATTGATATAAGTTACCATAAAATTCGAGATTGGATTGAAGAGGGGAGATCATTTTTGAGAAGATTGACACAAAGACCAATCCGGCAGACTTCATGACGAAAGTTGTTCCTGCGGATACGTTCGAGTTATGCTCGAATGCCATCAATGTCATCCACCATTGATGGTGAGGGAGCACTGCAGCGGGAGCGCGGTTGGGTATCCCATCCGAGATGCCTTGAGGAGAGATGCACCAAAGAGTATACAGTGGCGAGAATTAGAATTAAGTCAAGATGGAGTTTGTTGGTGTTAATGTGGCTTAATTTATTTACTTATAGAGTTTTATTTTGACTTGTAGAGTTCTGATGCATTGAAGAGTTGCATGTTAATTATGCATTCACTAATAATTCAAAGTTCAATCTTATATAAAGAGATTGTTCTTTTGATGAAAGCATAACAAAAAAAAAAAAGAGTGTGTGAGAGAAAAAGAGAGAAGGAAAAATAGAGAGAAAAGAGTGTGAGATTAGAGAGTGGAGTCCTTATATACTTGTCTATTTTTCAAAGTGAATATCTCTCCACCATCCGAGGACGTAGGCCAAAGTCTGGGGCCGAACCTCATAAATATTGTCATATCTTATTGCATTGTGCTTTCATGTTCTTTCGACGTCTTAGTCTCCTAGATCCTGCAGTTGTGTGTGTCGGGATCGGCATACGGCAATAGATTCCGCATTCGTCGTAGAGAGATTATTCAATCGATAATTCACAGTGGATCAAACTTAAGCTAGCGACCTCTATTTGAGTTTGATTATTTAGAAATTTGAGGAACTCAAAATCAAGCACTCCAAAAGAAACATTAAAAGCACTCCAAAAAAAAAGTTACTCATTTCTCTTCTTTTTTTTATTATCATGTAAGTAACTCATATAGTAGTGGTCCAGTTTTCTAGCAAGTTATCTGTGCGTAAAAAAAGTTGTTAATAGTTTGCTCAGATCATTGGTCTATAGTAATATGGAGAACGTTCTATATTTGGCAAAGCTACATGTTTGTATTTTTCCATATTGGCTAAACACCTTATATTTTAAAATTTAAATATCAAATAACTTTTAGAGAGTCTTCCCATGCACGTACACACATATAGACATTGAGCTTATTTGAACCAAACATGAGCCAGCAAGGCCTAGCTGGAGTTCTACTTGTTTCTTAATCGACCAAGCCAAAATCAGGTTATGGGCCAAGCCGAACATGAATTGTTTGTGAGATTCTGGTATGTTTGACAGTCCTAATTTGAAATGACATCAATCATGAAACATATAATATGTAGGAATAAGGCATTGAAATTCTGAATTGTAATAGAAAAACCATATCGGTTAGGATCGCTCCTAATATATTAGGCAGAAAAACGAAAAGCTACCCTTTCAACTACTATTAACTCTCGTCCAACCTGTAGAATATTCATAATGGTTCCTCTTCTCAATGTGTTCTATTTGGGAGAACAAATCCTCTTCTTGGAGTTTGAAAATTCGAGCAATCTGCATCAATCTGGCATCAACATCCTGCTGCAATTACAGATTGACAAACCCAACCAGGAATCTTTGCTTGTGAGCATACAATAGAGACGTGAATAATTGAAATTGACTAACTCATCCATTTTCCCTCCTTTTCATGTTGTGGGATATACAGTGTTTGTGTGGGAAATACATTGTTATGCATAATAATGAATGATACACTCACAATCATCTCCATGTTGCCATTTCCACATGAAGTTTGGCAAACAGTCAAAGATGGTTGAAATATATAAATGCAGAAGCATTCAAAAGTAGGTGATTTTGTGAGTTGAGATTCACAAGTTGGGTGTATTATATTAAAGAGAAGATTTTTGTCATTAATGTGTTACTTGACATTGTGGATTGTGCTTTTATATAATTTTGCCACATTAGGCTATACTTACTATCTGTTCTTAAGTGTACTTAGGTTCTTCTATATTACTGTAAAGAGTTACCATTAAATGGGATATATCTCTTATAAACTGCATTAAATCTATAACTTTTATCGTGCATCAAATGCATATCTTTGTCCTCTTCGAGTCTTTCTTAAACCAGTATCCACTCTTCAATTATGTGTTTTTTATCATTATTTGTTATAAGGCTCTAACTTTCTTGTCTTTTGTAAGTTTGACCACTTTTGACACTGATGTTCCCGTTATGCAGGATTTCTCCTGGCTTTCCTGAATTAATCAACAAGCTGAAGGCTGCTGGTACTAGTGTATATCTTATATCAGGAGGCTTTCGTCAAATGATCAATGTATGCTGCTAAACTCTATAACAAGGCTCATATATTTTGTGGTTATAAGAGTACAGATCACGATCTGCTGCTAAAATATTTTGCAGTGCTATTTAGACTGCATAAATGACACACTAGAAGCAGTTAAAAAAAAAACTTAAATTCAAGTCTATAATTGAGAGCCTATTGAGTATTATACCAAGTCACTTGCACTCTAGCGGCACAACTTATATAACAAAAGTTAAGACGCAAAATTCTAATTTGCGTAACTTCCAAAACGCAATGCTGAGATGCAGATAACTTTGGTTCCCTGTTCTTCACAAGTTTGGTTGGACTAGTTGCATAGAGGCTGCAGTCGTTGCAGACATAATCATTTTCATTCTGCTTATGCACCATCATGAATCATAACCATGGCAATCTGCAATTTTCTCGTCAGTTCTCACCAAAATTATGTTATATCACTGATAAGTTTGACTAGTATTCTCTTGCAATCTTATTCTTTTAGTAGGTAGCATGTTCTTATTCATTCTAATTTTGTTGAATAAATCAATTAACCATGCGAAACTTCAAAACATTTCCAATCAAGTCCTATAGCTTTCAGAAATCATATTTGCAAGGCTTCTTTTAACTTCATAAGCCTATGTTTTCAACAATATTTCTAGTTTCTGCCTTGATTTGACTTTTTTTGATTCTGTCTCAAGTCTCCTTTATGATTCTCATTAAACTAGTTATTAACTTTCTAAGAAACCTCGCATAATATGTTACTTATTTTATCTGTCACTCAAAGCTGCAGTATCTTTTTTCTATGAAGTTTGAATTTATAGAAAATAGTAAGCTGACACATTTAAGTGTGAAGCCTGTTGCATCACAGCTTGGAATTCCCCTGGAAAACATCTTTGCAAATCAATTACTTTTTACGAGTTCTGGGGGTTTCCTTGGGTTTGACAAAGACGAGTTTACTTCGAGGAGTGGTGGGAAGGCTACAGCTGTGCAACACATAAGAAAGGTACAGGAATTTGTGATGGTAATTAAGTTAGATAATTTTTTCTCAACTTCTTCATCATTTTATAATTTGGGACTTGTAGGTCCATCACTACAAGACTTTGGTCATGATTGGAGATGGAGCAACTGATCTTGAGGTAATGGAAATAATCTTTAATATCAATTTTCTAAATGTCATCAATTTTGAAATTTTTGGTGCATCAGTTAGGCTATAGAGGTTTTGATTGAAGACCAGGTCTAATCTTCATTAATATCAAAATATGCCAAATATTTCCATATTTTAGCCGTTAATATGGACTCATTGATAATTCTAATTGCAGACTAGCACCCCCACCCCACCCCACAAAAAAAAAAAAAAAGAAATCTAAAATTTATGATATTGATGCTATAAAAAGCAACAGGAAGAGTAACAATCACTGAGATTTAAATGTTGTTACGTAATTGTTATGGTCCTGAACGCTCAATGAGGCTAATCAACGCGATTAAGGGGATAATGCCTCCTCCCCAGGCGACGTTAGT
>JBAKGM010000139.1:22744110-22762555 GCA_037177215.1 Asparagus racemosus
ATATATGGGGTATGCTTGGCACCAAGGTTAAAATTGATGCTTGGCCAATTCTCATCTATGTATTTAAACTTTTCCACTTAAAAATAGTTCCACTTGTTTACTCACCCATTTAATTATTTAATTAGCAGACAAGAAATTAATACTGTTGTTGAATGGTAGGTGAAGGATAGTGGTAAATATTCGATCACAGTGTCAACTCAAATTAATGTTGTTGTTGAAAGGTAGTTGAAGGATTGGGGTAAATATTCGACCACGGTGTCCTAATATCCCGCACATCTAATGTCGCCATCTCTGCTTTCTCCCTCTGAACTCAACTCAAGCTGCTCGCTATTTTCTATTCTACTGAGAATTCTGATGTTTCTTCTCCTCACATGTGCGGTTTTTTGGTGAACACCCATTTGATCCTTCACTCAGTTCATCTGATATATATATAAGGTCCGTTCTCATGATTTCTGTAATGAGTTTTTGTTAATTTCTGCTGAGAACTCACTTTCTTCTTCTCATTTGTTATTAATTTAGTGACCCATTTGAGCCTTCATTCAGTTCATCAATTATAAGGTCTGTTCACAGGATCTGTAGTGGGTTTTGGTTAATTTCTGTTGAGCTTCTGTTATTTGGTGACTGCCCATTTGATCTTTTGCTTCGTTCTTCAGATATAAGGTTTGGTTAATATCTGAAAATTTAAGGTTAAATTTGATTGATTTATTTATTTTTTATTTGTAGGTTGCTGTGAGTGATGGGCTCTTGTTGTTTGATTCTGCTGGTGATTCTCTCGAGCCTGCTTAGATTTGGAGTAGGAATCCATTGTGGAGAGCAGCCCCTTTCAAAAATTGCCATTCACAGAGCTAGACTTGCAATTCATAATTCAGCTTTTGTCAAGGCTACTCCTCTAGTCCTTGGCTGGAAGGTAGCTCGATTTCGGTGCTTCGATTTTATTTTATGGTTCTTGATAAAAATCTGAAGTATTTGACTCTTGATAGAACTGGTTAAGAAAAATTCTCGCATATGGTTCATGATGAAAATTATGGAAGCGTGATAGCTTACATGTGGTTGGATTCAACTGATAGCTTAATTTATGTGGGAGAAAATTGTTTGCCACCACGCTATCAAGGCCTCATTGCTCAAGTCTAACTTGGTGTTTGGCCAAACGCTCAAAACAAGTTAATACTTGCAGCAATAGAAAGTGCTAATTTTAATTAGAATTCTTGCGTAACGGGGATGACGAAAACTGCAAAGCATGATAGGTTCATATATGTAGTTGGCTTAAGAATCTGATAGCTTAATTAGCATGGCCTCACCATGCAACTCCATAAGTTGGTTTACTTTCCAATATTGATTTCATATAAAATGCATCTAGATTTATGCATGTAATGATGGATTCAAAACATACGTAAGCTCATGCACATTTTTTTCTGGTAGTTAGAAGTTAATTTGCATGTAGAATGACTAGATAAAAGCAATACTTCGAAACAAGTTGGCGATTTTGATTTTATGGAGAGTGTTGCCGCTTCTTGTTGTTTTCTCAAACCTGTGTTTTATATATCAGGTGCATGTCACTAACTATACTGGTTAAGAATACATGAGCTTCCAATGTTTTTCTCAGATCATTTAATTGACATACTCTTAATTTAAAAAAAGAGAGAAGAAGAAGTGTAGGCTGTTCTTTTAATCTTTCAAATTTTATTTTGGTAATGGTTCTATACTTATGTGAACCTATTTAAGAATGTGAGGCTTCTAAGCTAGGATACTTGGACACTTCGTTTCGGATGCTGTATCCATCTCAATCACGTGCGGGATGCGGATTCACCACGGACACGCCATGAACACGTGGTTCAAAGCAAAACCCAGTTTGCCTATTTCTTATAACCCTAAACTAGTTTCTTTGGTATATCGAGCTCAAAATCAGTAACCAGAAAACCAAAACCATTACTTAAAGGTTTATACCCATCGTATCCCATGTGATCAAAACTAAACTTTTGTTGATTAAACTTAATTCCTAGTTTGATTTAACTTGATTCTTAATTGTTATAGATAATAAAAGAAACATACAAATGTTATGGGTATTTTAATTTGATATCGGATCCAATGTAAATATTATATATATACATATACATGTGTGTTGGTGTGTGTATCCATGTCCTAATATCCTGCCTTTTACAAATTTACTGTATCCCCCGTTCGTATCAGTGTACGTGTCCGCACCCTCACCTGTATCCATGCAACCAAGTTTCTATGTTCATTGTTTTAAAAGATTGAGCCCATTTTACAAGCTTTATAAGTTTACTTCTAAAAAGAAAAAAAAACGTTCTCCTTCCTTTTTCAGATACTTAAAATTTCAATAATTTACACAACAACACAAATTTATAGATGGGGCATTATATTAAAAAGTATTTATAACTTAAAAATCATTGCACTTATGATGGTAAAAGCAAAATTAACATCGTGAAAGACTCAAGCAATAACTGTTACTTTGGTCTCCTGCAGAGACATTAGAATTTGTAGTCACATAATCACTAGTTGCTTGTTGTCTTCCAGTGATTGATGGAACATAGTTATACAGTATCAGATCATGCCTGATGTATCTGGATCTATTACATTGTGCAATTTGAAATATCTACAATTTTTATTCCTTGGAATCTATTGAAGAAACTACCTTCCACTTGGTCATCGGGTTGCTCCCTCTTTAATGCAGGGTGAAAGTAGTCAATGGGTGACAGTAGAGTATAACCACCCAAGTCCAACACTTAATGACTGGATAGGAGTATTCTCTCCAGCAAACTTTAGGTAGGAGTACTTCATTCACCAAAAATAGAAAGAAGCTTCTATTTCTTCTTAATTATTGCTGAATCCTAATCTGAGTGCTGGAGATTTATGCAGAAAGCTAGAACTATTCAACTCCTATGAAATGAAGTATAATGCTTCGTGTTTAAAAGCTCAATCTAATATGATTTCATTATTTCAGCACTTCCATCTGTCCTCTAGAAAATAACAGAGAAGGACCTCCCCTGCTATGTACTGCTCCCATAAAGGTTGGTACTGAATTATTGGGTTACTAGATCTGACTTGCCGGAAGTTTTTACTTTTGAAATTTGATTGATTGTTCTGTTTGAAAAGTTAGAATATGTTAATATTGAAGTTGAACAATCATATCTTCTCTTTTTTATTTTTTGCAGTACCAATTTGCAAGTTACCAAAATGATGAGTATGATAAAACAGGAAAGGGATTATTGAAACTTCAACTGGTCAATCAAAGGGCAGATTTTGCATTTGCATTGTTTTCCGGTGGTCTCTCAGATGTATGCCTCTTAAATGAACGTACATATTTGAAACAAGAATTACACTTCTGTGGTCATTTTGGATAATCATATATTTTGATACGAAGTTCCACGATTAATTCTGAAGTGTTTATAAACTTAGAGAATTATGTATAGATAAGCTCCAGTACATTTCATATCTAAAAGTTAGCATCCTTTAGAATTGTTTCCATACGCTCTCTCTCTCTCTCTCTCTCTCTCTCTCTCTCTCTCTCCCCCCTTCTTCTTCTTCTTCTTGTTTTTCTAAAAAACACTCTCTTCATCCCTTTCATTGTATAGAACATATTTGTTCCAATTAGAAATGATCTTTCTATCATATAGTTACCTGCAATTCAGTGTGGTTAGATATATCTCATGCCGACTACCCATACGTGTACACTTTGATACATCTTGTTATCTCCCTCCCTCTGGAAGTCCTGTGTTTCCTCTTTTTCTTTTGCTTTTGAGATGACCCTCTATGTTTAATCGTACTTCAAGAGCTACAACTTAAAGACATATCAGGATTTTCGTCAAAAATGAAAGAAATACTTTTTACGTTCTGATACCTTGAACAAATTAATATTAGGATCACCCTAACAAATTAAGGTAGAAAAAGGTGATTATCTCCTTTGGAGAATAAGTTTGAGGAGGTTCCAACTTATCAAAGCCTTTCATCAGCAAATTGGGTTAACTGTAGACAAGAGTGCGATAAGAAAGCTCAGACCTTGGCAATATTTTTGACTGACTTCTATCCTTTGATCCAAATTCCTAAACCAAGTTAACTTAGTGCAAACCTGCTAGCCATTTAGCAGGTAAGGAGATTTGTGCATATGCTTGTGCATGTAAATCCCCCAGCCCCCCCCCCCCCCCCACCCCAAAAAAAAACACATAGCCTGTCTCTTATAGTAATTCTTTTTGGTTTTGCTTTGTGTAATACGTGTAATTAGTATAAACAGTTTGTATTATTTCCCTTCACTGAATATTTTTCATTATCTACTGTTTATCTTCTTTGCCTTCTTAGCTAGAAATAACCAATCATTGCTATATGCATACTTGCATCTGCATCCTGAGGAAAATAAGTACTGACATGGGCATTCATGTTGCAGCCAAAGCTGGTTTCTGTCTCAAATACAATAACTTTTGCAAACCCCAAGGCTCCTGTTTACCCACGGTTAGCTCAAGGAAAATCTTGGAATGAAGTAAGACATCTTACATTCTTATAGTTGGATTTGCTGGACTATATAACCAATCACTTTATTGCTAGTTTTTTTTTTCTCTCTGGAGTTTTTAAACATTTTCAATCTAGATTTATTTTCAATAGCATAACTGCTGATAATTTGGAGTGGTTATACATTTCCCTTATGCTAGAGGAGGAAAACTGGATGGAATTGGAAAACATTGCTAGGTTAATCAAATGTTCGGAGCTATCATCTTTTCTGTGAGCTTAAAGTTGTTTTAGCCATGAAATTATGGATACACCTAGTTCCATAAATCCCTTCTTAGCTTGTAGTTATTTAGCATCTTTTTGTTGTAACATATAAAGCGGCAATGCCGAAACCTGCCCAAATATTATATCATTCAGTTCATAACATGATGCAGGCACATAGAAAGTTGAAGAAAGTACTTATGTCTAATATATCTATGGGAAAGGTCACGAATCAAGGAGAATTCCATCACAAAAGTTACATCCAAAGATATATTTGTGTGGCAGAGTCATCAGAGATCACTGCAAAAGTAGCAAATGGAGAGCACCATAAGACCCGCGGGGGGGGGGGGGGGGGGGGGTTTGGGGGGACTAATAGAAAAAAGGGTATCCTAATAAAATGGAAGTTCCACCATTATCCACCAGATCATCTCTAGTTGCTTCGATAGTTTGCAAACAACACCGTCCTGCACATCTTCGTTGCCATCTCAGTTCTCATGTTTTATCAGCGTATTCATAAGGAAAAGTTAATTCTTTTCATTAAAATAATAGCATTTACACTTGTGATGATAATATTTTTAGTTCCTTGCTTTTACCAAAACCTGAAGCTCCATAAAGAGGAGACAAAGGATTGTGTAGAACAAGTGATATAAACTTGTCCTTGACATATAACAAAGTATTGGCTATGTCGAACCCCCTTCTTCTGTAGCCTGGCCTTCCCTCGTTGCTGATAGTGTTAAAGATCAGCCCCCCCCCCCCCCCCCCCAAGCTGCAGTCTGCTTTTTGTTTCTTCAACCTTCAAGTTAGTGAACTTTTAGATATGATAAACAGATGGCAGTAACGTGGACAAGTGGATATAGTGATGATGAGGCAATACCTTTTGTTGAATGGAATGCAGAAGGTGATGCTAAAACGCGGTCTCCAGCTGGAACATTAACTTTCAGTCAAAATAGTATGTGTGGTATGTGTTCTATTCCTTTTCCTTACAAAAAGCTCATAAGAAATGCATAAAACTTATACCTCATTCCATCCTTGATGTAATCTATTGTAAAATAAGGCATTGCATATTCATTAATACATTTCAGTCTCTTTCTAAATGAGTGTGATACCAAAGATTAAATAATGATTAAAAGTGTGGGAGCTCCTCACATAATTATCTCAAGAAATATTATCTTAGAATTATATAGTTGTTTACTTTTTGGTGATGTGTACCTTATCTACCTTGACATTCCAAATGTCTTGATCTATGTTACATGGACAGTCGGTAAAGGAGATGTACCCATATATGATACATATTCAATACTTGGATACTTGATGGGTAATTTCAGATTTCAGAAACTTTATGGGTACTTCTCAACTACCTTTATAATGTTTCCTAAAATGTATAATGTCACCTAGATGTATCATTGTCAGAGATGCATTTGAAATTAAGAAGTTAAAAGTTATAATACTTAAGTGATGAATTTACATTTCCTTTTGATTTCTAGATGCAAAATTAATACAGCTTATTTACTTTCTGAACAAGGAACAGTGATTCTTTGAGTACCTATTTGTTTATATAACTGCGACTAATTTATATTGTCTGATCTATGGAATTTGCTTAACTATGCTCTTAAAAAGCCACGGCAGAAAGAACATTAAGCGACAAATCGTATATAAATTTGACATTGCTGTAAGAGAAACATGCATGTCCTTGACTATTTTTAGGATTTAATGCATCCACATACTTGTTCCATATTATATCTGTCGCTGAATCTGTATGAGACAATTGTATGCCAATAATATTGTTTGCCAAAGAAGTTTGTTGAAACATTCAGAATTATTAGTGCTAATGTTCCCATTTTTATATTAATATGTCCAGATGTTGTGAAAGTTAAAATGCTTCTTACAAGAATTTTTTTAAAATATTTGGGCACGTGTACTTTGTGAAACCCTCCGACTTGCTGTATTTTTAAGGGATCTATGAGCTTCATTTCTCAGTTCCATGGTACTTAATCTTATGAACATCTTTCTTCTTATGCATTTTAATATTCGTCTCTAGCTTCCCATGTTAGAATTATTTGGAGTGTTTCAGCATAGCATAAATGGTTAATTGATTTAATTCCTTTTAACCCAAACTCTTATGATCTTTTGAATCAAGAGAGAGTATTAAAATCCATGATCTCAGGAGTGGCCACGCTGGTGCCCACTCTCCCTCCTAATCTAGGAGAATGAGATCGAGGAAAACCCACCTGTTTAAACTTGTGGTTTTCCATAGTTTGAGACTCGATCATCACTCTGTCTGTGTATACACTAGGGTATTCCTTGACATTTACAAATAAGACCCCATAAAACTAAATCCTCTAAATATGTTAAAACACTCCCATTCACATGGAGCATGGATATCAGCACTCTCAAATAAGATGTCCGTTAATTTCAATATGCTTGTCCTATCATGTTGAACAGGATAAATAGAAATATTCATTGCCGCCTTATTATCACAAGCATAGAAGTCAGGAACATGGGACGCTATAGCGAACCGCAATCTGGGTTCAATCGTCCCGGATTCACGATGGAACACGACTCGATTCATCAACTCTAGGGACCCGATCTAGAATTCAAACCAATTAAAATTTTGACAAATAATAACTCTTTTTCAATAGAATAAACAACAAAAAACATGAAAATTTAAACAAATAAAGTTTGTATACTTTAATTGCAACGTAATTCTTAAATTTGACTATTGAAAAACCTCTGATTCCAACATTTAAGAACAGAACCTAACACAAACCATGTTCCTAAAATACCATATAAGCCTACCCCCTCGTACCCAATTCCTAATGAGTGGCGTACCACGCTCCCGTACCCGTCCTGTGAACTGGAACGAATCAGGTTCCATGCAACTATGATCACAAGTACAGTCTCTGGCATTTCAAGAGGAAGTATATCTGAACGAAACTAGAGGCCTAATACATCAAATACAAAATTTTCCACTGCTATGTATTCTGCCTTTACCCTGAATCACACAATTAGTGTCCATTTCTTGCTTCATTATCACTAAGTTTCTTCAAAAGCAATATAGTGGCCTCAAGTAGACTTATCATCCTGACTATCTAGCATAGCTAGCATTAGAAAGCTCTTGTAGACTCGTGTTGTAGTAAGCAAATAGTAGTCCCTTCTCAGTTTATGCTTTTTCTGTGAAGTCATATTTCCGCTTTTCCACCAGTAAGATTCAATAACCAAGAAATAGTTCTCCCGAATGCTTTACTTCAAATTTTTTTTCTACATAATTTATTTTTTGTGCTTCAACTGTGTCCCTATAATAATATATCAACAACATACATGATTAGAGAGATCAGCATGCACTATTAGAGATAAAGAGAGCGAGTCAACACTAACTATGTGAGAAACCACACTTCCGAACGGGTTCAAACTAGCTCCCAGGGGTTGATTTAATCTATACAAAATCAGTTATCTATTTACACACATTTCCTTTCCCATGTCCCAAAGCAAATCCTGGTGGTGTAGAAATGTAAACTTTGTCCTAAAGAACTTCATTAAAAATATAATTTTAGCATCTATACTTAAGGCACTTGCGCAAACCAGTAGTTTAAGCCAACTATACTTTCATATTATTAAGTATTCTAGCCTTCATTGCGGGATTCCATTGAAACCCCCCTCGAACCGTCGTACAGTTCTTGCGAACTGATTCCTAGTACATTTGGGAACCGATTCCCTTCGATACACGAATCGGTTCCCCAAAATTGGCGACCACTTACACGTATGCTAGATGCAAAGTCTCTTTAAGTGCACCTTAGCAAGACACAATGCAATGTGTGCCATTAAGTGAAGGGAGACAATAGAGTATATAAATGAGCCGATGACTTTACTGTAACTTAAACATGTATGTTAATTAAATGTAAAACGAAACCATGATTCTAAACAACGAAACCATGATTCTAAACAATCTTTGTAAGAAGGAAAAAAAACAGAACAAAGAAACAAAGTCCATCAAAAAGAAGTATTTAAGTAGTTTGTATGAAAAAAAATATTAAAATTCATAATTAGCTTTCTAAGTTTCTACTATATACTTTGAAAAACTTTAAGCGCACCCAAAATTTTTTTACAACATACCACTAACCGAACTTGCGTACTGAAGCAAGCTACCCCCTAACGAATCTAAATTTTCTAAGTGGTGAATTGCGTACCTAAATTCATACCGTGGCCCGCTATGTACTGTGTACTGTGTAACTATGATTCTAGCATAGTCTCTCTGAAGGGTTTTAGGTGATTCTCTAATAGATGTTCAGCTTGACTATCTTCTTCGTAATTTTCTCTGGGACTAGCAAGAAGGATGATGCAAGCTTGAGAGTGCATAAAGAGTTGTATTAATGTTAAGACTGCATAAAGGAGACACCAGAGTCTGAGCAAAAACCAAAAAAGAAAAAAAAAGAAAAAAGAAAAGATTAAGTTTGTAGCATCAAACAACCTTGAAAAATGGCATCACGCCTAGACAACTCTCAGTGACATAGAAAGTTTTAAATTTTTTTCATTTATTTCTTTTTCATATTTCTTAATAAATCCATAATTTTATGCTGTTCTATGGCAATTATGTAATCTACTTAAGCTTTAATATGATAATTATCCAAAAAAACTATATGAGAAGGTTAGTCTAAGACAAAACAATTGTAACTTTTCTGCTTTTAGTATTGCTTTTATTTAAATATTTGTTTTGACATGTATCATGCTTTTATTAGTTTTTGCATAATCACATTTCAGCAAAGTCAATACTTTTTCTTTCTAATTGTTTTTTTTTTCTAATCACTTTTCAGGTCCACCTGCAAGAACAGTGGGTTGGAGAGATCCTGGTTTCATACACACAAGTTTCTTGAAAGATTTATGGCCCAATTTAATGTACATAATTCCTTCTCTAACCTGTTTCTCATTACTTATTGTTAAACTCGTGCTGCAAAGTCGGCAAAATAAGTGACACTTGTTCTTAATAGTTTACTGTTTACATTATTCGATGAGTTTCTGATGATTACCCTTACATGTTACGATATGCTCATATAGTGATATGGCAGGTATACTTACAAGCTTGGGCATCAGTTATCCAATGGTTCTTACATTTGGAGTAAGTCATACAGTTTTAGAGCTTCTCCTTACCCTGGACAAGACAGCTTACAGCGTGTTGTCATTTTTGGTGATATGGGAAAGGTTAATCCATGCTCATAGCCTGCATTATAATTTATAACTTTTCATATTCATCTTGAAATCATATGTTTCAACATTATTTATATGCCATTGTGCTGTCCTAAGGAACTATAGTCCTAAGGAACTATACATCTAACTTCACTTATTCCACATTGCTATCCTGATTTTGCTATTTCCCTTTTTTTCCTTTTGTTTTTCATTTTCAGGCCCTGTTCCATTAAGGAAATATAAGTAAAACTAAAATGGCACAAAAAGGAAAGTCAACACTAGGGCTTCAACGTGAACCTCAAAATGCAACAATAGATAAGAAACCCAATATCCACAATAAAAGAAACAAAAGGTTCTGCCAAAATGACCACAAAATAAGATAAAATGTATGTTGACAGATCGAACAACCTGTTCCATATCTATGTTTTCGTGCTTGATTATTCACCTTCTGGATCATCTAGGAGCGAGGTGTTGATCATGCCTGAATGGATCAATCCCATATCAGAAGGTTGACTGAAAATTGCATAACGTATATGAAGCTGGCAAAGATATTAGGTTCAGTTTCGAAGACAGAATGGGTAAGCTCATACACGTTCTACATTGGAACTCTGCAAAGGTGCATGATTTGAAGTAACACGGGTACCATCGGCAATTCTAAAGGAAGTCTCTTTCCCCAGTATGTCTCGCTGGCCTACATCTGCATATGAGAAAACATGCGTCTTTTTGTTTCTTAACATTCAAATACTTGCCTTTAGTCATATCAAACGGCACATTTTGCTTGTAAATGGTTGGTAAATGCTATCCCATGACCAGCAAAGTATAGGTATGAGGTGGCAACTTGGCTTGGTTTGGCAGAGGTTTTGAAGAGGGAAAGAAAGGTGAGGTAAGTGTTGCAGTGGGGGACTTTAAAGACACAGAAGATGACTATACAAGGTAGATAATAACACAACACTGGATAAACACAGTAGAGACAAAGAGAACAACATACATGGATTTAACGTGGTTCGGTCAGTGTGACCTACATCCACGGGCGAAGACAGCGGAGTAATTCACTAACCAAATAGAGAATATTACAATGAGATCACTCTCTAATTAACTCACAAAGAAGAGAACACTCAAAACTCTTTTTCTTTTTCTTTCTCTCTTTTATTTTTTCTCTAACTCATTGCTCTTTCTCTGTCTGATGCTTCCTTCTATCATCCTTCACAACTCTTCTTATAGGGATACATTTCTTATGTGAAAGAGACAACATGGTAGATGGAATAGAGGGGCTAAGATTATCAATAGGTGAGCTAGGTTGGGAGAATTGTGAGTCGCAAAGTTTGACTTTAGTGGCGCCGCAATTTTAGAATTGGCAACCTCATTTGTTGGTCTTATTTAAGTCACTCTCACAAATTGGTATTAGAGCATATGCCTGACAGGTTATGTATTCACTCTTTCAGCAGGTAGTGCCATTAGTTGAAGGCGACTCTACAATTGACGGTGGCTTTATCTACCACAGAGGCAGAGTATATTGCAGTGACAGAAACAGTGAAAGAAGCCATTTGGTTAAGAGATTTGGTTGAAGATCTCGGCTTACACCAAGATGCTATTACGGTGTTTTGTGATAGTCAGAGTGCTATATATCTGCCAAAGCATCAGATATACCATGAAAGAACTAAATATATAGATATCAGATATCATTTTATCAGAGAAATTAAAGTCATCAAGATTGAGAAAATTAGCACTGCAGAGAATCCAGCGGATATGATGATGAAGCCCGTACCTTCGCATAAATTCCAGTATTGCGTCGAATTGTTTGGAATTCAACAAAGCAGAGGTTAAGCCCATAGGGGCTTTTGACGAGACAGCAAGAGTGAAGAAAAAAATTATCATATTCAAGTCAATGTGGAGATTTGTGAGAGTGACTTGAATAAGATTAACAAATGCGGCCACCAATGCCAAAATTGCAGCGCCACTAAAGTTAAACTTTGTGACTCACAATTCTCTTAACCTAGCTCACCTATTAATAATCATAGCCACTCTATTCCATCTACATGTTGTCTCTTTCACATAAGAAATGTATCCCTATAAGAAGAGTTTTGAAGGATGAGGAAACAACATCAGACAGAGAAAGAGTAATAAGGAGTTAGAGAGAAAACAAAAGAGGAAAGAGTTTTGAGTGTTATCTTCTTTCTGAGTTATGAGTGAGATTAGAGAGTGATCTCATTGTAATCTTCTCTATTTGATTAGTGAATTACTCTGCTGCCTTCACCCGTGGATATAGGTCACACTGACCTAACCACGTTAAATCCGTGTGGGCTGTTTTCTTTGTCTCTACTATGTTTATTCAGTGTTATGTTATTATCTATCTTGTATAGACATCTTCTGTGTCTTTAATGTCCCCCGCTGCAACAGTAAGTTGCAATGAGATGGAGGGATGTACATCCCTCTTAGCCTTCATATTTGGTTGGAGGCAGGGTGAGGGGATGTGGATACTTTTGTAGTTCATTTTCTCTCTCCTCGTGTCCTCCCAATTTGGAGGGATTCCTCTCTCTACTTTTCTGGTTCATTTCTGTTTGTCCCTTCCCTCACCTCACCTCAACTTGCTCTACCCCGCCCCAACCCCGCCCCTACCTCCAAACCCACTCCCCCCAACCCCCCGCCCCCCACCCAAAAAAAACCTATCAAGCACACATTTTAATTTTGTCCCTCCCCTCACCCCACCTTTCCTCCTATGAAACCAAGCCGAGGGATAGACTAGTAGCAAAGCGCAACATGCTAGTCACATCAGAAAGTGTGGACCTCACCATCTCTATCTCTTGGTAGCACTTTCGTTAAATGAGATGGCGGTTTATTCTAGTATCCTATATATATTACATCGTTCCAGAATTTTTGTTCAATTGAAGAGGATCAAGATCTACAGATTTAGCCTGAAATTGTGGAGATATCTCGATAATCAGATCCATGATCTGAAGCAACTATACTATTGCACTAAAGCTTTCCCTTCTCTTTGTATGATCTACTTGTGTTATATAATGAATATTTTGTAAATGGAAAAGGTCAAAACTTTGTAGGTGAAGTTCTTTCAGTTTTTTCTTTTTTTTTCCTTTCTTTTTTTTACTCTTTTTGTAATCTATTTTTTGGGATAATCTTCAATCTCTTTTGACTTGTTAAACTTCTGAAATTTAAATTTCAACTTCAGATAGTTCCAATCTGGTGGGGGCTTTGTGTTAGTTTGTGGAAAATACTAGTGTAATCAATGAAGCATTTAAGAAAATCTTGTATTTTCTATGCCTTCTCAAATAGAAAACAAGACTTCCTCTAGGAAGATGATCTATGTTCAATTGACCATGTATAGTGCAGTGGGAAGTGGGTTTCCCAATCAACCCACAGTCCCCTTGAGGCATCTAGTTGATGTACTAACAAGTTCAGCCTCAAATAGAGAAACTCCATTCACTCGTTATATAGTGTAATGGTTTTTAGTTTGCCTGGAAAAGCAAAAGAACTGACAGGCTCAAATTTTGTGATGTTTCTCCAACAGGGTTAAGTTAGAAATGTGTCAAACAGAAAGCAAGTTTAGTTCAAAATAGCAGGAGTCTGGCTTATTTGGCATTGTTGAAACCAGAGAGAGGGGCCAATTTTAATGATTTAAGAAAGAACCCCAAGAGGCTTATTTATAATTACTATATAGGGTTAGATACAATGATTCTGGACACCTTTTAACCATGGTAATAACTAAGATAATAGTTAGTGTTCTAAAAAAGGGTTTAAGCACCCGCTTAATTGCTCGCTTAAGCGAAAACGGGATAAAAATGCGTAGGACTTGAGCAATGCGTTCAATTATGCGGACACCTGCTTAATCGGTCGATTTAAGTACTTGGATAATTAGTTTATGCAGGTGCTTTTTTCAATTTGATTGCAGGTTGAACCCATTTACCCCACAATCTGATCCAACTAACTAAAGTATATAAAAAGCCAGCCCTTATCTCTCTCTCTCTCTCTCTCTCTCTCTCTCTCTCTCTCTCTCTCTCTCTCTCTCTCTCTCTCTCTCTCTCTCTCTCTCCCTCGCGAGCCCAGTGGCTACAACAAGGCTCCAGCCTTCGTCCTTCCTTAGGTCGATGAAGTTCATGTCTTTGCAGAATCAATATAGCTTCTATATTCGACGAAGCTTCTTGTTCGTTATGAGAATGATGAAGACTAGGTGATTTGTTTTTGGTTTATGGACATTTAGCTCCAGTTTAAATGTTTAATTTAACGAATTTTATTTGGGTATCTAGGTACTTTTAATATATGAATTGAACTTTTAAGTAAGTAACTAGTTATTGATTGTTAAATTGCATGTTTGTTGGTCTTTTTCTTAGTATATTTTTTTATTTTCATGAGGTTTATATACTTTAAGATATAATAAATAACAAATATATATTAAAAAATTCAAAAATGCATAATTTGGCAAAAATTTGATTAATCAACGCTTAATCTGATTAATTGTTAAGCGCTTCTGGACTGCGCGCATAATAACATTTTGTTTTCGAACATCGCTAATAATAATGATCAATATGAGAAAAACAAATAAGATAGCTAGTCAACACGACATGCTTTCCAAATATTCGGATCTTCCAATACTTTTGACATATATGTGTGGAACTCGACTTTGTACTAAAACTGTGTATCCCAGATTTGGATCCTCTCCACTACAAGAAAAAAAGGTAGTGGAGAGACCACTACCATATCACAACCATTGATTTGATTAGTGGGTGGTTGTGATTTGCCTTTGAGTGTAAATTAGGAAAATAATATAATTCAATAGGAGTATGATGAGTGTTAGATGTAGAATGAATCATAACTACTCACTATATAAGTCAATGGCTATGCTTATGTAGTGGTCTCTCCACTACTTTTTTTCGTAGTGGAGAGGATCCAAATGCATGCTATATTCACTATATGCTGCAAAAGTTTTTCATACTCCCAAGATACCCCACATGCATCCATAGGCGCAACATGTAAATCTACTTCATATGTTTTCTTTCTTAACTAGCATCTTTTCTTTCCTTTTTTTTAGGGAGAGGCAGATGGTTCAAACGAATATTATGATCATCAGCCAGGTTCTCTTAACACCACTTACCAGCTTATCAAGGACTTAAAGAACATCGATATAGTTTTCCACATTGGAGATCTTTCTTATGCAAGTGGATATCTTTCACAATGGGACCAGTTTACAGCACAAATTGAACCCATTGCTTCAACTATTCCTTATATGGTTGGGAGGTTTGTCCTATTTGGTTGAAATTTTCAATATTCTAGTAGTAATCTCATGTTAATGAGGAAAGTAATATTTGAATTTTTTTTCTTTTTGCAGTGGTAACCATGAGCGAGATTGGCCTGGAACTGGATCCTTTTATGAAAACAATGATTCGGGGGGAGAATGTGGTGTCCCAGCTCAAACTATGCTTTATGTTCCTGCAGAGAACAGGGAAAAGTTCTGGTATGATTCCCTATTAAAACCATTTTGTGTGTTGCTGCTTCTCTTTTGAGCCATAATAGTTTACTCTTGTATGCTTCATTGCTATAGTAACTAAACACATAAGAAATGCTATCAGATTCTTAATGAGGAAACTTTATGTGTTTCTACCTCTAGAATTAAGATTCAGGACCTCCAACCTATACTCTGTAATGTTTATTTATGTCCGTCACTCTTAAGGCCATTTCTGTTTTGTCCATACTAATGCAATCAAACATCTAGTTTCCCCTTTTACCATTCGATTAAGCACATTTAAAGTCAGAACCCTTTTTCCTTTCCTACGGGTACAGAAGTCAAATTTACCTGATATAACCCCTACTTCAACAAGAAAGTGGGCGAAGGCCCATTTCAACTAACTCAAAGAACAAGGAAAATGAGAAAGCCCTTGTCATATTGCAATTTGAGATATTTCAGTATAGCATACAAACTGATGACAAAGATGAAAAGAAATGGAGAATTTAAAGAGATGCTACTATGCTCTTTGTTTAATTTCAGCTGCTTTTTTCCCCCTTCCTCCTCTAGTTTCCCAAGTTCATGGTTAGTCGTAATTAAAAACAGCATAAATTTACCTATAACCACTCCATTGATGTGGCTTCAAATAGTATTCATCAGAATACTGATCATAGTTCTTTTCCAGGTATTCAACTGATTATGGCATGTTCCGCTTTTGTATAGCTGACACTGAGCATGATTGGAGACCAGGGACAGAGCAATATAAATTCATTGAGCATTGCTTATCATCAGCTGATAGACAAAAACAGCCATGGCTCATTTTCCTTGCACATCGGGTTCTTGGTTATTCATCCAATGAATTCTATGGAGTTGAAGGATCATTTGAAGAACCGATGGGAAGAGAGAGCCTCCAAGGACTTTGGCAAAAGTACAAGGTCGATATTGCTTTCTATGGCCATGTTCACAATTACGAAAGAACTTGTCCTGTCTACCAGGTATATGTAGTATACTGCAACTAACATTTTACAAAAACAACTTATAGATCAATGAGGGACGACTATAAAAGAAAAATTAGAATCCATATATTAAAATAGCAAATGTCAAAACATTTCATTATCAGAATTATGAACGACCTTGCTCTGTCTGCAAAGTATTTTGCCATTGAATTTTCATAGTGATGTATTTGTTTCCTTTGCAAAATTACTCGTGTACAAGTAAAAATAAACCTGCTTGGTTAAACAAAATGAGAAACATCTTTTATGTCTTTTATTATTTTCAGTGGAACATCTTGAAAGCAAAAATACAGAATTGATATATTAAAAAAGTAGAAACGTAAGCTACATGAAATCATGTATAAATTAAAATTAACTAATAACATTTTTGTGATTGCATATTTAATTTCAGTATTAGTAAGCATGAGAAAGATACAAAATGTGACTGGAAATGTCATGAACTGAATCATGCCAATTATCAGAATGATGTCATGATTTACTTGCATGACAATACTACTGAAGAGAGAGTATTTTTGCACCCCTTTTTTGTTCTCATTTTCGGTTAGTGAGGGGAGTGGGTGTCTTTATTTGAGAGAGAGAGAGAGAGAGAGAGAGTGTGTGTGTGTGTGTGTGGTGGGGGGGGGGGGGGCTGGTGGAGGGTTTTGGTCCCTTCTGCTGCACCAAAATTTCTGAGTTTTGGTGAGGGTTAGACTTGTATTTTAACATGTGCCTATGGGTGAGCACTTCTTTCATGGGCCAAAACTTGGACTCACGTAGCGATATTTTTCAAATCCGCTTTGAATGGGTGGCCGGTAAGCCTTAAACTTTGGTTGCTCTGATATTGTGTTAAAGGTTCCACTGCACAAAACCGCTAGATTTGTGATGCGGATTGAGGGTTATAATTTTATATTCTAACATGGTACGCAGGTCGAGGGTCCTTTGTATTGACTGAAATCTGAACTCACGCAATAATCTCCTTTTCTAAGAAAAAACCACTTAAAATGCATGGCCTGTTGTGCTTTTCTTAATAAAAAACGTTTGTGGTAGTTTTGTTCGGAACTCCCCAAAGTTCATGATAGTCTTGTGAAATTTACTCTTCTTTTTTTCTCATCACTTGTAGATTTCATATCCTTCAAAATGTTTCTCATACATTTATCATCTTATTCCTTTGCTACAGCATGCATGTGTGCTTAATGGCTCACATCATTACAGCGGTCCCTTCGCAGCGACCACCCATGTTGTTGTCGGTGGTGCAGGCGCCAGACTTGCCAACTTCTCCCCTCTCAGGCCTCGGTGGAGTTTCTTTCAGGACTTTGACTTTGGATTTGTCAAGCTCACAGCCTTCAACCATTCTACATTGTTGCTTGAATACAAGAGGAGCAGGGATGGGAGAGTTTATGATCATTTCACGATATCTCGTGATTATCGTGATGTTTTGGGTTGTGTTGTTGATAGTTGCTCAAGGACTACTTTGGCTACTTGAGCTATTTAATGTATTCAGATGTAGAGCCGCTAAGATTGGTCGAGGTAACCCCTCTCATCTATATCTTCAGTTGCACTTAACACCCATTAAGTAATTTATTAGCAACTAGCCTCCTTGAATTCACGAGGAAAAGGGGTGTTGCTGTAATTTGTCTTTCTAAAAATGGAAATCGAGTGCTGCTAAATGTTAACAAAAGTTTGTCGAGGTGTTAAGTGCTACTGAAAGTATAGATAACGTTGGTTATTTGCAATACATTGAAATATTGAACTTGTATACATTTTGTACAGAAGAAAAATTGGGAGTCTGAAGTGTATTAATTGCTCTTCTTAACAGATTATATTGGTAAATTTATTCATGGGTTACCTGTTTTCTTTGAGTATGCCTACCAATTATTTAATTTGGAGAAAAAATTTCTACCAATGGTTTGCACTGGGATATGGGCATATGTATGTTAGTTTTATTTACAATTAATTTCTCAACTCGCGACCTTAAGAAAAGTTGGCTGAGGTAGTGGTAAAATAGGATATGTTGGGCGCACGCCGGTAGCGTATATCCGAGAAAACCCCGACAAACAAGTAAACAAACTAGGCAAGAACACAATAAAGCAGTAAAGACACGAGA
>JBAKGM010000139.1:22774649-22790290 GCA_037177215.1 Asparagus racemosus
AATACATCGTGTATTTAGGGCTGATCCACATGGGGAAAAATACGGGGGGGCGGGTCACATGAGCTTCATGCTTTTGGTGCCTTGACACAATTTTCCCAAAGTTAATTTGTACAAAATCCTACTGTGTATAAGAGCATATATAAACCATTTACTGCTCTCCTTGTTTATTTTCTCGCCACTTTGAAATCTCTTCACCAAACAAAAAAGAAAAGAAAAAGAAAAAAATCTTGAGGGCTTTTGTCCTCTTTAGATTTGGATTCTCGTTGGCTTTTCCAGAGGATAAGGCTGTCCGGATTTGGGCTATCTCTGCTGAGATTTTTCTCTCACATTGCGAGGTTCTTGTCGGGTTTTCCCTCGATTTCTTCGTCTGGATTTGATCCGAGGAACTCAGTTGGATACATTTATGAGATGGGTTTCTTCCCTTGATGTTTCTTGATGCGTTATCTTTGATTATTTTAAGTTAGAACCCGAGTTTTGATAGGATTGAGAGAAAATAAATTTGTTGTTGAATTTGGTGGGTTTTTTCGGTTTGAGGTGAAAGTTGCAGTTTTTGGCTTTTGGATCATCTCTTCCTTCAATTTTTGAAGGATTATTGGTGTACTAGGGTTTGGGTTATGAGTGTTTGGAGTGATTATTTGGGGTTTTTTCCCCTCGAAGTAAATGAATTTTCCGACATTGTGGATTTTGCTTATTTGGTCAGTGTTATTTCTAATGATGAAGGAGTGTAAATGATTCTTCATTGGGTTGAGTGCATTTGGAGATTCATCTGACCATTATCAGAGCTTGTTGCAAATATCCAAAAATTCTTGTCTCAATGGATGAAAAGATTGAGAAGAAATCAACTGAAATAGGAAGTCTTTTTCATAGTTTGATTCAGAGACCAGTCAAAGAAAATGTTAGTTCCTGTAATGACAATCTTTCTTCTCAATTGGATGGAAAATCATTGAAAAATAATGTTGATGCTAAAGAAGGAGGTACGATTTTTTCTAATGAGTATGTTAGAGACCATGGTTCTCTTTTGAGCTTGCATCCATGGATCTTTAAAAAGGAAGTTTATCAGGATGAGGAGAACATGATGAAAGTAAATGGTGATTTATGTGATAGGTGCAGTCATGAACTAAAAATGTCGACTGATTCCTTGCCAGCTGAGTTTTCTCTTAGGAATTTCAGTGTTGGTTATGGACAAGGCAGAGGTCGAAGCTCTCTGAAGAGCAGGCGATCTCATAGGCACTCGGTCAAATCTGTAGCATCTTTTGGAAACTGCCTCATCCCTCAGCTTTACAATGAGCATTTTGAGTTGGAAGAATATTTCGTAAGTTCAATGCCATCTTCGACAGTGACAACCTTGAGGCCTCTCATCATAACCGATGGTAACAGAACAATTAGTAAATCAACTTATCATACTATGGGCATGCAATACGAGAGCGGCTTGCTTAAGGAAGTTGATGGAATAGCTTCGGAACAAATGGAAACTGTGGTTGGTGTTCCTCCTCTTCCGAAATTTATCAGTTCAAAACAAAAGAGCAGGGAGGCACAACATCGAAATTCTCCTAGAACTTGTAAAGTCTCACATTCACATGGTAAATTGTCCCCCGTCTCTTTTTCTTCAGAATGATATTCTCCAATTTACAGTATTGAAATAACTCAGTCAAACACTAGGAACACAACTATAGCTTAAGACAATGCCAAGCCTCTAGTTTTATATCCAGCTCTAATTCTGTGTCACTGTATTTAATATTTTTTTTCTATAATCACACATTTCCACATATAAGAGTTAATGAGTGATAGCTTGTGTATTTACTAGGGGCCTTTTGCCACTTGACTACAATGGTAAGGTCACATAGGTCCTAATATTCAAGCTGCATAGACTCACAATGATAGAAGGTTGTAATATGTAAATGAACAGTTAGGCTTGTAGAGAGCAAAGGTAAGAAAAGTAATTGACAGTTTTTCCTATTCAACCATTGAAAGAATAGGCCAAAGACTGCAATTAATCCTAGAAAATAACAGGAAGGAGACTCTAGGGCCACCTAATTCCTAAATGAGGAGGATGAAGCAACAGCAAGGGAAAACACGGGCACAGAAAACCACCAACATTACCGACAAGAGTCCAAAAATATTGGTGCCTAACCAAATACTGCTGTATAATCAGACTGACGAAACCTTAGCTAAAAATCTAGCTAACTGAGCATTATAGCAACCCAACTAGAGCTTCCAATCTAATCAGACTTGGTTCTCTATAAGTGTTAGAAACTTAGAATGCCAATCCTGGGTACATTAGGACAGCAAGGGTCAAGATCAAGCCAAATCTGAAACCCAAGTAATGCCAAACACTTTTTCTTTCTTTCGTTGAGCTTAACATGTCTTTGCTTAGTTCCTTTGGCTGTGAATTTCTTTCTGGGGCTTTTATGACCTGATTGGAGAAGCCAATTCAGCATGAGTGGGGGGATTCAATAAAGTGGCCTCTTCCTTGGGTTCAAGTTCAACTATCTTGGTCTATCTCTGGATTTTTTTTAATCCTATTACTCAGAAAAATCTTTAGATTGTCATATCTTCTTGACCATGAATTCTTGATAATTTCTGAAAAGACTCTTTATCAAATAAAATCTTGTCGAGAGAAGATCTATTTCATCTTTCCTGACCAATGGTAGGGGATAACCATTACCACAGAAGTTTTTTATTCCTATATATTGTTGAAAATGATTTCTTGGTAGGTCACTCTCCTGCAAAGAATGTTGTCAAGTCACTATATCCACCCTCTATAAGAAACTGTTGTGGCCATATCAAATTACAATCACCATCCAAGCTATTTCTGATAAAGAGGGCTAGACATTGAGACCTACAAGCACCATGAAGGATTTGAGCTAGTCCTTACCAATCTGAACCTGAATATAATTCCCTGTATGGATGCCAAATTCCTTTGTAGCGCAACTGTAAGCAAGAACGACCCATGATAAGGAATCTTGGATTCTTGATGGCTAGTTGATGTAGATAAACCTATTTTTTCTTAGTCATTATGCAGCTTAGCCTTATCCAATCAGGGACGACGACAACAACAACAACAACAAAGCCTTTATTGTTGTCCTTGATTGCATAAGGCTAAACTGCATGATGACTACGAAAAAATAGGTTTATCTAGTGGTCAACTAGCCACCAAGAATCCAAGATTCTATATCATGGGTCGCTCTTGGTTACTTGCGCTACAAAGGAATTTATCAATCAGGGACCAACTGACCAAAATAATTTGCATCACGATAGTGTTCAGATGGAAAAAGGTAACATATGAGATGGTTTCTATAGGAAATTGCACTAGTCTCTATGGCACAATACGAACAAGGGAGTTAAATGCACACATTTTCATCTGTAAATCATTCAGATAGAAACAGAAATGTAAACTGTCTATCTCTAATCGTGGAAAGCTTGCATTGACCTTTTCTTTTACATGTTATTTTTTTTCATCTTACAAGGAGAAAGAGGTATGAAAATAATGGTGGTTTCCAGTTATACAAGTTGAAGTTAGAATGTAAATGTTGGCCAAGTAAATCAATAGATAATCTTATTGCTATTTGAGATAGTTGGGGAAGTGAAGAGCCCATTCTGAATGATACATTTCCTACATGGAACGATTGTGGCTGTTAGAGTTTTACAGTTTTGATTATTTACTTGCTATTAGGGCTAGTTTTCAGTTTGATCCCTGACAACACTTCCTGTAGTGGTAGCAGTTATTTTATATAATATGTTCTTTAAAATCAAACTTGCAGCATAAGTCTAAGGGTCATACTGTTATTTCCTTTACATGCATGATACACAATCTAGTTGGAAAATCACATTACTAGCTTCATTAGCAATCATCTCCATTTGAGGTTAGTACAGTTACATTTTAAACGGTAGAAACAGTATCTTGCAGGTATACATAAATAGGATATGGTTTAGGATGCTAGCAATAGTCTTGTCCAGTTCCATCTAAATTTAATGATAGAGAAAGAGGAAAATGGTACTAGTTTTTCTCTACAATAATTAGGGAGATGAGGAAAAGATAAACTTCAGGAAAACAGTGTTCTCTAATCTCCATCTGACTAGTTGTATGGATGTAACTATATGTGCAAATGGAAGGGTTAAAGAGTATGGTTGTCTAATTATGGTGGACTAAATAAATGTTTGTTGTTTGTAATTTTGTACAAGTTTTGCATTTTTGAAAAAAATTAAGTATGAGTTTTGCATTTTCGAAAGTTGAAAAAACATGCTAGAGAACTCCTCTCAGTTTCCTCAATTACGGGGGCCCTGCATCCTTCATACAACATGTAGAATTCAAATTTATACTGTATCGTCTCTTACCTTCCTAGTTGTTTAGCCGATTGTCTTCATATTCTAGTAGCTCACATTAGGATCAACATACAACTGAAAATACTTGTTATTGATATTCAGAAGAGTATTTCCACATAAATGTTTCCTTGTGTAGATGTTTCCTAATCGTTTAGCTGATTGTCTTCATATTCTAGTAGCTCACATTAGGATCAACATACAACTGAAGATACTTGTGATGGAACGTCCTAACTGTAAATGATGAGTTGGTTGACTACAATACAAAGTGGAGCAGACAAGCCCTCTCTTGTGAATTTTTGGTTGCACAACACCATCAAATCATTAACCTTTGAACTTCTTTTCTTCTTCTTTTCTTTTATGACCATTGCTATATCAATATTTATGGATATCTTAGTTTAATTCAACTGTAAATATAATCAGGTGTAATATGTTATGACTGTCACCCACTACCAAAACATTACACCTCCAACTTTGTGTGGTCTGTTACGATGTTACATCAACATTTATGCATAGCTTAGTTTAAGTCAACAGTAATAACATAAGGTTCATGTGTAGTGTCTATTATCAAAAGAGGCTTTAAGAGGGAGGTGCTACGCCGGTCTTTTTCTTTTTTACTTATTTATTCAAAATGGCAACCCTCTTACTTCTGATTGATGTATCAAGCTTGTCAATTATCGGTTCTGCATTATAACTATTAAGATGGTGGTTATTGGTTCTTGGATGTCTTTCAGACTGAAAGTGCTGAACTTCTTTCTTATACATAATCCATAAACATGTGATGTATTGCGCCTATCTGTTACATGAAACTTTTGCCTGATGTATTCTGTTACTTTAGGAAATGACTTTATCTGGGATATGTGAAGAAGTTATCAGTGGTTGTCACTTTAAGAAGTTTTTTCTTTACTTGATTTTTTGATTAGGAGCTATCAGATATTTTGCTCAGGAGGTGATCACTCTTATTGGTTGGCTAGGAAAAAAAACTTTTTCGCAATTGTCTATTATGTATTCTGAAGAAACTAGACTAAGGTAGTTCATGTGCTTTGTTTAAATTGCTTAACCGATCGGTTCATGAATTTAACATTTTTCATCAAGAATCTGTCCTCTCTTTGTATCAACTACCGAAGAAAAGAATCTTAGATATAATGATATTGGGGTCGGTTGCATAACTTTATTTACACATGTTATTAGAGATCAGATGCTTGACCTTAATTCATGGAGTAATAAAAAATATGGGTTAATCGCAAACAGACCCCTGCGGTATCGTCCAATAGCAGATAGACCACCTGTAGTTCTATTTGTGTGGATAGACTCCCTGAATGTTTTTTTTAATAAATAGAAGAGTGAAAAAAAAGTTTCAAGGAGGCAGATAGACCCCTTGTAGTCCTATTGGCAAGGGTAGGCCCCTAATTGATTTTTTTTCCTTTCTCTTTTTGGCTCTTGAAAGAGTCAAAAAAATCGAAGAGGGGGTCTATTTGCACTTGGGTCTATTTGCACTTGGGGAAATAGCATAGGGGGTCTTTTCACACAAATTGGACTAAGGGGGTCTATCTGCAATTGGATGATACTACAGGGATCTATTTGCAATTAACCCTACAAATATCATAGCAGTTTCACTCAATGTCGAATCCAAATGTTCGCTTTCGGTTTCCCATTCTAAAAAAAAGAAAAAAACTTTGTTTTTATCCTATTGTCCAGATTCATCTAGGAGGATGCTTCTTTTTTGTCTTGGAATCAATGTGGGTCTCATATCCACCATTATATCAAACAAAAGAGAAATAGAGACGCTAAATAGCATGCTGAAGCACAGTGAAAACTTGGTTCAAGATTTACAGGAAGAGTTAGACATGAAAGATTCACTGACAGTGAAGGAACTGCACAACGAAGCTTTTGAAAGCCAAGGACCAGATAACAATCATGCCAACATTGAAGATTCTATCAACTTATTACAGACTCAGGCTCCAGCATCCTGGTTTTCTGAGAATACTGATGATAGCGTCAAGCCCTATTTATCCAAATCTGTAGAAATCTCTGAGTTGAGTAGAATTGAAGCAGAGTTGGAAGCTGAACTCGAGAGGTTGGAACTGAATATAAATGCCTCTATTCTGGAGAGACAAATGTCTGCTCTTAGTGAGGTAAAATCCAAAACTGTTAAAATTTGAAATATATCGGCATGTTTTTGTTTAATTAATTTTGCTCATTCTTTTAGTTTGTCTCTAATATATTTGCCCCCTTCTCATTGATTTTGGATAGAAACTTCACACAGATGATCACTCTTAAAAACTCAGATCCATAAAGCATTAGTTGTCATTGGTTGAACATAACATGGAATAGTCAAAAAAACATGGTGTTGTCACTTTTGTGAGATAGATCATAAAAATTTAAAATTCTAGTATGATATCAATTTTTCGATTCCATACTTTTGGGGATTATTTTGATTATATCCTGTTCAAACATCCCACCTTCTACGGCTATTTTAAATTTGGAAATCAGCAAAAGTGCAATTGTGGTTTAATTATCCAAATGCTCGTATCCAGAAATTGGACTTTGCCTGGATTGGTACCCAAGTACCTTTCTGTGGAAATGCTGTATGCTCATATCTGCAGCCATTGCATCTCTCAGAATTTCTTTTTTCCCCCCTTATAACTTGTAATCACTCATGGACAGAAATTAGACGAGAGAATCATTGATTTTCCTATTTTTGTTTTTCCCTACATTATATGTGCATCATCATGTACAAGAAGTTGTACAATCTGATTATAACAAGTTCCCTGTTGTGCTATTTGTCGAGCTTATATGGGCTTTTGGTCTAAACTCAATTAAGCTGCAATATCTCATATACCCTCTCTTTTCCTAGATTTAATTATAGATGCACCTCGTGTACTATGGGGGGTGTAGCCGCTTATTACCTCTTAAAACTATTTTGTTAGTACTCCGACTCCTGAATTTCATGCAGCGTCAATTAATCTGAGATGTCATGCGACAGCATATTGCTTTTCACCCTCAGTTTCATTACAAGGCAAAATGGACGTTGCCCCCATTAATTGTCCGAAAATCAGAGGGCGTAAGTGCTAATAAGATAGTGTAGGGGGTATAATAGGCTACATACGCATAGTACCTCTTTTTCCCCCAAAAGCAGCAGTCTTTTTCACAGGGCGAAGTTCATAAAATTTGAATTTCTGATTGCAGCTAGATCCAGACGTTGTAGCTGAGGTAGTTCATGGAGAACTAAGAGCTGATATGCTTAATGGTGGAACTCAAGAGGGCAACAGACACAGCCATGGCTCCTCCACAACCGAAACCCACAATGCGAACTATGCAGTCTCACCTAGGGAACTCAGCTTACGAATCCATGAAGTCATTCAATGTAGACTCGAAGAACGAATCAAAGAGCTTGAAAGTGCACTTCACCACAGCCAGAAGCAACTCGAGTTCATGAGATCAGAGCAGGTTTTTGAAACGACTTCTTATTCCGACCTAGAAAGCCCTACACGTTACGATCAAGATGGTATATTGGCTGAGCCGTTGCATTTAAAGTTAGCTGGGGATGCATTGGATGCTTATGATGAAGCTTATGACGAGTTCATAAAGGCAAGCAAAGAGCGCATGGAAAAGGGGAGTTTACTGGGAGAGAGTAGGGATTTTAGGAGTAGGGAGTATAATGATGTTGTTGAGAGCAGTGAGAGTGATGATGAGGAAGGAAAAGTGCTGATTCAACAGATACTGGAGAGGACAAGGAAAGGTTCAGCTGCTGCACTAATGCATGCTTAAAGGATGCTTTTTGCAATAGATGAATAATTTTTATGATTTTGGTTGTTGGCAAGTTTTGCGGTGGCTTTAAAATTTGCAGAATCCATCTAGCACGTAAGTTTGGATCACATCCGTAGTTCATCAAAATGACAGAACTCTTTGGAATTTACAGATTTCACTTGCAGAGTGCTTGCTGTAATTCCGAAGAGTTGATCTTAGGGGGGCGTTTGGTTCACTAGTTTTAGAAAAATTTTAAGAGAAATGGTAAATTTGTAAATAAAAATTTTTCTATAATTGAGTTTTCATGTGTTTGGTTCACTCGACATTTATGGAAAACATTTCTTAAAAAGTACAAAATAGTAGAAAAACAACTTTCTACCATTTTGAGAGGAAAATTTAGATGGAAAACATTTCCTATAAAAATGAGTTGAAAATATTTCCTATAATTTCATTTCCTTGAACCAAACATCAAAGTAAAATGATTTAAAAATAGAAAAGCTGTTATTGTTGCAAAATTAAATAGTGCTCCCACAACAGAAATCTGAGCATTTTAGAGAGAGAGAGAGAGAGAGTACCAACAAACGCAAGTTTTGCGGTAAGACTTCTATCTGCTTAGTGATTTAACAAACTTATGAATATATAAAAATGGATGACTTACTAATATTCCTGGGAATTAAAGAATCATGTACGATTCTAATACCAAATCAAAACAAAGGTACCAAGCTCAATTATAGCCATTTTACAAATGGACTAATTAACACCCTTTATGGTCATTGTTCAAAGATGCGCATCACTGAATTAAGAAAAGACAAGAAAACAAAATATAAACCCACGCTACTCCCAACTCATATGCTACTCAAGATTGAGTTTTGTTGCGTATGATGCAATTACTGCCTGTTAGCATACTCATCATCACCCTTGAACTGGTCATCCTGGCCAGCGTTAGCATAGCTGTTGTCCATACTACCATCAGCATTACCACCATAGCCACCACCAACTCCGGCATTGTCGCTATCTCCACGATAGCCACCACCGCCGCTATAGCCACCGCCGCCGTAGCCGCCACCTCCGTACCCACCGCCACTGCCGCCATAGCCGCCACCACCGTAGCCGCCGCCACCGCCGCTATAGCCGCCACCACCATAGCCGCCGCCTCCATACCCACCGCCGCCACCACGGAAACCACCAGTGCGCTCAGTAGCATAATTCACTCTGACCACGCGCCCGTGGAGTTCCTAAAGGACAGAATAATAATCAGAAACTGAAAGGCAAAAAATAACAAGCATTTCCTCCAGAAGAATAGCAATTTTCAAGATATACCATCAGACACCATCAAAATCATCTACTGAATAAGTTTCAAGATGCAGTGCTGCATCTGGTCCTTTTTCAAAAACAATTATACCATCTTGATCGCAATGGGTCAGGCTTTCTAGGTCAGAATAAGAACACCAAGCCTTGGAAATATTTGATCCATATGATTTAAGTTGCATGCCATGAGAACAATTTTGTTCCAATAATCAGCAAATCTCTTATGCCAAATTGGAAAGAGCAAGGCGACATAATGCAGGACCAAATGTAGCAATTGGCAAATCGCCCGAGAGGGTTTGAGTTATTGCAGTAGATATCATATAGTGATATATTAAAATTACATGCTTGTTTCTTGTATTATGACCCTTAGCTCTTAAGAGGTTATTTAACATCCACTTCATTGTCTTCTTTTTAAAAGCTGTTGATGATGATGTTGATGGTGATAACAATAAGTACTAGCAGCAGCAGCAGTAGCAGGAGTAGGAGTAGGAGCAGCAGTAGCAGCATCTTCTTTTTAAAAGTTGATGATGATAATAATGATGATGATAAGGCAGAGTAGCAGCAGCAGAGCAGTAGTAGGAGCAGCATCAAAAATAGTAGTAATAGTAGCAGCAGCAGCAGCAGCAGCAGTAGTAGTAGTAGAGTAGGAAGAGGAGGAGGAGGAGGAGGAGGCCGCAGAGTAGTAGTAGTAGGAGGCAGCAGAGTAGTAGAAATAGGAGGAGGCAGCAGGGTAGTAGTCTTAGTAGTAGTAGTGGTGGTGGTAGTCATGGTAGTCGTAGTGGTCATAGTAGCAGTAGCAGTAGAGAATGTCCCAGGTTTGAAGTGAACATCAATTGCAAGCTCACAAAATAAGGACTATATGTTTTTGAAACTGATGCATGGGGTAATTCTCTCACGCACTCGAAAAGCTCTGCTAGGCAACATAGTTTAAAGCGGTAGCAACATTCTCTACCACAAAGCAGTATCTCTTATCAGTAACCTGTTTTGCATTCAGGCTCAGACCTCTAATAAAATATAAATATTATAGGACAGCTCAAGAATATTTACTAGTGAGGTAATTACCACAAACATATTTTGCAATAAGCATATTCGCAGTCAGGAAACATAGCTTGGAGATACCTAATTATCATTCAACACTTTCCTTAAAGAAGATACAAGTGATTCTTATATCGTGAGAGCTCAGAGAAATCTCAATACTTGCCAAACATGAAAGCAAGCAATAAAATATCATAAAGTCCATTACTTGCACAGATAAATCCCGCAACTTAATAAAAGGTGGTGGATTGTGAGAAAATCCACTTCAAAGACTTTGTGACTTTTCCTACTGTATTGTTATTAGAAATTATTTACAATTAACAAATTGAAAGGGCAGGAGGCCTGAAAGGAAAAGGGATTCTACTTCATATACAGACAATATAATGACAACATGGTAACAGGATCTGGGAAAGAAAGCAGCAATCAAAACTTAAATACTGTACATCACAGGAAATACCTCCATTTTTTATAAAAGAAAGTCTTTGCTCGCTATTATTGCCTTGAAAGACCATAATGGCAAGTTGGCGACCAACGACATGCAAGCACAGGGGGAAAGGTTGTATTTGCTTTCCTTTTTACAAAAGTTCAATAAGGCCATACAGTTCAAATAATAACCATGTTTTCTCAACTAAATCTTATGCCAAAACAACTGATCACATAGGTGCATAAGAGATGTTGCTGAGCTTGATTCATTAAATAGAAGAAAGAATCAAAAATGAACAATTGCTCCCATTAAAATTCAAGGTTTATGTTAACACTTAAAGACCTAAATTGCCAAAAAGCATAAGAGACGGACAGTGTGAATAATGTTTCTTAGTTTTTTGAACTTAGTATAAAAATGAATATACAACATTCCAAAAGACTGAAAATTAAAAAAGACAATGTTTTAAGCCATTCTCTATATGGGTAAAAACAAAACTGTCAATATCGATATAAAGACTCTTTCAATAATTCAGAGATAGTGGCTTAAGATTTTCAGATCTGCCAATAGTAAGTACCTTCCCGTCAAGACCACTCATGGCATTAGAGGCCTCTTCAGTGGATGTAAAACTTACAAAACCGAACCCTCTGGACCTGCCAGTCTCCCGATCCAAAATAACCCTTGCTGCAAAAAGATAAAGAGTAATTTATTTCAAAATCATCTGCAAAACAGAGTTCTATGACCATAAAAATGTCGTGTTTGAAAACAATGCGCACCTTCAGTCACTTCACCGAAGGAAGTAAATGCTTCTTTCAAGGACTGATCATCTGTACCATAGGAGAGTCCTAAAAGAAATGAACCATAAAATGAGCAGTGCTAAGCATTTTGCAGACTTGAAATGAAAATTCAAAGCAGAAATGGGAAATAAATCAACAAACCTCCAACAAAAAGTCTGGAAGATGACATGCATCGTATAGCTTGGAGTACTGATGAGTTTGAGGCATTAACAGCTTGTTTGAAGAGACTTCCAAGCTTGTTAGAAAAAGCCATTGTTGGGATCTGAAATCAAAGTAGAAACAAAGTGACAAGTCAATTCTAGCAAGAGACGCAACAAAAGAACAAACTACTTTAGGATGATTTCCTCTTTTCTTCAAACAAAAAAAAAAAAGTTATGTGTAAGAATTTAACAAATGAAGTCAGAAAAACTTGCAGTAGCTTGTTATGAAAGAACCTCACAGACTTTTTCTCAGATTTAAGAAATCTCTTAAAACAATATAAATATAGTCTAAACAAACCAATCATGTTACATTATTGAAGAAACAACATACAAGAACTCATTAATGTAAGCATAGATATCTTAATTGCCCAAAAAAATAAAGCTAGGAAAATCCTACACACAACGAAAACACTTCAGGCCCAATAATTCAACTAGCACATGACCAAGATGGGAAGGTACATTCGCAATTGACAAATATTACTGATCTGACCCCGCAAGTGACCTAGTGGTTGGGGCTTGGGGCCTTGGCTCAAAATGCCAAAGGTCGTCCGTGTCCATGGCATTATGCCTACCAATTTCTAATTATCGAGCACTACAACACTCGTGTTATTCATCCGGGTCTACAATATGAAAGGGGGGCTCAGGACCCCAGGGTTTACTTGGCCAGTACTAAGCTAAGGTTCCTCGCACACCCAAAAAAAAAAAGTAGAAAAAGTAGAACCTATGACCCAAAATAATGTAGATTGCTTCAACAATTTATTCACTAGGTGCTGAAAGAAGTATACACCTAAAATCTCTTATCACTGGAGCAAACATTTCTTACAAGATAACACCCTCACAAATGAGCAAATCCCACTACAGAAATATTTTATCATTATTCTCAATTTCATCACGATTTTGTTTGCATTCTACGGGGAGAGAAGTGCAGAGATATTTCATTTTGCAGCGAACACATCAAACCATCAACAAACAAAGAACGCATCGAAACTACGTATCTTTAATCAGAGCAAAACAGAGAAATTAAATCAGATCAAATAATTTTAAAAGGGTCAAAATTGTTTCAAGCTGATCCAGAACGGAACGAAGCAAAGGAAATCGATAGATATCTCATACCTCAGCATCAAAAGGAGGGAAAAAAACTAAATTAGGGTTAGGGTTTTTAGAGTATGAGGAAAAGTACCTCTCGGATTCGAGATGAGACCGGAGAGGTCGGAACTGAATATAAATGCCTCGAGTCTGCCCCCCAGGGTTATGTGCATATATACCCCTTAACTCGTGGGTATTGTCAAAACTATCCCAAATCTTAGTATTTACAAAATTACCCCTTACACTATCAATTTCGGAGAAACAAAAATTTACCGCTAATCAATCAATTTTCTTCAACTTTTATTCGGCTAATTTGTAAATGAAATGAAAAAATTATCAACAAAATAGTAAACTTTTTACTCACCAAATTGATGAATTTTTGAATTTACAGCTTAAACGGGCTTAGTCTAAACCGACTTAATTCTAATATCTCGTACGCCCTCCTTTTTCCTTCGGTAATTATGGAGACATCTGTCGTAATAGTCCGGACTCATCTTTCTATCCTATGCTTATTTTCTTATCTAACCGCGATTATTTTCAAAGAGGGATTTTGTGATCTCAAAGAAGGGGACTAATCTAAACCCACATCACCCCGCCTTTACAATTTGGTAATATAAGTTCGCAACGGTATGCGGACTTTAGCTTCAATTTATTTATTAGCTGGCCTGTTATGCACATTTCTCATCAAAATAAAATTTTGTTTATGGAAATAACGGTGTGCAGGGCTGTGTCATCTTCACAAGACATGTCGACTGGATGACAGAAATGTCATTCTGTTTATGATATTAGTTCCAACGGTCATAATCCGTCTACAGACAAACGTCAAGATGGACTATTTTAATTTAATCTTAATGTTAGTCGGTGTAAAAACAGACATGGAACTGGACAAAATTAGTCCTAGGATAATGTAGCCTTCATGGAGAATTTCTAGCAGTGTTATTTTCTATCAAGTGGAGAGTGATGATACATGCTCTGGACCCTCAGTTTATTTATTTATTTTTTTAAAGTTAGGGCGAAAAAAGAACATGTAATTCCCACGTGACCTAGCATTATCTTGAATTCAAAGGGAGTATAATTGGCTACATCTCAGTAGTACCTCCCTTTTCAAAGGGTGCAAGGACGTTACAGCCTTCATGGAGAACGAAGAGCTGATATGCTTTACAATGGAGCACAAGATGGCAACAGAGAAGACAGCCACTGCTCCTCCACAAAGTAGCTCAACTCAGGCACAGAGAAACGAACCCTAGAGCTCCAAACTGCACTTGAAAACGGGTTCTTTTTCCGACCATAACAAACCCGAACCGTTATCAAACAACGAGTCATAACCTTGTAAACTAACCTAGTAATATTACAAACCTTGTAAACATGAGTGCTTGCATACGAGCTCTTAAAATGCTTTACATCCCAGTACATGTCATGATGTAAAACCCTTTTTATATATTAGAAACTATTTCAAAAGCAATATTGCACTCATAAATCTACGCTAAGCGGATCAAATGAAACCGGAAGTAATCAAATACCAAATAGAAAACAAGGCAATAATTGTTTTAAGCTACCAAAAGCTTAATTGTAGATCCATTTACAAATGGACAATCATTCTTTATGCTCATTGTTCACAGACATGCAAGATGCTGAATTAAAAAACAAGGGCACAACAACATATAAACCCACACTACTACCAAATTAAAAACCTAACTCATGCTCTATATTGAAGTTCCCAATCATAAACACTCCATACTAAGTTTTGTATGATGCAATTATTGCCTGCTTGCATACTCATTATCACCCTTGAATTGGTCATTCATACCACCATCAGCATTACCACCATAGTCACCACCTCCTTGAGCGTTGTAGCTATCTCCCCCATAGCCTCCGCCGCCTGCATAACCGCCACCGCCACCACTGTAGCCGCTGCCGCCTGCATAGCCGCCACTACCACCACTGTAGCCGCCGCCACCACTGTAGCCACCATTGTAGCCGCCACCACCATAGCCGCCGCCACCACCACGGTAGCCACCAGTCCGCTCAGTGGCATAATTTACTTTCACCATGCGCCCGTGGAGTTCCTAAAACAAAACAATAGTCAGAAACTGCAAAGACATAAAAGATAACGAGCATTTCAACCAAATAACAGCATGTCATTTCCTCAAATGAAAATGTAAATGCAAATGCAATTGAAAAAACACATCATCAGGAATTATCTAGTAAATAGGTTCTAAGGGACAGTATTGCATCTGGTATTTTTAAAATCCCAGGTAAAACACCAGGCTTTAAGATTCTTGAGTGGTATATGATGTTTCCTATAACACAATTATTTACAAGAACAGCAAGCCTGAGAAATATTTAATCCAAATAATTTAAGTTGCAAGCCATGAGAATAATCTTTTTCCATGAATAAACAAACATCTTCATGACGCAAAGTTGAAAAGAACAAGGCCATGAGATACAGGACCAAATGAAGCAGTTCACTAAAAACCCAAAGGTATTTGATTTATCCAATTATATCTTACCCAGCTTCCTTAAAGAAGAAAAAACTGATTCTTATGTTATGAGAGCTCGGTCAATACTTTCCTGACATGAAAGCAAACAATAAAATATCAGGGTGGTGAATTATGTTATAATCCACTTTTAAAGATTTTGTCTTTTCCTATTGGATTGTTATTAGAAAAATATTTGCAATAAACAAATTGAAAGACAGGTCTCAAAGTCTTTCATATATATAGA
>JBAKGM010000139.1:22805929-22816522 GCA_037177215.1 Asparagus racemosus
TAAAAATATATATAAGTATACATTAATGACCATTTTATACTATAATTATATATTAAAAATATAAAAAATATATATATAATTATATTAAAAGTATAAAAAATATAATTATTTATTAAAACCCGGCCGGGTTGGGCCCAGGCCGGGCGTCACCACCCGGACCCGGGGCCGGGCCCGGGCTTTGGGCCCAATTGGACACCACTACTTAAGATAAAAGTTACATACATCTACCCTTGAGGAAAATTATTGAACCAAGGTTTATATCTTGTTCTGTTCTAAACTTCAGTTTTTAATAGTTTAGAAAACCCTTGAGAATACATTTTTCAGTCAACTAATAAGAAGGCATAATGGGAAAATACAGACTGATGTAGCACAAAATTAGGCGAAAACAAAAGTCTCAAAAGAAAAAGACTAGCACAAATATATGATAAAAAAAATCACTATTCAGTAAAAGATGTACGCTAAAGTTTCTGTGCACTGTTCAGAGACAGGAAAGAGTATTATCAAGTGCACTAAGTTATATTATATTCAGTTATAATATATTTATTATTGCTATGGACCCATCGCGCCAGACATTTTCTGGTGAGGGAGATAAGTTGCTGTTTGGTTGATCTCTTAAAATCAAAAAAAAGAAAAGAAAATAGGATAATAAAATTATTAAAATTTTTATTCTATTCAATTACTTAAAAAATTCATGAAATGTATTTCTTTAAGATTGTGTCATATTTTCTAATAAGATGATAACAACTTATCTTTTATCTTCTCTTTTTTTTTCTTACTCATAGGGGTGAACTAAACCAAAAAATATATATATATTATAAGAAATAGATTATCTACAATAGATTTTCTTGTTTTTTTACCCACCAAACAGCTCCTACAAGTAATGATCAACCCAACCACCCACGTTGTGAGGAATAGTGTTGACAAAAGATGAAGAACATGAACATCGTACGATAAATAAGTGGCCTCGTCGGCTAGTCACATTTCACCTCATGTATATCTAAGATTCTATGAACTCTTAAATAATATCACTTCAGCAACCTAAAATGCTGTCCTTTTCTGACCCTTCCCAATTCTCAAACGGTGGGCAATTGGATCCCCTTGACAAAGTCAAGAGTTCGTACAGATAAATGCTTGTTATCTGAAAATAATGGAGATGCATGGTCCCAGGTAAAGGATAAGGGACAATGGAAAGTAGAAGTTTCATCCCAATGGCCAACTAGGTGTCAACTCAAAAAAAAAAAACTGATCACGTACCAGTAATGCAGAAGCAAAGCAGCTAGTTCTTTACTCCGTTATGTCCTCCTTTATCTATATGTTTCCACTGAATTTATAATTAATTAAGTATTTATCATTTTTAATATGTATCTTAACTTTTTTTCTTACCCGCAAATAGAGAGCGATAAACGTTATTCAGTGATAATTGTTACAATAGGAATATGCTTATCTATTCTGAAAAGGGAACCGCTAGTTGTGATATTCAAACTTCTTTTTTTACTACTTGTGGGGGAATTGGTCGTAGCCTTGATTTCTTTCATTCAGTCTAAGCACACACTTGAAGGTGTTGCCAGGACGTTGTCTGTATAATATCTTTTATTTGAGTGATAACAAACTCTCATTTAATACTAATGTTGGTTTGAGATGTTGTAATACATGTAAATACGGGTATGAGACATGTATGAGGCAGAAGAATGCGAAAATCAACTCAAAAGCTGATTTCCGCATCATTACCATCAATGGTAGGTTTTTGACCATCGATGATGAATGATGACTAATGATGATACTATGATTCATTGAGGGTGTAAAAGTCTGGAGACATCAATGTCATCGATGGGCTCATCAACCATCGATGATCTCTAGACACCATCTGTTATGGTCCTGGACATTTTTTCACTAATTAGCCCTTGAATTTCGAGAGGAATACCAACATTTGAGATAAGGGAATGAGCTTAGGCCGCCCTAATCCGAATCCCTTGGACGACTCGAAAGACGAGGCCAGCCGTCCCCTGGGCGAGTACCCTCATGGACGACGCGAATGGCGGTACTAGTCGTCCTCCTCGACTCTTCAAGTCGACCAATCCTCATGGAGCGACTCGAGAGGCGGGTCCCCTCAGTCGAATACCTTCATGGACGACGCGAAAGGCGGTGTTAGCTAGTCCCTTAGACGGTATAATGTTCCCTGCTCAGTCGGCTCAAGTTCTCATCCCCCAGGCGACGGTTGTACAAAGTTTGGGCCCGATAGTGCGTCGACATCACATTAATTGAGCTACCAGTGCCTTGATTCCTCCATCTCACACGATAATTAAGGCACTTTGAACTCCTCTGGCTGCGTGTATAACTAATCCCATCCCCATTAATGCCGAGAGAACAGCGCTGACTCCCGCGCCTATCCCAGAGCGACACCTGTCAAGGCTGTCCGGCGCAGCAACCCCCGCATGTCTCTGTCAAATCATTGAGTCAGCATACGTAAGAATAGGGCTGACCCACGCCTTAGCTCAGCACCAGCCAGAATGACCTTAATACCCTCCGACTCCCATACAAATAGAGAACCGAACAGTAACCAAGGTAAGCAACCCATAACCAAAAAGCTTTCACTTTGTTAGTAGCACTACTTCTTTAAATATCCATACTGACTTGATTGTCGGAGGGACCATCGGAGATCCCAACTCCACCCTTTTCCACAGGTTCCCTAGTCGGAGCGGAAGAAACCACCAATGTGTGCAACCACCTGGCATTAGGAGAAGAAGCGGACCCTACTCTTCTAAACTCTAATCCAATAGAGGTTAGTGACTGTGTGATCCGAGCATCAACACCATCAATGGTCAAGAGCCACCATTGACGATAAAGTCGGCTGATACAATTTTTTATGATTCAATCGCAGCCGTTCATCATTTATATTATCTCTAACCTCTATCATGTTTGAGATATCTCTTTTCTGACCTAATTGTGAGAGAATAACTTAGAGAGAGGGGGGCAGAGGGTGAGAGAGAGAGAGAGAGAGAGAGGAGTTCTAGGATTTTGCTATTGAGAGATCAAGAAGAGATTTTGATTCCCCGGAGCCTCGTCAAACTCTTATTCTAGCGCACAACATCTTCGGATCATTCCACAGTAAGGAGAGTTATCCTTGAATTGATCTTTATCATCGTTCTTCATCAAGCTTCACTTATATCCTTTGAAGAACGGTTTATTTTATCGAAAGGGTTGTAAGGTTGTTCTTTATTTTGAGCTTAATTGGTTTGTGATTTGTTTTATTTTGAACTTCTTTTATGGCATACTCAAGCCTGTTGAATTGAGCGTTGGGACTAGCGAGGACTAGGAGTTACTCATTGTAGAGAGTTATGTTAGACAACTTGTTTGGAAGACACTAGAGCTTCAGTCTTGCGAGCCTACTAAATCGGGTATATGATTAAGGTGAACTCTTGTCATAGTGAAGAAGCCCCTTTGTGAGAAGGATTAGTGGATGTAAGATTGTTTGGCTGAACCACTATAAAATCTCGTGCATTCTTGGTTTGTTGATTTTGGTGATACTTAGCTTGCTTCATATCATTTATCATTTTCATTTGATATACTCCACTGCATATTCTGTGTTTTGGCGAAAAATAGTAGCAATCATATTCAACCTCCCCCTCCCTCTAGGCTTGCATCTTGGATCCAATAAGTGGTACCACAGCCTCGTTACCCATGTTTAGGATTCATAACCTATGGTAGAGATGTCTAGTTTGACTGTCACAATGGCTTTCCTTTAGGGATATATTGTCAATGAACTCCTACTTTTCAATGGGTCAAATGATACCTATTAGAAAGCGTGATGAAAGTCTTTTTGTTGTCCATTGATTTTGAAGTTTGGAATATTGTTAAGACCGGCTATAGTGAACCCACTACCAATGTTAATAAGACCATCGTAGTCACACCTAGACATAAGAGGACCCCTTGTTATAAAAAGTTTTACTCTTTGAATGCAAAAGTAATGAATTCTCTTTATTGTTCTTTTATTGCTGAAAATTTTAACTGTATGTCTAATTACTGTATTGTGCATTTGAAAAACTTTAGAACTTATTTATGAAGGAACTTCACAAGTAAATAAGGTGAAACTTACAATGCTTGTGAGTAAGTACAAAAATTCCAAGATGAAGGCCTCAGAGAGTGTTCATGACATGTTCACTCGATTCACCAATATTGTGAACAAGTCAAAGGCTTAAGAAAAGGAATATGATAACAAAGAGCTTGTGAGAAAAACTTCGTTACCTTAGAATTGGAAACCAAAAGTAATGACTATTAAAGAATTGCAAATCTCTTTTGAACTAACTCTTGATAATCTTGTGGGAAATCTTCTTATCTAAGAAGTGTGTTTGGAAGAAAGAGAAAACGATTTAGAAAATTACTACAAGAAGAAGTCGTTAGCTTTGAAAGCAAAAAGAGGAAAATTAAAAGCCAAAGCGAGCATGGGTGTGAGCTTGAGTTCTGAGGTGAGAAAGATAATAATGTAGATCAAATTGTTAAAGGCTTCGAATCATGCCTCAAATCAAAACATGGTCATAAATTCATGCAAGACAAACATAATCACTACACAAGCAAGGTAAATAAATATAATTCTAATAATTCTGATATTGAACTAACTTATTTCAGTGCAAGAAATCTGATCACTTAAGGAAGAATTGCCCGCTGAATAAAAAGGAATATAAAGAGAAAGACAAAAGTTCCAAAGTGACTACATGGGATGAGTTAGAGAGTAACTCAAGCGATGATAACAAAAGAGCACACTGTTGTCTCATGGCTAAAAATAGCAATTCGGATGATTCTGAACACGAAAGCTCTGATAGTGAGATATACCTATATACAATGATTTATATTCTAAATATAATAAAACGTTAGGTCAATTTGAAGAACTTGCTGAAAAATATAAAGTTGTTAAAAATATGAATTCAAGTTTAAAGAAGGATAATAAATTGTTGAGTGATAAGTTTGAAATTTTTTTTAGAGTTGAATACATCTAACAATGCATGTGAAAACATCTATATTGAATGCATACAATGTTTCATGTATAGAGACATGAATTCTGATTCATCAAAGCAACTAACTAAAAAATTAAGTGAAAGCAAATCATTAGTTGCCAGGATAAATGAGCTTTTATGTGAGCTATCATTTGACCAAAGAAAGTTTAGAACTAGGTGCACTACTATAGTTTATGAAAATGAATAACTATAGTGCAAAAATATTAATTTAAAAAAGGCCATGAAAAAATTGTCATTGGGTTCTAAAAACTTAAACATGGTCTTTTCCAATCAACAATTTGCAAGAGCTAAAACTAAACTCGATTATCCATATTCAGCAAAACATAAAAATTTTAACCTTCTTTTATTAAAGAAAATAACTTAACTCTATTTGTACTCATTTCTAATACATCTTCTACTATTTCTATTTTATATGGTAGAATGGGTCATATTATAATGCATTGTCGAATGAAATATAGAGTTAAAACAGTTAAGCAGATCTGGGTACCTAAAAACACAATTATTAACTAACATGGACCTATATGGATACCTAGATTATATATGTTTGCTTTTTTGTAGGTGTGCATAAAGACTAAGGAGCAAGGCAACATCCGTTTTGATTGCTCAAGGCTTATTCAGGAGACAACAATATATTCTTAGCCTAACCAAGAAGAAGAATGAGTATGCGACTTTTTAAGAACAATAAATAAGGTAAAATTATTGGAGTTGGTGAGATAGATAATTTCTTTTTTAACTCCATAATGTATTATTTGTTGAGAGTTTAGTGATAATCTCATATCCGATAGAAGAGTATTGGACAAAGGTATGTCTGTTCATTTCTGAACTTACCCATGCAAATTTGATTATTTCAAATAAGTTCAATTGATTTGAATGCTAATAGACCTGTAAATATTTACACTTAGAACCTTCATGATATTTATACTAAAAGTGTAAATTATTTGGGTACAGGATGAGAAGTTGCTGATACATGCAAAAAAAAAGTCTCATTATGCAAGCAAGGATTTATTGCAAAGACACAACTTGAATAAACGATTATTTTAGCAAATCTTCTCAAAGGGATAAGTACATGTATATTCTGTAACCCTACATGTTGTATGTACATATTTTTTTATTTTTGTTTCTTTTCCTTTTCCTTTTCTAGTTTAGTTTTTTTATTTTTTCCTCTTTCTTTCATTTTTTAAAATATAAAAACAAAATAATATTTTCTTTTTCTTTCTTTTTGTTTTCTTAAAAGTAATAATAAAAAAATAAAAATTGGACATGCCTATGTATATGCTTTTACAGGATTGATTCAAATGATATAATTCATTGATATATGGGCCTGATTATGACACACAGGTTCATATATATTTTTCAATCTATATGTATATATTTTTGCACATAATGATCAAAAGATGATTACATGACAAGTTGCTTACATGAAATATTTCACATAGCAATTTCACACACCTATTTTTTACACTTATCATGTTTCATGTTGCTAAATAGTGATGGAGAAGTCTTATACTTCATTCATAGATATTTCAGGTTATATCTTGTGATTTTGAGCATTTTTTTGGCTAATGCACAAGCTTTACTTTTTATGTACTTAAGTGCATTTGTGTCAAAAGTGTAATCAAACAATAAGAGTGTATTTATTAAAAGATGATCAAAGATCTACACTCTTATGAAATCCATGTAAAATTGAGTGTATTTGTTAAAATATGATCAAAGGCCCATACTCGTGAATTTGTGTTTGTGCGTATCTCAATGAATAGTCACCCTGTATTGAACATAATCTATAGTTAGAGATGGTGTGAATTACCCACCAAATATTATCGTTCTTCCTCTTAAGTTCTGTATGACTAAGGTGATAGGGCAGGGCGACTCTTTGGTCCTTAGTTTCAAAGATTGAGATAGCACGAATCTTATTTTTGCTCATTTATCACCTAGATATACTTTGAGTGGTTTTATGAACCAGTATAAGTTTCTTCCTATCTATTTCACTCACTTTACACTAATATTCAATCTTTACGTGTGTGTGTGTGTGTGTGTGTGTTTTGACGCATTTCCTCTCGAATTCATGTGTCTTGTGATTAATTTTTGATCCCTTTTACTATTTTTTTATCAAATTTTTTGGTGAACTAGTGTGCTTTTTTCTTCCTTACACCTTTCAAATGATTTTATTTGATTTTTCCTATATTGAGTATATCGATTGGTGTATTTTTTTTTACTTTGGATAATAACAAAAGGGGAGTGTTTGGTGAAATTCAAAGAGTTTTTGCATGAGTGAAGTTTTTGACTAAGTGGTATCAATGTCTTTTTTTGGACAATTTTTGAAACACTCAATGTATTATTTTAGGGGGAGCTTTACAATACTTGCGACTGTTTACACTTTTCATGAATGCATGAATGTAGGGGGGTATTGCATATTATTTCTTGTTGCTTGAAAGTGTATTTGTGTTTATTTTTACTGTCTAGATATCTCAAACATGCATATATTTCTATAATTTAATTTTTTAAGTTTGTTATTATTAAAGGTGGGAGGTTGTTAGGATATTATCTGTACAATATCTCTTATTTGAGTAATGACAAACTCCCATTTTAATACTAATATTGGTTTGAGATGTTGTAGTATAGGTAAATACAAGTATGGGATGTGAACGAGGGCAAACGATGCAAAAATCAGCTAAAACACTAATTTCAGCATCACTACCATTGATGGTAGGTCTTTGACCATCGATGGTGCAAAAGTCAAGAGACATGAATATCATCGATGAGCTCATCAATCATCAATAGTCTCTAAACACCATAGATGGTAAAGTTGACTGATGCAGTTTTTTATGATTCAATCACAGCAGTTTGTCATTTGTATTATCTTCAGCCTCTACTACGTTTAGGATATCTCTTTTCTTACATAATTGTGAGAGAATAACTTAGAGAGAGAGAGAGAGAGAGAGAGAGTTCTAGGGTTTTGCTATTAAGAGATCAAGGAGAGATTTTGATTCCTTGGACCCTCATCAAACTCTTACTTGTCGTGCACAACATGTTCAGATCGTTATGCAATAAGGAGACTTTGCCCTTGGATTGATTATCATCATCGTTCTTCATCAAGCTTCACTTATATCCTTCGAATGACAGTTTATTTTTATCGTATTTTTATCGAAAGGACTGTAAGTTTGTGATTTGTTTTACTTTGAACTTATTTTATGGCATACTCAAAGCAGCTGAATGGAGGGTTAGGACTAGCTAGGGCTAGGAGTTACTCATTGTGAATAATTAGGTTAAATGACTAGTTTGAGAGAAACTAGGATTTTGGTCTTGTAAGCGTACTGAATAGAGTTTGTGGTTCAGGTAAACTCTTTCCATAGTGAGGAAGTCCATTCATAAGAAGGAAGAGTAGACGTAGGATTGTTTATCCGGAGCACTATAAGATCTCACGTGTTCTTGGTTGATTGGTTTTGGTGATAGTTAGTTTGCTTTATATCCTTTATTATTTTTATTTGATATATTCAGCTGCATATTCTGTGGTGGAGGAAAATGGCAGTAATCCTATTCACCCCCTCCCCCCCTCTCTAGGCTTGCGTCTCAGATCCACCAGGTTTGATACGAATAGCATTATAGCATACATTTGTAAGTTCTTGTGGGAACCAATAACCACACAACTTGGAGGACGTGGTAGCTACGATGATAGAATGAATAGCTACATTAAGAGATCTATGATTGTAAGAGGCTGACACCATTGTATTTTAATGAAGAATCCTAATGCATTTGTGTATAATATGGCGAACTTGCCATGGCGGTGGGCTTGAAGATTCAATTGATGAGAACCTTTGTGTCGCTAAAGACATGAGTATTGAAGTCATTTAAATGTAGCTGCAAGTCTAGGTTTTTTTTTCTGAAAATCAAAGTGTATTTGTGTATGATTAACAAATTTCTGACAATCTTGCAGTGGCATCGGAACTCGTTCACTCCATTGGAAGAAAGAATCGAAGGAAGTGTTTCTTTGCTCTAAAGTTTGATATGGCCAAAGCCTATGACGAAATGGAGTGGACTTTCTTTTGACAGTCATGCACTAGTATAAAGATTCCCAGCCCAAACGGGTTGTGTGAACCGTTGGGGCAAAATATTTCAGCCCCAACGGTTCCAACCGTTGGGGTTGATGTTTAACAATGGAGGGAATTTTCCCTCCCTTTTTTTACCAAATAAAAAAAAGAACAAAAAATAAAATAAAAACACAAAATCCCCCAGCTCGTGACCCTGCCCCAGCCTTTTTCGCGTCGTTCCCCCTCTCGTCAACAAAAAACCCAAATCGCCACCACCTCTTAGAGATCCCCACCACCGCCGCTCGGAGATCACCACCACTGCTCGGAGATAGCCGCCGCTGCCGTCGCCGCCGCTTTCTCCCCTCAAAAACCTAGGCTTCGAGAACTTAATTAGTTGAATCAGCTTTTGAGGCTTACGAGGTAAATTCTCTTCTCGAGCACTTATTAGTTGAATCAGCTTTGAGAATCACAGTTAAAGTTTATGTCTGTGGATAATTCTGGTTTTTGCTGTGTTCCACAAATTTGGTTGTGGTATCTTATTATTTTTTACATTTTTAATCCAAAGAAAAGCTCGTCATATATTTTCCTTGTTTATGTGTCACATTTTTGCAAATTTTCTTAAATTATTAGATAAAAGAAGCATCTCCCAGCGGAACTGTTAGATAAAAGAAGCATCACCCAGCAAATTTGGTTGCGGTATGCCATTGAAAAAATCTGCATGATTGATTTAAAATGTCCAAAGTCTTAACAGTTTATTAATAGGTTATGGAATTTTATTTAGGTTATTTGAAGATGCATAAGAGATTATTATGCAACCTGCAAGGCAGTTGTGTGTCTGAATTGTTTGTGTTCTTATATGTTTTTCCCCTCTTCAACATCACTATATGCTTTAAGCGAAAATTGCCTCAATGATGTACACTTTAAGGAAAACTAAGTATCCATGTATGAGCACAGAGAGAATTTGGCATCTCCCAGCAGAATTGACGCATAATACTATTAGAATATGCAAATTCTCTCTGAGTTAAGACAGGGATACTTCATAGTTATAGATAAATTCCATATTCTTGGGGAATTTTTTTTTTGTATGAAGCCTTTGTGTGCTGTTGTCATAGCAGTAAATTTGAATATTTTTTATTCAATGAAATAATAATAGGTATTGTCGAGGAATTCTTCTTCATTTTGTAAGCTCCGAAATTGGTTGCAACATAAATAACATGTATTTTTTGGTAACTTACTGTAATTATGTGCAATATCTAATCTCTTCCTGTACTTGTTATTCTTATGCCATCTTTTCTCCAGCTGTCCTTTCTCTATTTACATAGAAATGTATTTAGCACACAAAACATTTCGGAAAAGTAAAACTTTTGTCTCGATTGTAGATCTATTTCTCAAATTGGTGCATTTTTTCTTCCTTATGATTGCTTTTTGTTGTCAATGAGCCCCACGCTCAATGTTTTCCTCGAGAAAAGAGTAGATTAAACTTGATAGTTGAAATTATCTTCAAATGCTGGTTTATGAACTCGGCAATCAAATTGTTCATATGATAATTTAAGGATAAA
>JBAKGM010000139.1:22828879-22847241 GCA_037177215.1 Asparagus racemosus
CTAAAAAGAACCGAATTTGATAAATAACTCCTACTTCACGTTCCTCGTGGGATCGATAACTTTTTATACTATAACTTATTAGTTGTATACTTGCAACTCCGGAGGTAACACTCGTTATTTTTGCACAACACAAGTCTATATCAGCAGCTCGGTGATCCACGTGAGACTTATGAGCTAGCTTCTTTCGCTTGATGGATCTCGTCTCAGCGCGAGACTTGTCTCCATAAGAGGGGAGAGGTTCTTCCACTTCAGCTGTCTTTCCTGAAAATTCAGTTGGATAGGTAACCCAATAATGAAAAGAGGGGAAAGGAGAAAGAGGAGAAAGGAGGATATCGACTAATTTGTCTCAAAGGCTTCGCCACGTCATTTGAATGATCACCTCCTGAAGATCCCTTGGCAGAACTAAGGATCTCCTCTTCATCCTCGTCCAGCTGACGAGTATTACGGCACTTCTTCTGAGCCCGAGCAGCCCTCTGAAGCATCTGAGTGTCAGCCCGGGAAGATTCTTCGGCCACCAGCTCCGAAATAGCTTGCACAGGAATGGGCTCATTAGCTACCAAGAGCCACCTGCAGTATAGGAATGTCGACCCCAGCTGGCGGTCAGCACCCGAAAAGCTTAACTTAGCTCCTGTGCATCCCGTCACACTTCACAGCCACGCTCGGAGACCGTCTACCAATCCGCCGCGAGTCTGGAGCCACCAATTCGGATTTCCAACATAAAGTTGGTCATAACCGAACTGGCGGACGAAGCGACAAGGGAAGTAGGGCTCGATAAAACACTCATCCCGAACTCGAAAGGTGAGGTAACCTGGCCTGACGTTCACTAACCAGTTAAAGCAGCCAACATCGAGTGATGTCTGGTTCGATTTCGGCCTTTTCTCATCAACCAGCGACTCACCATACCGGCCAGAAAATCACGGGAAACATCTAGAAAAGAACCAACCCTTGTGAATTTGTAGCTGTTTCTTTATCTCGATAAATCCACGCCCTTTCCATCTGCAATCCTCTATCAACTGCAATAGGGGGTGGATGGATCTGCGGAGCCTGGTGCTGACATCATATCAGGACGGTGAAGAACAAACCAGGCCATCAAATATATGTATGGAAGCTCTAATGTGACAGTAGGAATCTGAGTCGATAGTTCATCCTTCCCCTGAATAAAGGCGCGAACTAACTGACAGAGCCCACGATGAATACCGGCCACCATCACTGGAAGAAGGGAGAGCTTCTTCTTATAGGCAAGCTGAACTGCAGGATAGAGCACCTCTAATGGTAGGGCATTGTCGGACTGGTACGACATCACACACTTCTTTAACCAGATAGTGAGATAGCCTGCTAAAAGAGTCATAGGTCGAATCGGCTTCACCGCGTGCCACAAGAAGGTCGAAAACTTAGTCCCTGTAGGAAAACCATTTTCAGCACTGCCGAAAGTATAAATGTGGGCATCAGATTTCTCGATCAGCTTATTAACCTCCGAGGGTGTGAGCGGTGCCAACTCACAGATCGCATCTTTGAAAGGAGCTTCCAAATGTCTAAATAAATAATTTGCAAATTGTTTCAGGCTCACTTGTGATCTCTTCTTTGCAAGGGGCTCATATTGTGCTAGGGCTATGTGATAATGGTAGGTCAGGTCCCATAAAGTATCATAACGGTCGAGCATATGATCTTTTAGCTAGCGCAACTTCCGGTTCGAAGGAAAGTATTTCTGATACAACATTTTTCGCATGAGCAGACTGGAGATCCGATGCATCTCATGTAGAGCTAACCCTAGCTCACCATACTTGGTAAAAGGTGTTCGAGTCAGGGTTGTAGAGATTGGATAAAACAAAGAAGTGGTTGGCACTGATCAGAAGACTGTACATCGTGGCGCAAATCGCTGCATATAAGCCACAAGCACGAAGCTCCTCATCCCATTGACTGAGGACATAGCTCGTCATGCAAGCCCACCAATGCTTATCTAAAGAGTGAACCCAGCCGTAAAATCTATGGCGGGGTGTCGGTAACTCTCGCCCCACCTTCGCAAGACGATTTCTCAAGGTCTGAGCAGTGATAAAAAGATCATCACGGAGCGGCGTGTCTAACCCCAAGACTCCAGGGTGTAGTTCAATAACGCGGTCTCTACTAGAACATGGAATCGCCTGCTGGGTAATGAACCCACAATGGATATGATCCCGCTCGTCGGTCAGGCGCCATGACATCTCCCGTGTCACAACCTGGTGCCTAAGCTCAGTTAATGAGAGGTGGTGAGGTACATGGGGAAGATATTAAGGCCCTCCATCATTCTTGTGTAGCCACTGTTCACTCTCAATGAAGGCTGCATCCGGATCTTTGATAGAATCGCCAAATAAGTAGTCCGTCTTCTTCAGGGATTGTGTGGAGCTGGTATCTCTCACAAGCGGTGCGTCCGTGATCAGTAGCCTAAGTGTACTAGAACTCCCCGCAAGTACAGCCTGGGTGGTCTCTCCCAATGTATCCGGTGCGAACTGAGGAGAAGTAAAAGTGGCAGGATCATCGCATGCGGAATAATGCTCGCCACGGCGCCCATGAACCGCATGAGATGGAAACGCTTCTGAGGGGTACTCAACTAAAAACGGATGATTGATATTCATTAAAATTTAGTTATAAGAGGTAATAGAGGGCGTTTTCATCTTACAGATTTATGAGATAGAGTCATGACCTTGTAATGGGTAAGACGATTTCATCCGCATCAAGTACTCGAGGGACGATATATATTATCGCACATACAAAGAGATGATATATCCTGTCCCACAGAGCACGGAAACGGCATGACATCGCTCCGATCAAAGATCTTGATACAGGTGATGACCAAGCAAAACCCATCTTTTGAAGTGTCAACCCCCACAAAGGAGGATCTTGACTCTTCCTAATCGCCTCACAAAGGAGAACGAAGTGGGGATGCAGTGTGCGTATGCATGGAAAAAGGATAAAGTTTGGCTCACCAGCGAATGAGGGGGGTGTACCCTCATGCGGCGCATGAGCTGACTGGCTCCTCAGAACATGAGACTTCCTCGATGTCATAATGATCTGCACAAGAGTGAATGGATCAGATATATGTAATAAAAGTAGGCACTGTGCGGCCTCAACCGATACCGAGACTACAGTCTCAGCCAAGGCTGAGATCAGTCTCGGCCATGGCCAAGACTTGTTCTCAGGCCTTGATCGAGACCAGGGAGAAAGAAAAAAAGAAAAAAAAGAAAAAGAAAAAAATATAAAAAAGAAAAAAAAGGAAAGGAAAAGAAAAAAGAAGAAGAAAAGAAAAAAAAGAGGGAGAAAACCATAATCTTTTTTTATCAAACCCCAGTTTCTTTTTATCAGACCCTAGAATTAAGATCAAAATTCATGTATATACAAGAGTTATGATCATATACCTGAAGAAAAAGTCAAAGAAATCTGAAAAAGATGAGATTTTGAAGGACTATTCGAGTCCCGGGTACGGTGAAGACTCGGTTCTTGCACAGGTATTAGGGTTGATGGAGTCGAAGCATCGCAGAAAGAAGAAACAAAGCAAAAGAGGGAGAAAGGGGGGCCAGCCTGATGAAGGAAAAAAGAGGGGAGGAGGACTTTTATAATAGCCCCAGATGGACCCAATCTACTTTGAATAAGGACTCCTATTTGACCATGAGTAGGAATTCTAATTGAGACCAAACTGGATATCCAAATGGCACCAAACCAGCCCAATAATTAGCCCATTCTCTCTCCCACATATTTGGAAGGATCCTGAAGATTTATTCAGTAGAATAACACTTCATGAAGGCCACTATACATCCGGCTTAATTTATTCAAGCCCCGAAATACTCCAATGAGGTATACAAGTCTAAATTATTTCCTATTTTGTCGAGAAGTTCCCGGAGGATATTTCCATAAAAAAATATTTTTAGGAATAACTCAGTGAGCACCGATGAAGTGGAAATTATATCGACGCCGGTCAATGTGTCACCAACAAGGAATTCGCCGATACTCCAAAAAGGTACACGAGTATAACCGGCTTCCTATTTTGGCCGAGAAGTTCCTAGGAGATTATTTTCATAAAATTTTCTCAAGAATAACTCACCAACCTCCAAAAGGGTATATAAGGATAAACTATTTCTTGAGAACCCCAACAAACGTTTGAGTATAAACTAGTTTGATGTCGGACAATGCGTATTAAGAAAATTCCTCCCGTTGTGGAAATTGTTTCCTATTCTGTCGAGGAGTTCCCCGAGGATATTTCCAAATATTCTTAGGGATAACTCGATGAACGCCAATGAAGCGTATCGACGCCAATCAACACGTCGCCGCTGTAGGACTCGCCGATCAATGGTTCGGATCTAGGTATAATTGACGCCAGTTAACGTGTCACACTTGCTGATTGGAGGTTAAAATTCTCCACATATTTTGACACCAGTCAATGCGTCATAGCGAAGAATTCCTCGATTGATCAATGAGTCTCGTGAAAGGTTTGACGGTCAGTTGAATGACAACTCACCAACAAGAGTTAAAAGCAATTAAGCTCAATCAGCTACAGTTCAAGATTCTGACAACGGTCAGGCAATAAATGCAGCACTGTCATGCCTTCAACTATCCTACAAAGAACTAGAAAATCTGAATGGATTGGAGGAATCGAATGCTCAAGCTAATCTCAGAACAAATTAATTTATCAACTTCAGGTCAAGATCTCAACAACAGTCAGGCAATAAATGCAGCATTAGCATGCCTTCAGCTATCCTATAAAGAACTGGAGAATCTGAAAAGATTAGAGGGATCAAACACCGAAGCCATTCATAGGTCCCATCAAACTGACCAAAGGTTGGAGCCCATCACATCCAAAGTACCCCAGGCTCGTCAAAAATCGAGACTGAGACACTTTGGAGGGGGTATCTGTAGGCATTGAAAATCGCTTATCAGTGCCTGAACGAGACTCGTGATGGGAAATTGACGATCAACAACCCATCAGATGACATGACGATGGAGTGTTAGGACGCAAGTCCAATGACAGGACTACACCATTGCAAGAATCGAAGCTGCAACACTGCGGAAGTTAAGGCTACAGTGTCAGAAAAGTGAGATGGCACTAAACGGCACTCAAATGTCGGCAGATCTGAGTGAATTGGACTCCAAAATCAATAAATCGGACAAACAAAACTTAAAAACACTGAAAAATAGACCAAGGCGGGCGAAAAACCTCGACCAAAGCTGAAACAATTCAGCCAAGGCCGAAGTGCTTCGGCCTTGGCCGAAGTGGCTCGGCCATTTGGCTAAGCTAATTCCCCCCTTTTCTTTTCCTATAAATAGGGAGAGGGGGGCTTCATTTGAGGGGGTTGGAGAGTTTTGGAGGATTAAAGATCTTTTGAGAGCTCTACACAGCCTTTCACACAGATCCAAGCGCCGGTGAAGATCAAAAGTTCAGATCCACGTCCCGTGCAAGTGAGGAGTTCGCCCAATGCTAGATCTACATTGCAAGGTAGATCTAGGTTAGGTTTGCAGATCAACTATTAAGGCTAAGCTTTATCTTAGTCTCAGGGTCAGTGTGTGATTTCTCCTAGTAGATCTCATCCACTCCAGCAATCATTTCCTTCGTGAGATCGATCCCCGTCGGTGTTTTATTTCCTTCGTGATCCAGTATCTAGATCTCCACTTGGATCGGGATTACACGGTGGTCCACGGACAAAACAAGTCCCCATCACAGGTACCCACACAAGCGAGGATCCGATAAACGGATCCCGCGTTTGTTCAATTAGGTCGAAGTTTTAATTTTGATTTGATTTTTTCATTGTAAGCCTTATAAAAAGGCAATCTTTTATTTGAATTTCGTTTCAGGTGACTGAAGCGTGTAACAATTCAAAGCAATAGAAATCAAAACAACTTTCCCTGCAAACACTACCCGCAGCCCCGCATAGATTAGCTGGTGGACGAGAGCGCGGGCCATGAGCTGCTGAGCTTCATGGACGCCTTTTTGGGCTACAATCAGATCCTCATGGCAGAGCACGATCAGGAAAAGACGTCCTTCATTACTGACTAAGGAACGTATTGTTACAATGTCATGCCTCTTGGTCTCAAGAATACCGGAGCGACATATCAGAGGCTGGTCAACAAAAGTTTCCACCCCCAAATTGGCCGAAATGTGAAAGCATATGTGGACGACATCCTAGTGAAGTCAAAATTAGCCTCAGCGCACGTAGCCGACCTCAACGAGATGTTCTCTACCTTGAGGCGTTACCGCATGAAGCTCAATCTAGCTAAACGCACCTTTGGGATACAGTCAGGGAAGTTCCTTATGTTCATGATCACCCAACGAGGCATTAAGATCAACCCCGAAAAGATAACCACCATCGAGCGACTACTGAAACCGCGTACCATGAAGGACATCCAAAAACACAATGGAAAAATAGCCGCCTTGGGGTGCTTTCTGTCCAGATCGGCCGAGAGGAGTCTCCCTTTCTTCAAGATCCTAAGGGGAACTAAGGACTCCAAGAAGAAGATGGAATGGATGGAGGAGTGCTGCAATGCATTCAGAGAACTCAAGGCATACTTGAGCACCAAGCCGCTACTGAGTCAACCCTCTGAGGGGGAGACCCTATATCTCTATTTGGCTGTCTCCTCCGAGGCGGTCAGCTCCGCCCTAGTTTGAGAAGAAGATCACATCTAAAAGCTAGTGTATTATGTCAGCCGGATCCTTAGAGCAAGGGAGCTGAACTACCTGCTGGTTTAGAAAGCATCTTTCGCCCTCATCATGACCACTCGTAGGCTCCGTCCATATTTCCAAGCACGTTCCATTGTCATGCGCACCAACTTGCCCCTGAGGAAGGCTCTAGAAAGCCCTACCACCTCGGGGGGATGGGGAGAATGGTGGTATGGTCAATTGAACTCAGTGAGTATGATGTGCAGTTTGAGCCACGAGCAACCATTAAGGCGCAAGCTCTTGCAGATTTCCTCATAGAATCCACCTCATCTAAAGGAGAGCAACTGGAACCCCTACCCTCTGACCCGCCAACACCTACAACAGGATGAGAGATGAAGTTTATGACTGACCCTAGGGATTCCATCTCTGAGCATGACTCACAAGAGTACGCCTCATGGTGGCGACTAAAAGTGGACGGGTCGTCAAGTGAGACAGGCAGTGGAGCCGGCATGATCTTGCAGAGCCCAGATGGGGCAGTAACAGAGTAATCCATTGCCTTCATGTTTCTAGCCTCGAACAATGAGGCTGAATATGAAGCACTCATTGTGGGCCTTCGAGCCGCCCTCGCAGTCAAGGCTGAGAACCTATATGTGCTAGCCGACTCCCAGCTGGTAGTGCATCAAGTCAACGGCAAGTACGCGGCCAAGGACAGGAGGATGGCGCAATACTTGGAAGTAGTCAAGAAGCTGCTAACCCAACTAGCCAACTTCAAGATTGCTCAGGTCTCCCATGCTTATAACTCCTCGAGCGGATGCTCAGTCAAAACTGGCGTCGACTAGCTCCGCAGGCAGATCAGGACCCATCTACACCGACACGCTCCCCTGCCCCAGTATCGTGAAAATCAACAGCAATGTTATGCTGACCGATCCAGTGTCAGAGCCCTGTTGGATGGATCCTATCATCCAATTCTTGGCAAACGAGATCACGCTCGAGGACACTGCGGAGGCTAAACGCTTGTAGAGGAACGCTTACCGCTACCTCATCATGGATGGCCGGCTCTATCGCCTATCCTACTTGAGCAACGGTGTTGGGCCGTACCTCAGATGTATGCAGCCTAATGAAACTAGCTACATCTTAAAGGAAATCCATGAAGGTGTTTGTGGAAATCACCTAGGGGCGAGAACACTCACCCAGAAAGTCATTCGCCAGGGATATTATTGGCCCACCACAATAACTGACTCGAGGAAGCTCGTCTCGACATGTAAAAACTGCTAGTTCTTCTCATAGATTCTGCGAGCTACTACCACCAAGCTAACTCCCATGTTGAGCCCCATTCCTTTTGCCCAGTGGAGGTTGGACCTACTGGGGCCTCTTCTCCTCACTTCCGGGCAGCGAAAATTCTTTATCGTCGCCATCGACTACTTCACCAAATGGATCGAGGCAGAACCATTGGCGAAGATAGAGGAGGCTAACATAACTAGCTTCATTTGGAAATCCATTGTGTGTCAGTTCGGAGTTCCTCAATCATTTGTTATGGATAATGACACCCAGTTCAGCAGCAAAGGGTTCTAAGACTTCTACCAAGAATAGGGAATCCGACTCAAGTTCTCCTCAGTCGCGCATCCCAAAAGTAATGGGATGGCCGAAGCCGCTAACAAGTGTATCCTCTAAGCTTTGAAAAAGAAAGTCAACAACGTTGTTGGAAACTAGGTTGAGGAGCTACCGAGCATCCTATAGTCCTACCGCATGACTCACAAGAACTCCACTGGCGAAAGCCCCTCCAAATTGGCTTACGGAGCCGAGGCAGTAATCCCCGTGGAAGTTGGTATGCCAACCATCTGCCTGTAGCATTTCGACGAAGACTCTAACTCTGTGGGGCTCCATGTGGAGCTAGACCTTATAGATGAGGTTCAAGCTAGGGTGCTGCACAGACAGATTATCAACCAACAACTAGTCGCCAGGTACTATAATAGTAGGGTCCGACCGAGGAGATTTCGTGTCGTTGATCTCGTTTTGAGGAAGGCCATTTTTGACAAGGACACTACGCGTGGCAAGCTAGCGCCCAATTGGTAAGGGCCATACACTGTTCTCGAGGAGATACGACCTGGCACATACCGGCTAAGGAGCCCTGATGGAAGAATCCTACAACACCCATGGAACATCGAGCACCTTAATAAGTTTTTCAGTGATCTTGTATTACGAGTTTTGTTTATAATTTTTCATTAGGGATGTCTTTTGCACCTAATTGTTATGTTCGTTTTGTCTTGAATTATGATAGAAACACCTGAACAATCGCGATCAATTCATTAAAACGAGTCATCCTTCTCGCCCAAAATGAGTCGTGACATCCTACTCCCTTGGTCAAGTAGAAGTAGTTTCCCCCTGAGTCAAGTTCAGGCAATACTTCTCGCTAGGCTGAGTCAAGGAATCCTTCTCGATAGGTCGAGCCAAGGCATCCTTCTCGCCCAGCTGAGACGGGCAACCCTTCCCGTTAGGCGGAGTTAAGGAAACCTTCTCATCATAACAACTCAAGGCATCCTTCTTGCCCAGCCAAGACAGGTGACCCCTCTCGCTAGGCCGAGTCAAGATACCCTTCTCGACGCATCGAGTCAAGGCATCCTTCTTCCCAGCTGAGACAAATGCCCCAACTCACTCAGTCGGACAAACACACTTCTCTCACTAAGTTGATCCAGGATATACCCACTCGTTGGGCCGAGTTCAGGCGCCTGCCTTCCCACGCGGGATTAAAGTGTCCTTCGCAATGCAACAGGCCGCCTCCCTCCTCCTAAAATCCTAAGACCTAGGCACGCTATAAGTCCTAGGCACCCAACCTACAGGTTGTCATTGGCCAAGTCATCGCCGACCGAGGCCGACTCCTAAGACCTAGGGACACTGTAAGTCCTAGGTACCCAATCCCATGGGTTGTCACTTGCCAAGTCATCGCCCCTTGAGGCCGACTCCTAAGACCTAGGCACACTATAAGTCCTAGGCACCCAACCCAATGGGTTGTCAGTTGCCAAGTCATTGCCCCCCAGGCCGACTCCTAAGACCTAGGCACACTATAAGTCCTAGGCACCCAACCTACGGGTTGTCATGTGCCAAGTCATCGCCGATCGAAGCCGACTACTAAGACCTAGGCACACTATAAGTCCTAGGCACTCAACCTACAGGTTGTCATTTGCTAAGTCGCCACCCCCTGAGGCTGACTCCTAAGACCTAGGCACTCTATAAGTCCTAGGCACCTAGTCTGTGGGTTCTCACCAACCAAATGCAAAAAGCAGCCACAAGCTTAACCAAACATGGTTATTGTCCAAGTGTCTGAGCATAATGTTCAATTATCTTTTAGAGTATGATTATTTTTTAGCATATAACTATCTTTTGGAATATGACCGTGTTATGTTCAACCTGCTTGGCCCATAATCATGAGTCGATATCTCATCCACAACGGACACCAACCAAATGCAAAATCGTAATGTGATTAAATCAAATTCGAACATAGCTCGGACAGAAACGCAAAGCAAACCAAACTTTCATTTATTAGACAAGGTCGAATTACAAAAATCAAGTCAGAAAAGAAGAGAAATTTCTTTGCTATTTCACAAGTATATACATATAAGACTCCTAGAAGGCGGGAGCCAGCCCAAGGACACCCTAATTAGGGTCATCCCCTACACCACCATTGTCGTCCTCCTCGTCATCATTCTCACCATCGATGTCCCCATCAGAGCCCAGCTGGATCCCCCCACCTCTGGCTTCAAGGTCTTGGAGGATGCCGAGACAATTATGCACCCGAATGGGGTAGACGGCACTGGGAGGCGGTGGAGCGTTAGGAGGGAGTTGAGCCTTTAGGAAGTCGCGGCCGGCTTTAACGGCTAGCGACACCTCGACTTTTCCTACAGGGCCGTGCCAGTAGCCCTCGATGACCTCCCTCCTTCCCTCCTTGGAGGTCACATAGTTGAGCTGGGCCTCTATGGATTGGGCATCAGCTAGGGCCGCCTGATGAGCCGCCCTCATGTCCACCAGCTCCACCCGTGCACTCTGCAGAGCACCCTGGTCCGATAGGTCAGTCGCATGCGCTGTCAGCCGTGCCAACTTCTCAGCCTCAACCTCCTCCTTTAGGAGCTTGATGCACTGCTCCTTTTTGGCAACCTCATGTTGGAAGCCCTGAACAGCTGCCCCAAGCTTGGCTATCTCTTCCTTTAGCCTTGCTATGGTGGAAGACTGCTTCATTTTATGGGCCTCCAAGTTGGCGATGGTGGACAATGCTACCCTTGCCCTCTTCACAGGTGGTTGGGCTATGGCTGGTTTGGCCGACTCTGAAGCCTTTGGGTCCTTGAGCAGCCTAGGGCCAACTTGAGCCAAAGTAGCCGCCCTCTCCATGCTAGCCTCGATCGGCTGAACAGGGGATAGACCCGCCACCCTGAGTGAGGAGGTGTCGAAGAGGTTGCTGATGTCCCGGGACCCAGCATAGGAACAGACCTTCTCCAGATCCTGGCGCTCCTCAGTCGAGAGGGGGAGCGACTTCAGTGCCTCCTTCTCAACCTCTGGCTACGAATGGCAAGTAAGAATCGGGTCTACCCCGAAAACCCAAACAAATCTCCCCTTCCAAGCCTTGTTCAGCTCAGGGAACCTCACCAGCTTCTCACTCAAATTGACAAAAAGTAGTGAGCATCCTTCCTTGTCGTCTTCAGACTGATGAGGTGGCTGAAGAGTTGAAGAGTCAGCTCAACCCCCACCCGGTAGCAAATCACCAGGAAAGCCATCATTATGGCGATGGCGTTGGGGGTGAACTACATGGGGGAGACCCCCAGTCAGTCGCAAACCCTCCTCACAACGTGAGGGAGGGGCAACCGTAGCCCATACTCCATGTGGGCTAGGTATAGCGACGCCTTGCCGGCACCGTGCTCAAACACGGCACTATCTTTTTCCAGCAAAGAAAGCTCGAAAGTGGTCAGAATGTCGTATCTCTCAGTGAGGGCTTCCAGATCCTCGCTCATCACCTTCAAGTGGACGGAGGCGAGAAGACTGAGCCTATCGATAGGTGCGGAAGAAGAAGCAGTCATTAGGAAATTTTATGAGCTTGAAGTGCAAAAAGGAAGTTCAAATATTTGGAGTTATGTAAAGAAAACATGAATGAAGAAGAAGAGGCATTTATAGAAGAACAAGGGCTCGCATGGAAGCTTCAGGGCGGTTCACCTGCTTTGGAATCGACGGTCTAGATTAGAGCTAAAAATCCAAACCGCCTTTCAAAAATCCAAACCACCTTTCAAAAATCAAAACGCCACCCGTTTTGGTTCCCCACGCTACTTTGCGTAGAAATTGAAGCGGTGTTGACGGTTGGGGTACGGTGACTTCACTCACAGTGACCTTGCTCAATCACGTCTAAAACGTTCTAGAGCCCATCAACTCAGTGGGACCCTCTCGACCCGCACTGGTTGCCATCATAAACCGATAGCTAAAGCAAGAAATTTGCAACAGATAAGTCCTGAGGAGACAACTCCCAATCGATACCATGTTCTTTCAGGACGACGTCACCACAAACTTAATATATCAAAAAGAATACGAAGTAAACTTACAAAGATACTACTGCTGCATACCCCAACTCATCGAGTCGACAAGCGAGTTGTTAACACATCACAGAAAATTACAGAAAAAATAGAGAAAAGCATGAAAGGGGAAAAAATGTGCCGTTTATTATATTATCAAACATATACACAAGCGTACAAACAAATTACATCCCCGAAACCCCTAAACCTAAACTACCAAAAACTCAATTGGGCCCAGGAGTCAGAGGCAGGGAGGCGTTCAAAGATGATGGAGGAGTCGACGGTACTCCATGTACAGGGCTGACCCTGTCCCTCTCTCCTGAGTATGCACCCACGTCCTTCTCGACTCCCCCAGTCGAGCCATCGGCCGACTGGCCAAAGGCCACCTCCTGCTCGCCCTCTCCCTCGCCTCCTTCCATGTTGTAACCACCTCCTGCCTTCTCCATGTTAGCAAGGTGGTCTATGTAGTTGGCGATGCTAGGAGGATATTGGAGCCGGTCTCTGAGCTCTTGGCACTCGGCAGGTAATTGCGCCGCCACGTAATCACAACCAGCTTTGAAGGCTAGCATGACTTCAATTTTTCCCATGACACTTTGGTGATACTCCTCGATGAGGTCAGGCCGGCTCTTTTCCATGATGGCCGACTGGTAGTTAGCAGACTCCAGATACTTCGCCTTGCTCTCTACCAAGCTCAAGGCCTTCTCTAACTAAACACACCTTTCCTGGAGCTTCTACTTCCCAACTAGCTCTTCCTCAAGTTGGGCCTTAGCATGCTGAGCAATTTGCTTTTCAAAAGCAACCTGTGTCACTATTAAGTCCCGTTCATTCAGCGCCTTATTGATCGAGCTAGCAGAGCTAACCCCTGGCCACCAAGCTGAAGCTTTCGCCTGAGCTGCTGAATCTCGACTGACTTCCCTGAGTCAGAAGCTTTGAGCTCTGCAATTAGCCGCTCTTTCACTTCCATCTCCCTGCACCAGTTATTGAGTTCGGATTGCTTTGCCGAGAGATCCACAATGACTCGGTCAACATCTGCATCCTCTGTGATGTGGGCCTCCCCACCCACCTTTCGCAGTTTCTTGTAAGCGTGATGACCCCGAGCCAGGTGATGATATACCTCCTGCTCCACGAGGCACCTATGCGTCAGATAACTCTGAATGATCACAAAGAGGCTGACGTCAGGAATGGCCTTTAGGAGCTCCTCATTATTAGGAAGGCTAAACTGCTCCACAGCCTTCGCCTGCATATAGTGAGACTTAAGCACTGAGGGGGAAGTGTCCATATGACTAGCGGGGTTGAACCGATGCTCGCTATTGGGCTCCTCCATATAGCTCCTGCTAGGGGGGAGTTTTCCAATCAGCAAGTCCCTCACCTTGGCCCAAGCACCCACCTTGGACTCGGCCATGTAGTATGGGGAGGGCCATCTAGCCGGTGTGAAACTTTTCTCCTTACCCCCGGCTAGCTCCTTGCCTAGCCGGTGAGGCTCCTCCACTGGAGGGTTTAGGAAAACTGCCCCAGTCTAAGTATCTACCCGACACTGAGTCACTTCTATGGCTGCATCGCGCTTAGCCTCGACGGCTGAGTGACAGGCTCGTCTTCTGAGTCAGACGACCCCATCTCCATAGGAGCATCTTGGGTCTCTCCTAGTTGTTTGGCCCCCCTCAGACCACGAGAGGTTTTCTTCTGCCACTTCCTGTAGAAGCCTGGGAAATGCTGAGAACGGGCCCTCAGTCACCTCCTCCCGCCTTGGAGAAGGCACGACCCCCTCAGTGACTACCCCTGTTCAGGGCTACTTAGCCGGCCTGGGAGCCAACTCCCCTCTGAGACCCCTCGAAGGAACCTTCAGAAGGAGCCGACTCAGCCACAACTCCTGAGCCTACAAGTCCCCTAAAGGTCAGGTTATGGGCCCTCGTCTCGTTACACTAGGTAGGGGGGACAGACGAGATTCAATACAGCCACAAGACCGACTTGTCGAGGAGGGCTCCCGTTGTACACAGTCCAGTATAAGACACGATCTGCTCTAACTCCTACCTCTCAATAGCCAACAGAGGCCTCGGGTCTAGTGCCCCTTTCTTGATTTCAGGCCAGTCCAAGCAGTCGAGGTTGGAGTCATCTTCCTCTACCCAGACGAACTTTTCTTTCCATCCCTTGTTTAAAGAAGGAGCGTCAAGAATCACCTTGAACTCCCTAGTCGTCTGGAGATAGTAGTGAGAAGCTTTTTGAACTATCACGCGCACCAGATGACTCAGCACATTTATCGATGTGGTGATCCCTAGCCACGAGCAAATGACGGTGAAGTCCACCACCACTACAACAGAGTTGGGCTTCATTTGCATCTGGGACACCCCCAAGGCTTCAAACACCTTCCGAAGGAACGGGTGTAGTGGCAGCCGCAAACTGCACTCTAGATGTTTGATGTACAAAGGGGCTTTCCCCTCGGTGTGGTGATATATTGCCACAGATCTTGCCAGCATAGTCAGCTTGAACTCCTTTGGGATGTCGAACTTTGAGTGTAACGTCCGCATCTACACCGCAGTCACCTCAGAGCGAAAGCGTCCAGCTAGTTCAAGCATTCAAAATCCATGAGAAATAGCTTCGGAAGGGGCTAGAGAATCGTTAGAGATCTGATCCTATGGGGTGTCAAATAAAGCTTATTCTTCCCTAGTTTACACCCTTATATAGAAGACCACGAAGAATAAATCATCCCCTCATCCTCTCTCCATTTCTAGTCCAATGGTCAGGATCATTCCTCTTAGGAAGCGGAGTGTCAGGTGCAGAGAATGAAGCATCCACAACATAAAGCTTTTTGTTGATGTTAGCTACGTCCCATCGCAGGAACCTTCGCGACCCCCTTTTGAGCACTTTCTTCTCGGCCAGGACCCAGGACTCTATTTTCGCTCTGACCCTTCTCAAAGCTGAATCCAAGTGAAAGGGGCCAACTGTTATGGTCCTGGATATTTTTTCACTAATTAGCCCTTGAATCCCAAAAAACATGTCAGCATTTGAGGTAAGGGGACGAGCTTAGGCCTCCCTAATCCAAATCCCTCAGACGACTCGAAAGTCAAAACTAGTCATCCCCTTCGTCGACCATCTTCATAGACGACGTCAATGGCAGTGCTAGCCGTCCTCCTCGACTCTCCAAGTCGACCAATCCTCACAGGGCGACTCGAGGGGCGAAACCAGTCGTCCCCTTAGTCGACCATCTTTATGGACGTCTCGAATAGCAGTACTAGCCGTCCTTCTCGACTCTCTGAGTCAACCAATCCTCATAGGGTAACTTGAGAGGGGAAGCTGGTCGTCCCCTCAGTCAACTATCCTCATGGACGATGCGTAAGGCGGTGTTAGCTGGTCCCTTAGATGGCATAGTGTTCTCCGCTTAGTCGGCTCAAGTTCTCATCCTCCAGACAAATGGTTGTACGAATTTTGGACCCGATAGCGCGTCGGCATCATATTAATTGAGCTACCAGTGCCTTGGTTCCTCCATCTCATACAATAATTAAGGCACCTCGAACCCCTCTAGCTGCGTGTATAGCTAATCCCATCCCCATTAATGTCAAGGGAGCAATGCTAACTCCGCGCCAACTTCCAATCAACAACTGTCAAGGCTATCCAGTGCAGCCTCCACAATTTGTTTCTATCCCATTATTAAGTCAGCATACGTAAGAATAGGACTGACCTACACCTTAGCTCAGCACCAGCCAGAATAATCAAGGTACAATCCGACTCCCATACAAATAGATAACCGAACAGTAGTCAAGGTAAGCAACCCTAAATCAGAAAGCTTCGGCTCTGCTTGTAGTTCAATTTCTTCAAAATACCTATATTGACTTGATCATCGGAGGGATCACCGGAGATCCCAACTCTGCCCTTTTTTGCAGGTTTCCCGACTGGAGCAGGGAAAACCATCAACGTGCACAACCACCAGGCATCAGGAGAAGAAGCGAACCCCACTCTCCTAAACTCTAATTTAACAGAGTTTAGTGACTGCGTGATCCAAGTATCAACAACAGACAAACACAACCAAAACCTAGAATAAAGCACATTCGTTTATGAGTCTTGCTTAGCTCTCTCTACTTCTAAAGCTTGCAGCTTACTCAGAGCTTCTTTAGGCAGAGGCTCTTGGATATCACAATTAGCAGCAAAATTAGATAGCAAATCCTCACAAAGAGAATTAATCGGCATATTAGGAGTAGAAGAAGAAGAAGACTGGCCCTTTCTGTGAAGAGGAAGAAGGGATTTGCCTGATCCAGCCATGAATCTATGCTAGGGCTTGTGGTAGAGAGAAAGAGGAGCAAGCCAAAGTCTTCTCTATTTGGTAGGCCTCTCAAAGCCAGGTAGCTGAGCTGAAGAAGAGATAGCATCATTGGAGTTTCTAAAGAATGACGAAGAGATAGACTTTGTTCTCTCCTGGGCTAAAGATGGAGCTTTATTGGATGGGCCATCGTTTGGGCCAAGCTTAAGTTCTGAGTAGAAAGCTTCCCTAGTTGCCTGTGCTAAAAAATGGATTTACCATCGAAAACCATCTCCACCATATCTGTTAAGTTGAAAATAGGGAAACTGTTGATTTGCCTCAAGTCCTGTGATTTCGCAGTATTATTTATAGTGTATTCGTCCATTTAGTTTGGACTTAAATGTCGGGCACAGAACATATTGCATCTAAACATATTATCTCTGAGCAAATTCAGCAGTATTTTGTGCCTTAGCTTGCTAAAAGTTCTAGTACCGCCATTCTATGTTCTCATAATCAACTAAAACAAAATGCTCAACAAAGAATGTGAAATTGGTTAAGAGTAAACCATATTGAACTTTCGAGGCATGTTTTTACATTGCAATATTCTTTGTCTATAATTATTAAAACATCTATAAGTATCTAGTACTGTCTTAACTTACAAACACGGAAAGAAATAGATACCCTTATATTATGAGAGGCTTTATAACTGTCATGCTTCAAACATAATACAAATATTAATAAAAATGATAATAAAACCAAGGCACATAATAGTCCGCCTCAAATCCTCCAAATGAGAGGATCTGCGAAGCCTTACTCTAAAATTTCAATAATTATGTATTTCCATATATAATCCATGAAGAAAGACTTTATATTCCAAATTTAAATTTACATTACATATTAACTCTAAATAGCTCATTATCATAACATTAGAGTTCTTGCACAGCCAACAATCTGACTCACCCCCTTGGACTTAATCCCCAAGCCACACTAATCTGAAAATATTTTTATATTTGGGGAGAGCTTTCCACATGCTCAATAAGTGAAATACACACTCAATAATTTATGTAAGAAAAATCTTTCATACCATAAAATATAAAACTTGATATAAAATGGTATGTTTGTAAACTTTTTCAAAGAAAGGAAAATATGCATAGAAGTTAAGCAACACTAGGCCCTATCTTGACGAATCGACTGCTTACAGCGACGATCTGCCTAGAAAGATTACCTACGGCGGTGCTCTGTGTTTTATGTCACATTCTATTAGACTATCTATTGCGGCGATCTGTCTAGCTTGAACTACCTATAGTGGAATATGTCTGTCATAACACCGTACTCCTTTGATAGGACTGTGACTTACTTATGATATGTGGTGTACACTTAACCAACGAGTAGTGTGATATATGCATCAATATGATTCTAATATCATTTGACAAAACCTGCACGTCATGCATAGCCTACAATAGTAAAATCACATATCACTAGTAGAAAACAGACTATTGGCGACGGGTTACCCCATCGCCAATAGTCCAAATTCCGTTTCTAATAATATTAGCGAGGAGATGGTGCCCGTCGCCAATAATGCCATCGCCAATGCACATTGGCGACGGGGCATTTCGTCGTCAATATGTATTGGTGATGAATAGTTACTGACGACGGACATCATTGGCAACGGCCCCGTGATCATCTCCAATGACTATTGGTGACAGAGGGCATCCGCCAATGTGTATTGGTGACAGACGTGACCGTCACCAATAGTCATTGGCGACGGATCATTCATTAGCGACGGATTGGCACGTCACCAATGTATATAATTCAAAAAACATTTGCTGAATTTAGTGCCCCCCAATCAGGAATATACGTGTTCATGATCATACGCAATATCCAATCCAATGCATACACAATATATTCACTAATATTCACATTCATCCATACACATCCAACTCTCACATTCATCCATTAATCTAAACCA
>JBAKGM010000139.1:22853686-22874560 GCA_037177215.1 Asparagus racemosus
ATGCGGTCGCAGCAACAGACTATAGACCAACTTCGGGACATGGTGGCTCAACTTGTTGCGGATAGGGCCCAATTCCAAATACCAGATCCTGTTATTCAGCCCGAGTCGTTGCGAAAGAGAGTTCAATCTTCAAAAGCGACGAACTCATCTCGCTTTAGATCTACGTGACAAGGAGGCTATTCATAGTAGATCCAAACTAGAATCAAGTCAATCCAGGTCAGATCCATCAAATCCATCGGACCAGAATTAGTGGAGGATAAATTTAGGGTTATACTCAGAAAAAGTGGGTGAAACATCTCACGAGGAATTTCCCGTTGAAACGGGTTATCTCGAATATATTAAGGATAGTATTTCTTTAGGAACTTCCCATTTATTGGCATTAATTGCCTGTCGCCATTCAGGATAATCTAGTGATAAGCACCGTTCGAACAAGCTCGCAACCACAGTGGAGACCCCACTCTTGGTTTCACCCCTTTCCAGGTAGCGCCGACTGAAGGTATGCGCCGGAATTAGAATTTGTAGATCAGGTTGTGCCGACTGAAGGTCGCCTGAGTCTTTTCGACTCTAGAAGTGGAGATCCCACTTCTTCTTTCGTGTAGGAGACCTGATCCTCCTTCCTCTTCATGAACAAGAGATAGGATATAAAATCCTTTCTCTCCTGTTTTGAGTTTATCCTCCACCAGAGATAGGATTCAAAATCCTCCCTCTCCATCATCGGGAAACAAAATATAAAATTCTTCCTTTCCCACATCAATATTTTCTAATCCTTCAATCCGAGATTCATCATGGGGAATTTGATCCTGAATTCTAAGTAGGGATAAGTCGACGCCTCACATGTGTCGCCGGGTTAGTCCTCCTGTAAAAAAGACGAAGTCTATGTATTCAATATCATAGCACCAAGTCTAAGAGAGCTTTATTCTTTCAGCACAACGTCACATGTGGAATGGATTTAAGTAGTCTGCATGCTAGCCCGATTCAAACGGTAGTCAGTAAAGGCACATCAAATGTACTGAGGGCTGGGGGTTGGTCAATAAACCCAAAGTCAACGCCTAACACGTGTTGCCAGTTTAGCCCTTTTTTCCGATTGAAGAAGACACCAGAGTTCAATTCTGGGGTATTTTATCCCAAAGCCAAAGAGAGGATAAAGTCAACGCCTCACAAACGTTGCCAGTTTAGTCTTTTTTCCGATTGAAGAAGACACCAGAGTTCGATTCTGGGGTATTTTATCCTAAAGCCAACGAAGGGATAAAGTCAACGCCTCACAAGCGTTGCCGGTTTAGTCTTTTTTCGGTTGAAGAAGACACCAGAGTTTGATTCTGGAGAATTTTATCGTGAAGCCTAAGAAGGGATAAAGTCAACGTCTCATACGCGTTGGCGGTTAATTCTTAGCCGTAAAAAGAATAACGTTGACAAATTCAAAAGTGTGGCGGGTCATCATTAATGGCACCAAAATCCACACCTTACACGCGTAGAGAATTTTATCCTGAATCTTAAGAAGGGATAAAGTCAACGTCTCACACGCATTGCCAGTTTAGTCTTTTTTCGGATTGAAGAAGGCACCAAAGTTCGATTCTGGGGAATTTTATCCCAAAGCCTGAGAAGGGATAAAGTCAACGTCTCATACGCGTTGCCGGTTAATTCTTAGCCATAAAAGAATAACGCCGACATATTCGAAAGTGTGACGGGTCATCATTAATGGCACCAAAATCCACGCCTTACACGCGTGGGCAATTTTATCCTAAATCCTAAGAAGGGATAAAGTCAATGTCTCACATGCATTGCCAGTTTAGTCTTTTTTTCGATTGAAGAATACCCCTGAGTTCGATCCTAAGGAATTTTATCTCGAAGCCTAAGAAGGGATAAAGTTAACATCTCATACGCATTGCCGGTTAATTCTTAGTTTAAAAAAGTAACGCCAACATATTCGAAAGTATGGCGGGTCGTCATTAATTACATGCGTGGGGAATTTTATCTTGAATCCTAAGAAGGGATAAGTCTATGCCTCACACACATTGCTAGTTTAATCTTTTTCTGATTGAAGAAGATACCAGAGTTCTATTCTGGGGAAGTTTATCCCGATGCCTAAGAAGGGATAAAGTCAACACCTTACACGTGTTGCACAGTTTAGTCTTTTTCCGATTAAAGAAGACATCCAAATCCGAGTCGGGGATATTTTATCCCGAAGCCTAAGAATGGAAAAAGTCAACGCCTCACAAGCGTTGCAGGTTTAGTCTTTCTCGGATTGAAGAAGACACCAGAGTTTGATTCTTGGGTATTTTATCCCGGAGCCTTAGAAGGGATAAGTCTACGCGTAACACGCGTTGCCGGGTAGTCTCTTGCCTGTAAAAGAGTACCAAGTCTACGTATTTGACATCATAGCATCAAGTCTAAAAGAGTCTCATTCTTTTTGCACAACGTTACGTGCGGAACGGGTTTAAACAATCCACATGCTAGCCCAATTAAAACGGTAATTGGTAAAGGCACACCAAATCCGTTAATGGCTGGGGGTTGGCCAATAACTCTAAAGTCAATGCCTCACACACGTTGCTACATAGTCTCTTGCCCGTAAAAGAGTATCAAGCCTATGTATTCAACATCATAGCACCAACTCTAAGAGAGTTTCATTCTTTTAGCACAACGTCACATGCGGAACGGGTTTTGATAATTCACATACTAGCCTGATTAAAATAGTAATCATTAAAGGCTCATCAAATTCGTTGATGGCTGAGGGTTTGCTAAAAATCCTATGAGAGTTATGGTTAATTATTTTGAATGAAATAAAAGAATCATAATAAACGATGACAAGTGATCTGTTGGAACCCCTCCGGCAGTTCAGCCTTGAGTGAGTCCTACAGCTCTGCCCAGAGAGAGTCCTCGTTGGTGTTCAGAGTCTTCATAGCCCCTTCAGCAAGCTTTCATTTCGAGAGCTTTAGCTTCTCAGATGTTGCAGTGTGAACTTCTTCCGCACTAACCCTTGTCAGCTCCAAGATACAGAAGATCTCTCTCTCCACCTAGAGTTCTCGCCTGAGCTGTGCCATCTTTGCCACACTTGAAGCAAGACGAGAGTGGATCATCACGCCATGCCTCTAGGCGGGACTCCACGTGATCAGCAAGCGCAGCTTCATGGCTCGAAGGGGCTATCGAAAGTGTAACTGCTGCTGATGCACCAACTACTTCAAGATGGTCTCACAGCATGGTTAAAGGAAATTTCAGAGTGAGAAACTAAAAAACGAGCCTCGATGGGAGCCCCTACCAATAGTAAAGCATTCATCAGAATGAAGCCCTGCAATTAACAAGAGGGAGAAGCCATACCTTCAGAGGAGAGGAGCAGATCTCGACTTCTTCAGGAATAGTGGGCTCAGGCAACACGTCATAAGGAAGACAGTCATCTCGGTGCATACCATGTATCAAATTGTCCGTAAGAGTGTCCACAAGAAGACTAGGACGGCATCAGACCAGCCCTAAATCAGCCCCCAATTGATTCATTCTCTCTCTCTCACACACTCAGAGGGGTCCTAAGATTTATTCAGTGGGGAAACTACCCATTAAAGTTCACTTTGCATCCGGCTTAACTATTTCAAGTCCCGGAGCTACTCCAACAAGGTACACGAGTGTAAACTATTTCCTATTTGGGCTGAGAAGTTCCTGGAAAATATTTTTATTTTAAGGATAACTAGCCCTACGCCAAAAAGGTAGACGGGTATAAACTGTTTTCTATTTTGTCGAGAAGTTCCTGGAGATTATTTCCATAAAATATTCTTAAGGATAACTCACCAACCTCCAAATGGGTACATGAGGACAAACTAATCCCTGAAACTATAGTAAACGTACGAGTATAAACTGTGTTGACGCCGGACGACACGTCGCTGCCAAAGGATTCGCCGATCAACAGTTAGATTCTAAGCAAAATTAGACGCCAGTCAACGTGTCACACTCGCTGATCGAAGGCTAAATTCCTAAGGAATTTTGACGCCTATCAATGCGTCGCAATGAAGAATTCCCCGATCAATGGAGGAGTCTCAGAAAAAGTTTGATGGTTAGTTGAACAACAACTCACCATTACGAGTCAGAAACAAATGAACTCAATCAGTTTCAGTTAAAGATTCTGACAACAGTCAGGCAACAAAAATGTAACACCATGATGCCTTCAGCTATCGTACAAAGCACTGGAGAATCTGAAAGAATTAGAGGAGTCAAATTCTGAAGCTAATCTCAGAGAAAGAAATTCATCTATCAGTTTCTGGTCAAGATCTTGACAACGGTCAGACAAACAATATAGCACTGTGATGCCTTCAGCTATCCTATAAAGCACTGGATAATCTAAAATGATTGGAGAGATGGAAGACCGAAGCTATTTTCAGGTCTTGTTACACCGACTTAAGGTGTGGACTTATCATATCCAAAGTATTTCAGACTCTTCTATAAAAGATGGAGACTGAAACCCTTTAGAGGGGATATTTGTAGGCATTGAAAAATGCCCGTAAGTGCCCGAATGTGACTCGTGACGGTGAGATGACAATCGACGACCCATTCAACGATGCGACCAAAAACCCCTGATGACATAATCGCGCTACAAAACGTACAAAGCGAGTCTGCGAGGGCGTGAAGCGAATCAAAAAGGCGTACAAGTCAGTGAAGCGACGAATTGTGGAATAAATCCAACGACGAAGCTTCAGATCAGCGAGTTTGACAAGGCGAGTCAATTAGACTCGAACGTCGACGAGACGGACTCAAGCATTGATGGAAATGCACAAATCAAACTCCAGAATCAAATGAGACGATCAGTAGGATTTAAATTCAACGTGACCGGATAGATCAGATGTGGACTCGATATGGAGCGACACGATCAGAAGGAAAGATCGGACAAAACGCCTAACGAACGACAGAGAAAACACTAGAGCAGTGCCTCAGCCAAGGCCGAGACACCATTTGGTGTCTCGTCAATGGCCGAGACACCAAGGTGCTAGCCCAACAACACCCCCCCCCTCTCCTATAAATAGAGAGGGGAGGTCTCATTGCTCAAGGTTAGATTTTTTGCACGCTGAGGCTGAGATTCACGAGGGCTTCTGTACAGATCTGAGCACCGGCAAAGGAGAAAATTCAGATCTACATCTCGTGAAAGTGATGAACTTACCTCGCTTCAGATCAACGCGGTGAGGAGGTGATTCATAGTAGATCCAGACTAGAATTAAGTCGATTCAGGTTAGATCCATCAGATCCACCCTCTGGATTAAGCTTTGTCTTAATCCCAGGCCTAGTGCGTGACTTCGCTTTGTCAAATTCACCCACTCCGGCAATCATGTCCTTCGTGAGTTGATCCCGGTTGGTGTTTATTTCCTTCGCGAAATAATCACCACAGATCTGTTGATCTAGCACCTAGATCTAATCACACGGCGGTCCACGGACAGAACAGAGTCCCTGGCACAGGGCAAGACACCCATGCAAGCGAGGATCCGATAAACGGATCCCGCGTTTGTTCAAAAAATGGGTAAAAAGCTGTAATCTTTTTCGATTCTCATTGTAAACCTTATAAAAAGGTGGCCTTTTTATTTGAATCTCGTTGTAAGCGACATGAAGTTTGTAAGGAGTTCAATCAATGACAATCGACGTAACTTTCCCCACGAACAGTGCCCACTGAAGGTTGCCTGAATCTTTTTGATTCTCATGGTGAAGATCCCAATCTTAGTTTCACCTTTCAAGATTCTCGAGGTGGAGATCCCACTTTTAGATTTTTTCACGCCGGAGATACAATATAAAATTTTTCCTCTCCACCAGTAAGAGATAGGATATAGAACCTTCCTCTCTTGTTTCGAATTCATCCCTCATCCAGAGATAGGAGACATGATCCTCCTTCTTCTCCACCAGCAAGAGATAGGATACAAGACCTTCCTCTCTTGTTTCGAGTTCGTGAGCATCCGGAGATAGAATATAAAATTCTTCCTCTCCACTGGTAAGAGATAGGATACAGAACCTTTCTCTTTTGTTTTGAATTCGTCTCTCATCCGGAGATAGGAGACAGATCCTCCTTCCTCTCCACCGATAAGAGATGGGGTACAAAACCTTCCTCTCTTGTTTCGAGTTCGTGAGCTTCTAGAGAAAGGACAAAAATCCTTCCTCTCCACTGGCAAGAGATAGGATACAGAATCTTCCTCTCTTATTTTGAATTTGTCCCTTACCCGGAGATCGGAGACAAGATCCTCCTTCCTCTCCACGAGCAAGTGATAGGAGACAAGATCCTCCTTTCCTTTTTTCGAGTTCATCTTCATTCGGGGACAGAATATAAAAATCCTTCCTCTCCATCATCGGGAAACAGAATATAAATTTTTTTTTTCTTTCCATTTCTTTACAGGAAGACCCAAATCTTAGCTCTGGATGGCTGACAAACGGCAAAATTCGATCTTGGCAATGCCCTCGAGATCAGCTGTTTGTAAATTCTGCAATTCACTAAGGTGTATTTCAGCTTCGTCGATCGCTACCTTAAAGGGTTCAGCATGAGCCGAACCAGCAGTTGATGACAACACATCAAGTTGATCCCTCAATAGTTTCAGGGTACGAGCAAACAAACCTCTCCTCAAGCGAAGAGCGTTGGCAATACTCAGGTTAAACAGCTTCGTCAAACTGTCAGCCAATATCCTGATCTCCATCTCAATCAAATGAATGGGATCAGGAGGCTGAGGAATAGTTACAACATCCGAAGAGCTTGCCCTTGCGGCTGTGCTTCTAGTACCTGGATGAAAAGTGGGCAAGGTATGCACTCGTTCATGACCTGCCATCAGAAATGGTGCGAGTGTGACCAACAGATTAGATGCGACAGAATGAATAGTAGACCTCGCCTCGATAGAGGTGGTGATAGTCACCGCAGCCATCACTTCTGAGGTCACAACTTCAAGACTTATGGATGAAGGCACGACCTCGACACTTGCACTCACGACTGAGTCCTCATGCCGCGAGTTGGGTAACAACTCTGGGATACCTCCTGCAGGCACATGTGAGACCAAAGGTTCATCCTCTTCATCAGAAAACTCAGAGATCCTCAACTAACGTCTCATTACTGAAACGGAGCTAAGAATGGGATCTTCAGGTAAAGGCTCTGAGGTGCTAAGATTTCCCTCAACAATGACCACCGACTCAGAATGATCACCCACGTCTCCAAGACTAAACTCATCATCTACATGATCAAGAGCAGAAATGTTAATCGTCAAAATGAGACAATTCTACAGAATTGACAAAAAAGAATACCTGCCATGTGTGAGAGACTACCAATATCACTGACTCCTACTACATCCATAGGTTCGGTCAAGTAGGTGTCAATATCGTAGTGGTCGTAATCAATATGCTCCTCTTCGTCATCCACGACATAGGGTTCTTTTTCTACATACAAAGGAGATTACGTTACATTAAAAAGCACCTCCAATCACATTGGTGCATGAGCGATATACTACCTAAAGATCCAGCTCTAGTTTCCTACCTTGAAGTCAGAGAAGATTCTTCTGCAGCCTCAGAAGAACCCCCAAGGACCAGTTCAGGCTCAGGGCAGCCATGCGTCTCCTTTTCAATATTAGCTTAGATGGGGAAGCATGTAAGGGTCTATTCCTCTTCCCCTGGACATCAGTAGGTGCCTTAGGATGAATTGAAGGTATAGCCAGCTCACATATTTAGACGCCGATTGGCCTTTGAGACTCAACAGTTTCTTGAGTATCAATATCAACTGGTTGGGAATCCTTCTCCTCGAACCCTTCCTAGAGGACTCCTTCTATCGCTTTGAGATCTAAACTAAGCTAGTCTGGTTCACTCAGAAATTAGGATGCGGCTCAAGCACCTTGCTATACCATTTGCAAATAACGTCATGTAACAGTTAGCAATATGCTGTGGGAGCGCAAACTTCACCCCGGTTGACACGCGCGACAAAATGATACCAAGCCATGGCTCCATCAACTATGCTCCCAATGTGCGATAATCTCGGATTCGGGTTCCCAACGTACAATTGGTCGTAGCCAAATTGACAAGCAAAGCCACATGGTAAATAGGGCTCGATGTAACATTCTGACCCATTTAACCTGGCAATAAGATGGCCAGGCTGAATATTCACCAGCTAGTGGAAACAGTCACTAGGCAAGCAAGTGAAGCCTTCGCTACTAAAGCCATCCTCGAATTCATCCCTGGGGTTGACGCTAGTTTTTGAAGGAAAGCAATAGTAGAGTTGGTAGTTTTCTCTGGTCAAGAGAGCCCTACGAACGCTGCCCAGGTATTTGATCAACCATTTGGAACACTCGAACCTCTGAAGCAAGGCAATCTCCTCCCCACCAGATGCAGCAGCCGACATCAACGACGGACAATGTTAGGTAAACCATATTACAAAATAGATACATGGCAATTCCACTCTAGGGTTAGGCACTTGCTTCCTTGGGCATTTGTCCTCCTGCTTCAGGTACTCTATGGCTAACTCTCAGAGACCGTGATGTATACAACTTACCATCGCCGGTAGGAGAGCCACATTGTATCTGGAAGCCAACATCACCACAGGATACAACACCTTGATTGATATACGATCATTTGGTCTAGAAGGCACTACACAACCCTTCAACTATATTGAGAAGAATCCTGCATGTAGCGCCAGCTTTGATATTGGTTCCCTCGCTTAGTGATGAAAACTCTCAAACTTATCACCAGCAAGGAACCCGCATACGTCAGAATCTGCTGTGTGCAGAACAGACTTCTCTTTAAAGATACACTTCTCAATTTCAGCATCAGAAGCTGCAGAGATCGCTTCTACTGTCCCCTTCTTACTCATGTGGGGGAACAAATATTCAGCCCAGGGGATACGAGCAATAGTATGATCATGACTCGCACTCCCTTGAGATCTTTGATAGATAAGGAAATGGTACGTCAGTTCTCAGAACGCCTCTACAATTTGCGCAGTATGAGAGAAGACGCTCAGCTCCTCATTGGTTGGGAAGAATTCTGTATAAGGACGATCTCCTATTGGCAAGCGAGATACTTCAAACATCTCGTAAATGGTAATGCCAATCTCTCCCACTGGAGTGAAGAAAGTGTTGCTATCGAAATTATATAATTCTAAGATGCTGTATAATGTTGGCCCGGAGATTTCAATGTCGTACTTGGAGGCCCTGACTGCGGCATAAAGCCCCAGTTCTCGTAACCTGTCCCCAAAAGTGAGGAGAATGAATTGAACGAGGCGAGACCACCAACGACTTCCCGTTGACCTGATCCACCCAGGGAACCTAGCGTCTACTTTAGGGTATTGGGCCCCGCTCTTAGCAAGTTCATACCCAAAAGTGCTTGGGATGACTGCTACTTCATTAACCGGAGCGTCCGCTTGAACAAAGCCAGAGCGCAACCCCACAATGTTAATCCCGTAAACTCCTTCTTGGCGAAAGCCATCTCCATACTTTAGAATGCCTCTCTTGACACTATCTTCCCTGTGAGTAAGGTTGAAGCGCATGGGATGCTGCACAGCTAAACACTGCAGGTACATGAAGGAAACCTGTCGCTCTATCTCTGGTAGAGCACATCAATGACCTTCCAAAGTGAAATACCAATACTCCGGCCCCCAATGAAAAATGGAGTTACCACTCGAAACACTATCCCCAAAGAGGAAAAGAGGTTTCACGGACGCTGCTTCGTTGGGAACTGAGAACTTTGCGTCGGTGATTATCTCTCGAAGGGTCCTTTTTGGTCACCTACATGAATGATCCTCTCCCTTCTAGAGCTACTTCCGTTAGTGAATAATGGGATTTCCCCATGGAAGACATGCGTCACTTCAGGATCACGAGATCCATCATGACCAAAGTGATTGTACCGATCTACCGGATCTCTGGAATAAGCAATTGCACAGAGGCAATGAAAGGGGTTAGTCAACAAAGATCAAGTCAAACCAACCCAAGAGCTGAGGGGAACCTCGCTCATATACATCAACTAAATGTTGATAGAACTAAGCAAAGCGAACTTCACTTTGTTTCAATGTTGGTGAAATTCACCCAACATTGGATGTGCAAACTCGCCAAAATGAAGATAATACCAAATGGCGAATGTCATCCTAGTGAGGATCACACAAGATGTAAAAAACAAAAAAAAACAACACAATGAACTTCACCAAAAACGAAGCTCGCTGCAGAAGCCCAAGGGGCTAAAGAATTTTGCCCGAAGAACAAAGTTCGCCAAGAAACGCCATCAATGGTTGTTGACAGAGCTCCATCGCCAGCAATGAAGGCTCGTCAGAAAAGACTATGAATAGTCTCAAAAATCTCGCCTTGGATGGCATATCGATTTTCGGATACCATGAGGCATTGATGAAAGCCAAATGGGCTAAGCTAGATTCGAAGATTGCTATTAATGGGTATACTTACCCATCGCTAACTCCAACCACGCTGACGCACCCTCAGTACGTGGTCGTCGAGCTCCTCGAGCAGAGCTTCTTCCCCTGGAAATAGCATGACGAGGGGCCATGGTTGACAAACTTTGGGTGTTCTTAAGGAAAGCTAGGGCTTGAGAATTCAAAAGTTAATCTCAAAGTGAAGAGGAGGGAGAGGAACAGTCCTATTTATAGGCTGAGATTCCCCTGAATCTCGCTGAAAACTCTTCACTATGAACTTCGCTAAAAATCTCAACCCCAGATCTGCCAGATATCCCGCTAACGAACTTCGCCAGAGATTTTGCCTCTAGATCTGCCAAGTTTCTCGCTAACAACCTTCAATGAAAATTTTACAGTCAGATTCGCTGAAGATTCTGCCTTCAACTTCACTCGAGATCTAGCCTTAAACCTCACCCAGAATTTCACCCGAATGAGGTTCGCCAAATATTCCAAGCTTTTTGGGTGAACATCGCACAATCGACTTGATGAGATCCGCCAAAACTCAACTGTGTGAACTTCGCCTATGGTGACTGTTCCTCAAAAAGTTGAACTTCGCTCAATCAATCAGAGTGTTGAGGTGAACCTTGCCAGAACACCATAGTGAAAACTTCACTAAGCCTTAGAATTGAGTGAACCTTAACTCAATTTGTCAATGACATCGATATAGTAAACTCTGCCAAAATGACTCGACAAAATTTACTAAGTCTCAACTCAATTTAGACATCATTTAGCTGGCCTCAAATCAACACCAGCTAACACAAGGAAGCTCGAGCTTCACATCCAAGTATGTTGATTCCATGCAGAGTCCAAGCTTTGCAAAATCCATACTCGCTTCAACATACATAAATCAATTACATAAGAAGATGGACAACTTCAATATGAAGAAAAGAAAAGTTCATTTTTTTATTGATTGGAGACTCAACTAGAAGGCGACATTCAGACTATCCAATTACAAAGATGATGGATATTTGTTGCTATTTGCTCCTGCCCTATATTCCTTAGATATGGGTAGTGTGACGGCTAAGAAGCATACACGAGCTGCACCAAGCTAAAACTCGTGCATCCTTAGCCGCACAAGACAAGGAAATAGGAAGTACTCCCATTGCTCCAAACTAAGCCATATCAGTCGTAAGAAGTTCCCCACTTGCACGGGACTGAACTATGTCTACAGGAAGAAGTACTTCCTCTGGTCGAAAATTGACGTTGGGCCTAAGTCAACCACACAACATCTAATTACGATCTAGTTTCACTTTTGTGACACCTAGTTACTATCGAAGTCCTCACTCGTGGAGACCCAAGAGTCTTTCTTCAAGCGCCATTTCAGTCACCGAATAGTCTTACGAAGAGCACGGCATTCAAGGCTCCACGCATCCCTGTCGTGATCAGTCTCACACCAAGCCATCGATTGTTCTCGATGATCTGCTCGAGTATAATTTTTTTGGCTAATAACAACTTCGCCAAGTGTCAGAGTATGCGGAGCTCATCCACTTGATTGCCCTTCACTTGGGCTAACTCCTGTTATAGTTTTCTTATCTCAGCTCCTCGATCGAGAAGCGTCTCTAGCTTATGCGACATTGGCGCATCCATGAAGAAGAGATGAAGAGATAGAGATGGTGAAGAAGTGGATAGGATGGCCACTATTTATAGCCCATTTTGAATCTTGATTCCCGAGGAAATCACGTTTCTCGAGATTTGATGGGACCGGACAAAGAGGCTACTTTTAGCCTAAAACTCTTTCAAATCCCTAGCGGATCTCACAAATCTCCAATCAAGAGATCCCAGTCGCAGATCATGGCACAAATCAAGAGGAGAATCTCAACAGACTCTATCTTCACAATGAACCACGAGCTTCACTAGAGATAGCTCATTTAACACGAGCCTTTTCAACCAACAAACGTCGCCAGGCAACAAACTTCGCTCAGCATCCCAAAGAAATGAGTCACCTTCGCTCACTCATCAACTCCACCTTTGATACAAGTCTAGGCTCAAGGGAACTACGTTCAACAGTATACCTCTAGTAACCAAGTAGACGAATGAAAATAAATTTTCACCTAACCAAGATAACCAAAAGCTACGTTCAATAGTACACCTCTAGCTATCTTATCCAAAAAATTTCAATCCTCGCTACAAGCATGAACGCGGGATCTCAAAAACTTTGGGGGGGTCCTGTAGATGGTCAAAATATATTTTTACTTAGGCTGATGACCAGCTCGGATCTAAAGAGTAAACGCCCATAGGCTAAACACTCTGAATGGGCCCAACGTCAAGCCCACGACAAGATCATAGCAAAGCTCACCCGCCAAGCCTTGTCTAGGGTGGAATTCTGTGCTGTTCGAACCTATTGGCAAAGCTCAACAACAAGCTCCGCCAACATCAGCAAAGTGAACTAAGTCTTCCACTTCCAAAGAAGGCGCCCCCATGTTCGAGTGACCTTCGCCTACAACCATAGCGAACTTCGCCTACGCCTTCTGCGAATCTTGCCAAAACCACGAAGTTCGCCCAAATAACCATTTTGGAGCTATTTTTAGGGCATAACTGCCCCCACTATCTCCTGTTTTAATGGCCACTAACCCACTTCCTAAGGAGGTCATTAACTCTCTCTTTTAGCCTATAAAAGGAGAGGAGATCATTCATCAGGGGGGGCGCGCGGAGAGAGCCAAGTGACACATACGCATACGCAGAGGAGTTTCATAAAAAGAAGGTAAAGCTACCTTCCAAGTGATTCGACCCTCATCAATAGTAAAAGATTCTGAGTCTTGATTCAGTTCGTCAACAGAGTACAAGATCGACGCTCCACCAGCACACAGAAAAGAAACCCCAGGAAAATACAAATTTTTCCTTTGTTTCATTATTGTCTCTCAATTGTAATCTGAGTTAATTACAATAGAAAAGATCTGAAATAGTTCCCAATTCAGCAACAAAGGATTCCAAGACTTTTACGGAGAATGGGGGATCTAACTCAAGTTTACCTCAGTTGCTCATCCCAAATGCAATGGACTAGCGAAAGCTGCTAACAAATACATCCTCCAAGCTATAAAGAAGAAGGTAAATAAGGCAGTCAGAAATTAGGTTGAAAAATTGCCAAGCATTCTGTGGTCCTACCGCACGACTCACAAGAACTCTACCAGTGAAAGTCCCTTCAAATTAGCTTATGGAGTTGAAGCAGTGACCCCAGTGAAAGTTAGCATGCCCACCATTCATCTACAGCACTTTGATGAAGATTCAAACTCTGCAGGGCTTCGAGTAGAATTGGAACTCATAGATGAAGTCCGAGATAAGGCACTACGCAATGAAATTGTCAACCAACAATGAGTCGCCAGATAGTACAATAGTAAAGTTTGACTGCGAAGATTTTGTGTCAGCGACCTCGTATTAAAGAAGGCAATATTCAACAAAGACACCAAGCGCAGCAAACTGGCACCCAATTGGGAAGGACCATACACCGTCCTCGAAGAACTAACTGCAACTTGGCACATACCGTCTGAGAGCCCTAGATGGGAGAATCTTACAGCATCCATAGAATATTGAGCATCTTAGAAAGCTTTTTCAATAGTCCTGTATTATAAATTTTGTTTATGATCTCTCATTATGAATAGATTTTGCCTCTAATTATTATAATCAGTTGGTTTTAAACTATGACAGAAACATCTAAGCAATCGCAATCAATTCGCTAAGGCATGGCATCCTTCTCGCTAGAAATGAGTCGTGGCATCCTACTCGCTTGGCTGAGTTGAAGTAGTTTCCTTACTAAGTCGAGTTCAGGCGACCCGTCTCGCCCAGCGGAGACAGGTGACCCAACTCACCCAGTTGGGTGAACAGGCTCTACTCAGTAAGTCAAGCTAGGATATCCCCTCGCATTAGGCCAAGTCAAGGCACCCATCTTTCCTTGCTGAATTAAAGCATCCTCCACAACCCAACAGACCCTCTCTCTCCACCTAAAAGAAATAAGACCTAGGCGCCACATAAGTCCTAGGCACCTAACGTAGGGGCTGTCATTTGCCAAAAAAGACCTAGGCGCCACATAAGTACTAGGCACCCAACCTACAGGTTGTTATTTGCAATAAGACCTAGGCACCACATAAGTCCTAGGCACCCAACGTACGGGTTGTCATTTGCCAAATAAGACCTAGGTGCTACATAAGTCCTAGGCACCCAACCTACGGGTTGTCATTTTCCAAACAAAACCTAGGCATCACATAAGTCTAAGGCACCCAACCTATGGGTTGTCATTTGTAATAAGACCTAGGCGCTACATAAGTTCTAGGTACCCAACCTACGGGTTGTCATTCGCCAATAAGACCTAGGCATCACATAAGTTCTAGGCACCCAACCTACAGATTGTCATTCGCTAATAAGGCCTAGGTGTCACATAAGTCCTAGGTACCCAACCTACGGATTGTCGTTTGCTGCATAAGACCTAGACGACACATAAGTCCTAGGCGCCCAACCCATGGGTTGCCACAACAAAGTCATCAATATCCTCAGGGATAAATCCATGACACTCAACTCTAACTGATTCATTTTTTAAAATGATACCCATCTTGGCTTGTCAGCAGACTCAACGCATATGGCATTCCGGCCAATATGACTTCAGGTATCTATCAGGTGTTGACGCATAATTAAACAAAGTCACAAACTTACTCAAGTTTGAGTATTGTTCATTTGCTCAAGATGGGATCATCAACTATCTTTCGAATTATTGTTATGTTATGTTTTACCTTTTTGACTTTTAGTCATGAGTCGAAATCATGTTAACACTACATACCGACCAAACGCAGAAATGTAACACGACTAAATATAATTTGAGTGTCCCACACATGGAAATGCAAAATGAATAAATTTTTATCCACAACCTGAGCACAAAGCCAAAAATAATTTACAAAGGTCGAGAGGAAAAGATAGAAGCAGTTGAAAACAAAACAACTAGAAATTAGGGGCTAGCTCGACGACATCCTAATTAGGGTCGTCACCATCACCATCACCGTCACCATTGTCATCATCATCATCATCATCCTCATCGTCATCGCCCTCATCCGCACCTAATTGAACCCCTCCCCCTCTCACCTCAATATCTTGCAGGATATTGGGACAACTCTGCACTGAGGGGGATAGACGGGACGGGGAGATGATAGAGCATTGGGAGGAAGCTGGGCCTTCAAATAATCGCAGCCGGCCTTGACGGCAAGCAACAACTTAACTTTCCCCACAGGGTCCTGTCGATAGCCCTCAATGACTTCCCTTCTTCCTTCCTCCGATGTTAGCTAGGGCCATTTGATGAGCCGCCTTCGCCTCTTCCAGCTCAACCTTCAAGTTCTGGAGAGGGAGTTGATCTGAGTGAGCACTCTCTTGTGCTATCAGCTTCACATGCTTCTCAGCCTCAAATTTCTCCTCCAGATGCTCGATGCGTTTCCCCCACTCGGTCACCTCATGTTGGAAGCTCTCAACCGGCATTCCAAGCTTATCTATTTCCACTTTTAGCTTCACTATAGTAGCCAACTACTTTGATTGATGGGTCTGGAGATTGACAATCGTGGATTGCCTCATTGTAGAGCCGTATTCCTCAATCTCAGAAGCTTTTTAAATGCCCAAGAGAAATGCGGTCTTACCACATCCTGCCAAATGTTTTGACCTATTAGATAGTAGCCATGGACCCATCAAACATATAGAGAATCATTATGATTGGCTGTTTAAGTGGAGTTATTTTTTGTAGACTTCCAATACTATCTTGTACTTTTGTATCAGTCGTTGTGATTTCGTTTGTAGTTAATTAAGTAAATATTACAAACATCAATGAAATTATGTATAATTTCCTTCTATTTTTTTAAAATTGAGCAGTACATGATTTTGTACTTCTTGTTTCTTCATATTTTTGTTTAACTTGGTATTTTACTCTAGCTTGTAAATTTATATAATTTGTTTTATTTGCAAGTTTAAATATAATAAAGATGAGTTCCAGTGGAAGAATGTCCGCCGCAGGAGCTCAAGTTAAAATTTTTAGCTTTTGTGCTTGAAAAATATTCTAGGTCCTAAGGAACTGTTTTGTTTTTCGGTACAGCATTAATATATTACTGTTGAAATCTATGTTATAGTTCTTTTCTTTTTGTAATATTGGCACGTAGTCTTCATAGACCAGTAGTGGCAAAAGACTAGGATTTGATTAGCGGAGAGCTCTCATAACGTGCTGTAAAGACGCATCATAGTACAGGTGCTGCGATCGCATCTCCATCTAAATCTCCTTGACCCTCACTCCCAGTAAATCCAATGTCCATCGAGCATCACCACCTCCAGAAGAGTCAGGTACATCATCACCTGTAGGCTGGGATCCTGATAGTTGACCAGCTGAAGGCTCTGTCCTACCTCTTGCCTCGAGACTCTTCCTTACCATGTCATCACATGGTAGCTCTGCCCTTCTCCATCTGATTTGAAGATATAGATGGGACCCTCTGGTCTCTACAAATACGGGTGATCAGGAAGGGGTAAACTAGCTAGGTATTCTGCCCCTTCCTCTTCTCCACCATCTCCCTAGTAGTAGTAGCAACAGATGACATCCAAATAAAGATAATCTGAGCTGGATCAAAAGACTGACCCGTGACTAACCAACAAAGTAGGATGACATCTCTAAGAGTCAAAGTGGTGTGAGCAGCGCTAAGATATAAATCAAACTTAAGAAAGAGATTAGGAAGAATATACTCAGGTTTTAGGTAACCTGAGTTGAATACCCCTGAAGTGAAGTGGACTGAAAGACACTCAGCCATGTAGGTGTACCCTAGAGAACCTACAGTAACGTCCTCAGAAAACTAAAAAACATCAGAATACTCTACCTGTGGAGGAGGAAATGAAGAAGCATGCAGATGTAGTTAGCACAAATCTTAATCTCTCTCACTCTAACTATGGTCCTAGCTTCTGTAGATTCGTAGGCTTGATTGTAGTTCATGTAGAACTCTTGAACCCAAGTAATATTTGCCTTCTCCCCTCTCTTGTTCTTCATTGACCCCAATCTAACGGCATCCAACAGTCCTATCACATTCTAGAACTCTTGTAAATAAGGCACATCCAATCCATGCTCGTAAATAATGTTGAGCTTCTAATACTTCTCAATCAGATCTTGAGTAGTAGACTGTGTAGATCAAAATCTCTCTCCAGATGACATTCTCTACAAAATCAAACAATCTTAGATTAGCATAGAGCACATACCAAGGATAGCTTAGAAACAAAGAAAATTGAGTAAAAATAAAAAGGAGACAAAACATACAGTTACAGCCTTCTAACCATCAATGGATGACTATCAACCATCGATGGTAACAAACCATCAATGGTGTTCTTCGACCATCGATGATCCAAGAACTAAACCCGATGAGTTTTTGCCCTAAATTGATCAAGGCTCATGTACAAACTCAATTTTCAAAGATCTAAACTACCTTACTACTCATCAATCATCCATCCATGCAATTTATATGCATAATAACATACTAAAACCCAAGAAATTCAAAAAATAAAAACAAGAATTTAGTAAACAAACCTTTTTCAATTTGATTTGATTCCAAACACAAAAGAGTTGATGACGATGATGATAGATCAACAAAAAAAACCCAAAACCAACTCAGAATCATAAAAATTTAGAGATTTGGAGAGGAGAGATCAAGGGATAAAAAGTAAAAAGTGAAAATAAAAAAATATCCCCGCTATATCTGTCCATCGATGACGCACCATCGATGGTCTCATTGATGGACCATCAATGATGAAGAAATTTATTTATTTATTTACTTGATATTATTAAAACAAGATATGTACAAGGTTAGAAATACTTACTGTATGAGGAGATAATATATAATAAATATATCAAACCTATATATCCTTATAATGCAAATGAAGGATTAGATTTGATAACTTGAGACTTTAAGCAACCATCGTGTATTGCCTCAATCCTTGATCGACCTGCTAACCTACAGAAAGTTAGACAATTGTCACCTAGGTATCCACATAGATCCACGCTAGTTAGCAATAAGGCCTTTCAGTATCCATTTCTGTTTGACTGTTTTAATCCTACATCTCATATGACAACTCGTTGAAATATGTACAGTTTTTCCACATAATGAGCATATAGAATGATAAGTTCCATTGGGAATATGATCAAAATAACCAACATTATTACCTTTTACAAAAAAAAAAGATAGAAACTTTTTATACTTTCCTGAATATGAATAACCAAGTTCAGTTTTAGCCTTTGCAAATCATTGATTGGAAAGAACCATGTTAAGACCTTTTGAGCCCAATGAAAAATTCTCCACAGCCTCTTCTAAATCACTAATTTTAGACTTTAGTTGTTCATTTTTGGAAATAATTGTTGTGCATCGGGTTTCAAACTAAATTTGTTCGGATGACAAATCACAAAATAACTCACTTATCTTAGCAACTAATTTTTCTTTTTCACATTGAATATTTTCGAGTTGCTTAGATAAATAAGAAATTGATTTTATAATAAGGAACATTGTATGAACTCAAGAGAGGTTGAATCAAATAAATCCAAATTTAAAGAGGAAAATTCAACTTTCTTTAACAAAAGTTTATTTTTTCTTCAAGTTTGTATTCTTCTTTTTAGTTTCTTCATATTTATGAGCTATATTTTCCAAATAAATTAACATCTCTTTATACTTAGAATAAAGCTCATCATAAGACAGATAACCTCTTCATTCGAATACTCATAATTAGAACCACTTGAGTTACTCTGATCTGAATCTTAAAACAAAGTGCCTTTTTCCCATTAGACACTTATTCCCTTGTTTGTTATCTCCACTTGTATCAGCTTCAGACTCATCCTCGTCTAATATATCCCAAGTTATAAATTTAAGAATCTTGCCCTCCTTCTTCTTTTCTGTTCAATTCAAGGGACATTGATTTTTGTAATGGCCTGGTTTTCTGCAATGAAAACAGATAGGATCAGTTTTAGAATCACTTGAAGAGTTATTGTTTAGCTGTTTAGTAAATTGATTTCGTCTTTCCTGAAGATATTTTTTCCTTTCTGTGATCACAGAAATGACCTAAACCCTTTTTCAATAAGTGTGGATTGATCATCTACGTCATCTAAACTCTAGTCAGAATCTATCTTCTTCTTCGATCAGGATTTTTCCTTCTTTGAACGTAAGGCTAATGACTTCTTCTTATAATATTCTTCTAATGCATTCTCTCTCTTTCAATCGAACTTCGAAAGTGATGAGATTGCCTACAAGATCATCAAGAGAAAATTAGAAAAATTCTAAAGTTCTTCTATTGCCGTTATCTTAGGTTCCTAATCCCGAAATAGAGAATGGAGTATTTTTCTACATAGCTCCTTATTATCATACTCCTTCCCTAGCGCTTTTGAATTGTTCATGATATCAGTGAACCTTGTGAACATCTCATGTATGCTCTCCGAGGCATTCATCTTGAAGTTCTCATACTTGCTCACCAATATTGCAAGCTTATCCTTTTTAACCTGCGAAGTTCTTTCATGTGTAACTTCAAGTGTTTTCCAAATATACTGCATACTAAAACAACTACAAATATGGTTAAATTCTTCAGCACGAAGAGAGCAATCTAAAGCACTCATGGCTTTTGAATTATGAGAGTATAACTGTTTATGTTGTGGAGTCCACTTATCCTTGAGTAGCATAATAGTAACACCATCTACCTCGATAGTTGGTTCCTTAGACCCATGTTCTACACTCTCCCAAACATCCAAACTAGTGGACAACAAGAAAACTGTCATACGTGCTTTCCAATATGTGTAATTGGTACCATCGAAAAGTGAGGGTCGGTTGATGACCTGTCCTTCAGGAAAAGCTGAACCGGTGGTTAGACTTGACATCTCTATGCTAGGTTGTGACACTTAATGATGGGTAACGAGGCTCTGATACCACTTTTCAAAAATGGGATGCAAGCCTAAAGGAGGGTGAATAGGATTGTACAAATGTTTTAGATAAACTCAAAATATGCAGCAGAAAAAATTATGAAAAACTAAGAGCAACCAACACAGAACACACAAGATTTTTATAGTGGTTCGGATCAAAATCCTACGTCTACTTTTCCTTCTCGCGAAGGCCCTTCCTCACTATGATCAGAGTTATCCCTGAATCACAACCTGATTCAGTAGGCTTTACAAACAGGACCGTGAAATCTACTCAAAATCAGTCGAGATATCCAACTCCTCACAATGACTGTTGTGGTGGAAAGATTACCTCCACGAGTTGCAAGTATACAACTAATAAGTTATAGTATAAAAGTTATCGATCCCACGAGGAACGTGAAGTAGGAGCTATTTATCAAATTTCGGTTCTTTTTAGATTATGCACGACAATTAGGAGTTTTATTCAAAAGTAAAAGGAAAACATGGTGAAAGTGGTAGTGAAGAGGTTAGAAGAGTGGATGTGGATTATGCGCAAATAAAATGAGGAAGGAAAATGTGTGTGGAGAGATTTAGAAAATGTGTGTGATAAAAACGAGGAAGAAAATGAGAGTGGAGGGAA
>JBAKGM010000139.1:22874660-22888697 GCA_037177215.1 Asparagus racemosus
CCCCCCCCCCCCCCCCCCCCCCCCCCCCCCCCCCCCCATCTATAACTTTCTACTTTGTGTATTTATCTTCTTTAAGTTTGTAAATCGTTCACTTCATATGAACGCATGGAAACTTGGACGAGTTAGAAGATTTTCTGTTATTTTTGTTGTTAAATTACAATCAGGAAGATCTCTAGTTGCAGTAATACAAATACAACACAACAAAGACTACTTTGCACAAATTAAAATTCCAGCTATAATTACAACTTTCTACAAGCAAACCAACCACATTTCCAGCCTTGCTGACGATATGACAAAGTAAAGAAAATTAGCAAGGCTTGAAATGGATAAGCCTTAGCATGGGGATGAGTTAAAACGCATCTTCTTTAATAAAAGAAGACGTTTTGGTTTGAAGACTCTTATTCATAATGTTATCAATCCATCAAATTTTAGTCTTCAGCTGTTTAACACCTTGCCCGCTGACAAAAATACTTTGACAAGTTGTACTATGTATCAAACATTGGTAACCAAGAAAGATGCATGAAGTCAAGAGGATAGGTTAAACTTCAGATTCTTCTATTCTTGCTCTTTCAACAGTAAATATCAATTTTGAGACCCACGCCATAACTTATTTCAAAAAAAATATATGAGAAACGCCTCAACACTATTAATGCTCTTATGACAAAGTGATCCTGTGAGTTTACCGAACAGGTTAGACACAGCATCCCCCCCCCCCCCCCCCCCCCCCAAAAAAAACACCAAACCAAAAAAAAAAAGAAAAGAAAGAAAAATTAAACTTTCAGTAGAAATTTCACTCTTTTTTCCACATGATCCTGTTGGAGTGCTTCATACTTTGGTCTCGGATATGTATGTTGATGATACTGCAAGGCCCTCCATATCATAAGTTCGTATCAGTCTCTGCCTCTTCTGCAGTGATTCCATCCAACAGAACTCGAGATGGAAGGATTGAGACTGAGCCACGCTCTTGGCAACATTGGTAGGGCATCCCATGTACATTCCTCCAGGTAATAGGGTAAACTGGAATCCTCCGTCAAAATTGATGAGATTGTCCAATACTGTGCCTGTCCAGTGAACATTTGTTGTTGTGCCACCAGATGTTGAAGTTATGTCCTGATAGAGGAATCACAGAAGAAACACTTGCTCATATATCTCGTCAATAATAAGTGACTGTTATAGAGTTTTGGTGTGATGGAAGGAACTTTAAGATATCAAAATGATTCAGTTTCAAATCCCACTAGATACATATTAGAAACATTTTACGGGGAGAAAACTATTGCAGTGTAAGATTATCTAGGTTTCAGCCTATGAACAAGACCTATAGGCCGTAGCCTGCAGGTATGTTAAGAGTATAAAATTATAATCCTTAACTATCAGCACATCTTGGAAAGTTTTGGTACAAGGAGGAGACTTTAGGAGTGACCTCGATGCACATAAGAATTAACAAACAGAAAACAAATTGAAAAGAAAGAGACTAGTGCATCATTAACGCAGCACTACATCAATCCTGTAGAAGATTATACTGGTTAGAAAGATAGGTAATTTTTTAGCCACTGCCACCCACGTTGACTAACCTTGGAGGGCCTTCAGATATGTAAAAGCTTGTGATAAGATTATGGTGAAACTTCTAGATGAAATAAATTCAAAAATTCCAACAAGATAATTTAGAATATACTGAATGGTCCCAACAGGCTATTCGTAAAAGATATGTTATAGCAATGATAGATTGTAGAAAACGAAACTTCAACCAATATCTTGAAGCTAAAAGATTGGAAATATACATTATTAAGCACTTAAGCAGCTATTTAAATGTTTACTATAGCCTTGTAAGAAGTGGATAATGGGAAACAGGATGAAAATGAACAGGTAATAGTCTTGTTAAGACGAACTTCAAGGGGAAATGATAAAGGCACTTTCTTTCTGATAGTAGTTGTCACACGTTCAAGGCTTGTCTCCAACATATCGAGATGACCTCTAATTTCCAGGAGATGTCCACCTCACTAAAAAATAAAAAATAATAACAATAAAGAGTAGTTGTTGCAATCAATCATCATCATGACAGTTTTTCCCCCTTGATACAAAGTCATACTAACATTCTTCTAAATTTGCAATGTCTAAGATACTCTCAGTGAGCTTACATTTTACTGTTTTTTGAAATATTGCTTAGTATACAATGTTGATGATTGACACCTATTTCTCAAATTGGTGTTGCGTAAATCTGAAGGAAGATTTTGCAACAGAGATGCCACAAACCTGAATCAACTGACCCTTCCTTGTCTTCCATTTCAAGTAATGCAATGTCTAAGATACTCTCAGTTAGCTTACATTTTACTGGTTAGTGAAATATTGCTTAGTATACAATGTTGATGGTTGACACCTATTTCTCAAATTGGTGTTGCATATGAAGGAAGATTTTGCAGCAGAGATGTCACAAACCTTAATCAACTGACCCTTGTCATCCATTTCAAGTAATGCAATGGTATCAGCTTCTGCAATTGTTGCCCCATATACACCACTTCGTTTCGTTACAGAATGGCCTTTCCATTGGCCCAGCAATGGAGTTATCCTAGTTGAGATATCCTGCCAGAATGAGAGTGAAAAATGAACACGCCCTAGTTGAAGAAAGTAGCGAGGCAGTAATCAATATATATATAACTATAAATCATACTATATAGTTTCAACCAGACAATTGGGATGGTGTAACATGAGATTGAAATAACTGCTAGTTTAACAATTAGTTGATAAGATACTAACCTCCAAGCTGCATGAAGTAGAGATATTGGGTGCCTGATTTCCTCTTTCTTCGAGAAAAATAAGAAGCATGTCAAGGGCACCCCTTGGATCTAATATATGAAAGGCTCTCGCCCTCATGTCCTTCTGAAATGAATAAAGGCAATTCTCGCAGACAAGAGAAGGACGCCTAGAAGGGATCTTCAGATTTCTAGTGAAAAAGGGAAAAAAAAATGTAAAAGCCTTATGTTTCAGGTTAGAAGCTTGAAAGTACCTAAGATAAACAACTAATAAATATACCAATCATAAAGCCCATACTCTTATTGTTGGAGGAAACTTCAAAGTTACTCAAAGTTGCCAGGATCCCAACTTGAAAAGATTCTTAAAACTAACAGTTACTCAAGAATGTATGTTAAAAGATGATCAAGCACTGGTTCAGAATATAAAATTAATACATCATTGGGTAGCCTAAGAAATATACAGTCCTGGAGTTGAAAGGCAAGCAGACTAATGTTTTATGGTTACTTAAAAAGCTCACAAACTTTTGAAGAAAAACTTACGTGTCTCATAAAGAAAGTCATCAAATGACTAGAATACTTACTTGGGAGATTCTTCCCCAGTGTCATCTTCTCCTAGTACACCAGCTCGAAGTACAGTTTCCAACATTCCAGCAGTCTGGTATCTTAGAGAAAAAGCCTTCTCTCTAGGAAAGAACCCAATCTGGAGACTAAAGAGCAACACTACTTAAAGTAATTACCATTGTAATCTTAAAAAGATGAACATAGTACAATCCTGAGACGAAAAAATCCTAGTTTTAAGTATAATTGAAAAATGAAAAGAAAAGATTCACCTGTTGATATTTGTCAACAGTAAACATGTTAGTCTCCTTAATTTTGTACTCTTCCCATTCAGGTTCTGATTCATGGCCCTCTATTGAGGTTCTTGAAGGAGCTTGCTTTATGTACAGCCTATAAAAATCACCAAGCTCAGGCTTATACATTCTTAGCAAAATAAGATGAATATTTATCTGGGAAATAGAAATAGAAAGTTCAGGACACATTTTATTTATACTAATAAACATCGGACCAGCCAAATGCACACTATATCAATTTGTTAAACCACCCTCGCACTTCTCATTAAAATCACAAGACCTACATCATTTTATGAAGTTACCAAAAATGCATTGTGATGTCACAGGATAAGTGGATAACCATGACGAAGTGGATGGATGTGGTATAATTGTACAACATCAGGACATCTATTAATCACTTACGAGTTAAGGGAGGTTGAGCCATTATAGTGAAAATAAATTCAGCAGATTTTCGTGAAATTTACCCTACAATTTCTAAGACGTAGCAGACTAACTCCGCCAATTATTGGTCTGTCCAACATGATTGAATGTGAAAAAGCGCGTCCCATGTAACCACTTACCAATGTCTAATGCATATTAACCTAAAAAAATTTAAAAGAAAGAGAAAAATCAAAAAACAAAAAAGAATGTACAACAACTAACACCCTAACTCATCGAGAGCTTAATTGGTTTGCAAATTATTTTAATCGTTTAGGTTCTTTCACATATGAATAACAACCCAGAGGCGGAGCTAGAATTTTTAATCAGCTTAGGCACTCAATCAGGAACTATTTAGAAAAACTTTTTCACAGACATTGCTTCAAAGTAAGACAAATAATAATTATTAAGCATGAAATATATTTAAGTTCCATGACATTAAACATGTGTCAAATTTAACAATAGTAATATTTGAAGGGGAAAAAAAATCAAATATACTGTAAACTCTGTGCATCTAATTTTTTTACGAGATATTGGAAAATAAGTTATGACAATCAGAAGATGCGGCCTGGAAGTAAGAATAAAGCAAAAAACTATCCAAAAGTCATTTGTAATAATAGTAATAATCTAATTATTATAATATGATAGAGAACTATGAATGTTTTCTTATCAAAGACAAAGAAAACAAATGGAATTGAGGTTAGGCACTAAACTGTTACTACAAGTAAACTAGGAAAGAGGAACTTGGACTGTGGAGCTTCCAAATTTGAGGTAGGGCACGTGCCCTACCTCAAATGTATGTGGCTCCGCCCATAAATAACTGACTATACTCATATATAAGATAAATATACGTATTGAAAAAAAAACATCATACTACCTCCTCGTGTCTAAATTCCAAAGGGTTATTATGACTTTTACCACAATGAGGGTACAAATGCTTTTTGGAAAGCTGATCTGTGTGAGGCATATTAAGGGGGTCACTGCAATTCCTATAGACCCATGAATTTTTGTGGTGTATCCACGCCCCCCCCCCCCCAAACCCCGAGTTGGAATACTATTATGTTTTGAACAAGGTTACAAAAAGCGCTAGACGACCTAGGCGTTGAACCCGACACCTAGAGCCTAGGCGGGGTCTAGGTGGATTTCCTAATTTTTATTTTTTAATTATAATAATTGATAGTAAATGTCAATCTTATAGAAAGCGTAGGCACTAAGAGGATTTCTTTCTTCGTTTAAGTGGTGGAGGAGGTTTTGCTGAAGGTCGGAGGATGTAGAGATGTTCTGCAACGGAGGAAATCATGATTAATGCCAAAAGGGTGTAGTCCACGTAAGCAGGCCACGCTCGCTTAGGCTCTCCCAAAACCTAGGTGGGCAGCCTAGGTACCGCCTAGGCGCTAGACAGGCAGCGGAGGTACCGCCTAGGTTTAGGCGAATGCCTATGTGGGTTAGGCGTAAGCTTTTTAAAACAATGTTTTTGAAGTTCCAAAAATTAGAAATTTCTCATTAAAAAAAATCATAAGTCCCTGTATAGACAAAAAGCAAACTGAGAATAGAAGTAACTTACGTCTGAACGAGACTCATGAGTTCGTCCTCCCCATACGAGCTCGCAGACAGCTTCGTGCTCACAGTTTGCAGCAAATTCCCATTAACATCAAATTGCTTCACCCCCAAAACCCAAAACCCTAATCAGGAAAAAAAACAACAGGAAAAAAAAAGGACTAAATCAACAATTACTCACATAGAAAGAGCCGTTCCATTTGCCCAAATTGACATCTATAAACCTACGCAAAACATCTACGCCCATAGATCCCTCATTCTTCTCCTGCTCAGTCACTGATGCTCTAGCTCCAAGATACCTTCTTTGGATGCGAACCGATGAAATTGAGCTACGCAAGTCGCCGATTCCGCTGTAATGAGTCGATTTGTGAGGAAAAGTGCGTATCTTGGCGGGAATTGGACTTGACTTTGAGAGAATTGGGATCCTTTGAGTACAACTGGGGATTAGGGTTTCCGCCATTTTGAGAATGGAGTAAATGTGAGACGCGGCTAAAGGCTGATTTTAAACTAGGAAAGAGCCTTATCTCCGAAGAGAAGGCTCACTTCCTAATTCGGGTAGGGTATGTAAATTTGCGACCCGTACGTTACCACAACCCCTATATCCATTATCTCTCTCATTCTTACTAAACCTATATTTATTAATCATGTATGTTGCCCAAAAACAAAAAAGTAAACGACGCTTCAATTTCTCTTCTTATGCATTACCACATTAGCACGTGCATTAAAAAGAGTAAACGACGCTTCAATTTCCCTTCTTATGTATTACCATATTAGCACGTGCAAATCGTGCTAGTAACTTTAATTTTTTTATCTAAACAATACTCGATCCTACATTTTAACTACATTATTATCACTCATTGTGTATTTACGGGATTTCTAGTAAAATATGCACGTGCATAATTCATGTGAAGTTAATAAGAAAATTCTAATCATTTAATGTTGTATCATGAGGATATATTAATTTTAGATTGCAGTAACAGCAATTATTCTAACTAAGAAAATTCATCTAATCTTTATAATTTTATCACCATAATTATGAAAAATATAATTTTATAGTTCTTAAAATATATTTTTAATATAAATTATACACATGTTAAATAAGACTCTCATTTAAAATATGTCACCATCTAGTTTACATTGCGTTGCATTTTTACTTTTGTCGATTATATAACTTTTAAAAGAGTTATGCATGAAATTTTAAACTTAAGAAAGAGATCGATGAATGAAAATAATAGAACCTTCTAGAGACAGGGATGCATTTAATGGGAGAATATATGGATAAAATGTCCACTCAATTTAAATTACCAAGTTGCTCAACACAAATATATATTTCCCTAAAAACTCAATAAATGAATGAGGAATTTTCAATCATTCGTTCACTTTTGCCTACTCCGACAAATTTTTTTATAGAGTATAGCAATATAGATGTACAAGTTAAAAAAATGTTTATTAGACCTAGTGAAATATGTCTTTTCTCCTAGAAATCAACAAGGAATAATGTTGCAAACATGAATAATCAAAGCTACTTCGATAACATATTGGAGACAATTTTTAAAAAGTCATTTTTTGAAATTTTATTAGCAAAATTACCACTTTTTAGCCACATCATCACAACTGGCCAAAAAGTGGTCGATTTTGCAAAACAAAGACTTTAAAAAACACACAACTACTAGTCCCGTATAATTAGTGGTTACTAAATAAGGGTTAACGTGATTAGTAGACCCGTGTATTTTAAAAGAATCACATTAACCCTTAACTAGTGACTACTATTTACATAGGACTAGTAGTCCCGTGTTTTTAAAAATCTCTATTTGCAAAATCGACCACTTTTTGGCTAGCCATGATGACTTGATAAAAAAGTGGTCGATTTTACTAATTAAAATAAAAAATGGTTCAATTGGCTAATAAAATTTCATAAACAGTCTTTTTCTAAAATTTCTTCTAAAATATGTAAATTGCAAATAATTGGCATACTAGTGAACACTCACCAAATTTAAAGAAACAGAAATACGAATTTCAGAATGGCAATTGCTGTGGTTAACTTCTTGAAATTTGATACAGATAAAACTCATGTACAGTTGCTAGTTCTCTGGTATTCAGTCAGCAATATCTATCAATTGTAAAACAAGAAAACAAGAGTTAATAGTACTCTACATGATTCATCTCTGAATAACCCTAATTATATCTCCTCTTTGATTAATATGACAACCATTAAGAAGTGCTCGCCAAACCGTATCATCTGGCTCTATCCGCATCAACCTGATGAACTCATACGCTCTATTAATCTGGCCAGCTCGACTCAAAAGATTGACAACAGATACATAGTGATCTAACTCTGGCTCAATTTTGAACTTTTCTCTCATCATATCAAAGTAATACAATCCCTCTTCTACTAGGCCAGCATGACAACAAGCAGATAAAATGGCCATAAATGTTACTTCATTTGGTCTTACACCCGAATCTACCATTTCCATAAAGAGCGAAATTGCATTACTTATGAGTCCATGGTTTCCATATCCAGATATAATTGAACTCCATAACACAACATTCTTATCAGGAACAATGTCAAATATTCGTCTGGCCATTCTAATATCTCCACACTTTGCGTACATATCGGTGAGAGCTGTACAAATGTGAATATCCTTATTGAAACCTGATACTATAAGCTTATGATGTGTCCATCTTCCTTTACTTAAAGAACCAAGATTTGTGCATGCCTTGATTGCATTTAGATAGGTCACAGTATCCATTTCGTCACCCTGATAATACATTTGCTCGAAGAGTTTGATTGCATTTTCTGAAAACCCGCTCTCAGATAATCCACTGATCATAGTGTTCCATGTTACGGTGTTCTTGGTGTTAATCTCATCGAACACTCTTAATGCAGTTTCTATTGAACCATAGTTACAGTACATATCCATGAGCGAGTTCTGAACAAATGTGCTTGTCATAAAACCGATTTTTATAGCAATGCCATGGATTTCACACCCAAGAGAGAGTTTGGCAATTTGCACACAAACAGGGAGAACACTTGCTAGAGTAAAAGAATCAGGGAGAAATCCTTTGTTCATCATCTGAACAAAAAGTTGTATTGCTATCTCTGGAGATACATTCTGAGAGCAAGCTGCAATGAGCGAGTTCCATGAGAGTAATGTTTTCTTCTCTACAGAATCAAACACATTGAAACAAGTATTGAGCTTTCTGAAACTGGAATACATAGTTATCAATGCTGATCCAAGGGAGCTCAGATGAGGGTCTATGCCTCTTCTTAGACTAAAACCATGGATCGATTTTCCTTCTTTAAGCAATCCCAACTTAGTACAGGAATATACAACACCCATCAGAGTAACTTCATTGGGCTCTATGTTTGATTCTAGCATTCCATTGTAGACAATTATCGCTTCTCTATAACATGACATTCGGTTGTAAGCTGAGATCATAGCAGTCCAAGAGACAACATTCTTCTTAGATGTCATCCCAAATATATTCTCAGCACTTTCTAAATCATAACATTCACTGTACATTGTGATGAGTGAATTCTCCATAACTTCATCAGGTTCAGACTGTTTTCTTATAATATGGCAATGAACTGACTTTGCTTCTTTCAGTAATCCCGTATCAGCACAAGCATCAGCAACTGTTAGCATCAACACCCTATCCTCTTCAAAACCTACCAAATCCACTCTAGAAAGCAAATTCAAGCCTTCATCAGCTTGCCCACATCGAATGCAACCCGAAATCATCGAGCTCAAAGAAACCACATCTCTCACAGGCATTTCTTCAAATACCCGATAAGCGTCTTCAAGCCTTCCTCCTCTCACATACATTTCAATCAACGTAGTCTCAGCTATTACATCAGATTCAAACCCATCTTTAATGATTCTCCCATGAATCTTTCTTCCAATTGGCATGTTACAAAAACCTGCACAAGCTTGAAGAACAGGAGTAAGAACAAAACTGCTAAGTTCAAACTGATGGTAGAGCAATCCATGGTGATATAAAGAGACGGCTTCTCTATAATGGAGATTAGAGACGTAGCATTTGAGCATCACTGCCCACATAAACGAATCTGGGTTTGTGAAATTGTTGAAGATTTTTACAGCGGCGGCGATGCCGGAGGTTTTGGAGTATGATTCTATGAGTTTGGTGGACAGAAGTGGGTCTCTGTGGAGGCCAATGGTGAGGAGTTGGGCATGGATTTGTGAAAGGGGTCTCCGGGTAGTGCAAGATTTTAGTAGGGGTACATATAGTTTCATGGTACGGAAAGAAATAACTAGAGCTTAGAGGAATTTGGAGATTTAATCAACAAATTTTGGGAGGTTAAAATTGAACTTTGGGTGTCAAAGTTCAAAAAGAGGGAAAACTTCGGGTGCGCCAAAATTCAAATAAGCCTATGTCGAATGTAGACGTGCAAGCGTACACGTACTGTCAATTGAATTATAACAGTTGATATTTAATCCAACAAGAAATCAAATATCACATTTTCAAGTCTCACATTAACACCTCAGTTAAAGATGAACTCACTCTGCTCAAATCACAATCAAATAAGATAGCATACCCTTCTGTCTGCATTAACATTAACTAGCAATATTATTAACTGAAAATCTTACAAATAAATTCAGCAAATAGATTCAAATATTGTACATGATGCTATTAAATATGAAAGAAAATTAAGCTAATCTCCTCAAGAATTCTTGTTCCATTCATTTAACATGCATATATTGGATCGTGTATGTACTACGTATCTCGTAAACAAGTCCAAAAGTTAACTTCCTAACAAATGACGAATCAGAAGATATGCCATTTCCTTTTTGTTGAAAATTGAACTGGCTCCTTCTTCGCGATAGATTGAGTGTAGAATAATTTACAAAATACTCTCAGGATGCAGCCTTCATTCATCACATCACAATCTTCACAGTCTATGATTTTATTTCACACACTCAATCTGCACACAAATATTTTCCCTCTGATAAGTACAACTACAGAGTAAATCTGACCCGCAAGAATACGATGCAGCAGAATGGAAGAAATGCAATCCAGGAACATTCTCATGCCAATGTTTTCTGTAGAGACAAAGAAGCTACTTGTAATGCTTCATCCGCATTGGAATGGAGTAAATAAAAGTTTCTATAGCAAATGATGGGAGGATGGTAGCGATGGCATAAGCTAGTGCCTTCCCACTATGTCCGAAGTGGACTCCATTCATGAGTACTGTGCATCCCTGTGTGTTCACCTGAAGATAACGATATCGGTATAAACTTTTTGCTCATGAAAAGGCAATATTTGCCTTTGTGAATAATCCCTCATTGGAAACAAATGGAATTTTGAGAGGTTTATATTGGAACTCTTCATATTGGGCTTTGAATAGTGTTTTGAGTTTTGTGGGCCTTGCATTACTCTACCACACACCCGCGCGCGCATCACGCCGCACACGCACACTAACCTTTTGCTTCTCCGAACTTAATTTTTACATATTTTACATGTTTTTTACATGTTATTCAATATTCGTAACTGTCGGAGATATGAATGTAAATAACGGTCGTGTCTCCCGCATCAGTTACGAATCCTCAACCCTATATATACTCAGCTCGGGTAAGGGGAAGAACATACAATTTGAAAAAATAAAAGCTCTCATCTCCTGTACTCATTTCTCTCCTCTTTCGTATTAAGTTATATTTTCTGGGCAATCTCTTCTTCGTCTGAGCAGAAGCTCTGGACTCTCGCCCGAGTATATAGGCCGACCAACTTCTGGGGGCTTTTACCGCTAGGGGGAGAGGATCAACTGAGTCAGGGCGATAGGTGGGTCCTCTATCTTCTAGGCAGTGAAATCACGACTGCACCCGATCAGGCCTGATTTTTTATCTTTTTTCTTTTTTCTTGCTTATTTAATTTGGATTTATTTTATGCTATAATCTTGATTTATAGATAATTTGCAACAATCTAGAAGATAGAGTAAAGTTTATAGCTATTATTTCTTAAATCTAGAAAAATATTTATTGTTCATTCCGAAAAATACTTACTGTTCATAAAATTATCAACAGTCACGCTTAAGTTAGTCTAATAAACTTCCCATCGAAGATCAGGAAACCTCATGGTGAATGATGGCCCTCCACGTGTTCGACAAATTGTGTTACGCAAACTATATGTATGCATCTTTTATGTTCATGGCTTTCCTCTAATATGGCAACTGTTTTAGTGCAAATCCATAGTCTAATCTTTTTTTGTACTTAGAATTTGAATTACTCTTTCATGCTTTTGACGATATCTTTTGTTACTGTACCAACAAAAGCAGAATAAAATAATTCTTGTTGCTTATTGTGGAATCTTATAAAAAAATGGTGACTTGTTGAAGCCTCCTGAACTTCCTTGGGTTTTAGCTCGTTTAGTTTGAGAATTTAAGATTTATTAGTTTGTTATCGATGTAAATTGATTTATTATTTCTCCTTTTCCTAGATTGAGATAGCTTTTGTTTTTCAAGACAATTCAAGTTTATCTGAGAATTACATGAGTTCTGGTTCAATTTGACTAACAAGGGAATTTTTTTATCCCATTGCATTTAAACTTATATTGAATTGCTCACATTTATTGGAGATATAATAGGTAAGTTGGTGTTTATTATCTCTGTGATTAATTGCTTGTGATTATTGTTAATTAATTTGAGTTTTAACGCTTATTTTCATTAATCCTCTTTAATGTGTGAGCATAATAGATGAGTTTTACATTTACTCATGAGGTTCCAACATCAATGGGAACCAGAATCCATGGCTAAGCAGACCTTGGTCATCCACTGGGATCTGTATGGAATCTGCTCCTAAAGAATTCAACCTTTACAATTATGCATCTATCTATGAGATGTTTTTCAAGTCACTAGGGCATGGATATAAAGGTTAGCTGGAGCTAAGATGTTATGTTTCTGTCTTTATTTACTGGTTTAAATGCAGAGCCTGCAATTCTTTATTCTCACTTGACAATGCTAATACTTAAGCTTTTCCATGAAATTAGAACACGAATGACATATTTAGATACTTGATCCCTAATAATTTGAGCATCAATTTTCTTTAACTCATGAGACATCATGTTACAATGTGCTATTATTGGTTTTAAAGTTTACTTTGAAATTTGGATATGACTCGGGCGCATCAAGGTCTTGATATTATATTAGGAAAAGTACTAAGTACTAACCAATTCCTATTTTCTATAATGTTTGGTTTGAGCGTATTCCAGGTTCACATATACATGCTGCATCGTTTATTGCCTAATGATAAATGATGTGGATCAATATCTAAGCGAATCAAATCAAGAGGTACATCCTTCAAATTCTATTTTATATGGTGAGTTATATTTTAAATCTTCAAATGTAAAGATTTGTTGCATTATGATGGATGTTATAATAAATGTTCATATGTCATGCATTTGTTACGTAGTTAATTACAAATTTTATGCAAGAATGCACTTGTGAAATTTAAATCACAAATGTATGACAAAAGATATTATTTAAAATATCGAAATGATATCTTTAAGAGGTGGTACTAGAAAATGGCCGCCTAAGTTTGAAAGGTCTCTTTTGTAGACAACCAATTTAAATTTGGAACATCTCTTTTGTAGGCAACCAATTCAAATTTGGAAGGTCTCTTTTGTAGGCCACCAATTTGCAACCTCTTATAATAGGAGAATTTAAAATTTATATAAAGTATACTTTAAGATATGAAATCCTATTATAAGATTCTCTTGAATGTTTTGCATGTAACTATTAGTAATTTTATTTCTGTAAGGGACCAAATCAAACATGTAAGTGTACAGGTTTAATTGCACCTTGACCCCTCTATATTAAAGATGTATGGGGATATTCGCACAGTGTGTAGATAAAAGATAAATACATTATATGCAAAACTGAGAACAAACTCTATGCTTTGAAATATCTGAATTTGTTCATGGTTTAATGCTTTCATGTCTTTAAGCTGTCAGTATAGTGCCTTCTATTATTAATTCCATACATTTTCGCTTGGATTGTTTATACATTCCAAAAGTGAATGCAGATTTGTTTAAAAACCCATGTGGCAGTTGTCTGCAGCAGGTATACTTATCAATGTTATTTTCTTATGTGGGCATCATTGAAATTATATTAAAATTAGTACATCAAATAATTAAAATTGTTATTAGGTTCCCTTTTCCTTATAAATTGTTTCAAATTAATCCCTCTTCTTGCTACTTGTACTCTTGCCTGGAGAGACTAATTTTAAAATAACTTAATAAGAATGGGACCTAATGTCAATCTCAGATATAATATGAAGGACTAATATAAATATATACAACGCCTGCTAGGCAAAGTTGTGATCTTGGACTTTGTAAAGTCTGAGAAGAATCTTGCTGATCCTTTGACTAAGGGATTATCCAGGAGTGTGGTTCTGGATTCATCGAGGGAGATGGGGTTAAGCCCATAGAGAGGTCATTGACAGCGGTAACCC
>JBAKGM010000139.1:22888797-22904589 GCA_037177215.1 Asparagus racemosus
GTTTTGAATAATATTTTGGGTTTTGTGGGCCTTGCATTACTCTACCACACACGCGCGCACGCCACGCCACGCCGCACACGCACACTAACTTTTTGCTTCTCCAGACTTAATTTTTACATATTTTACACATTTTTTACATGTTATTCAATATTAGTAACCATCGGAGACATGAATGTAAGTAACGGTCGTGTCTCCCGCATCAGTTACGAATCCTCAACCCTATATATACCCAGCTCGGGTAAGGGGAAGAACATACAATTTGAAAAAACAAAAGCTCTCATCTCCTGTACTCATTTCTCTCCTCTTTCGTACTAAGTTATATTTTCTGGGCAATCTCTTCTTCGTCTGAGCAGAAGCTCTGGACTCTCGCCCAAGTACAGAGGCCGGCCAAGTTCCGGAAACTTTTACTGCTAGGGGGAGAGGATCAACTGCGCCAGGGCGATAGGTGGGTCCTCTATCTTCTAGGGCAGTGAAATCACGACTGCACCCGATCAGGCCTATTTTTTATCTTTTTTCTTGCTTATTTAATTTGGATTTATTTTATGCTATATAATCTTGATTTATAGATAATTTGCAACACTTTTAGTAAACTAGAAAAGATAAATACGTAAGATTATTAAAGCTCTAAACTATAAAGTAATGGGGATAAAAATCTGATAATCTGGTCATACAGGAGATAGAAAGATATCCATTTTTCTTAACAATCTTCGCATGGGGGGAAAATATCATTATCAATAAGATTATCCCAACAACAAAACCTTCATCTCAATTTTTTGGTATCAATTTTGTGCTTTTTGCCCCCTCCATTAAGCTCCATACCTGTTAACAGTTTGGAGTTGGTTACATGAATCTCTTTTTCCAAGCAGCTCTTTCAAGGGTTTTCTTTGATCAATCTTGAAAAAATATTTCATGTACTTTTAGAATGTGTCCTAGTACTCTATGGTGAAATTCGCTATTGAAGCTTTGAATTAAGGAATAATCAAATTATGATTGGCCGATAATATAGCCATGAGTCTTTTGTCATCCCTCCGCACCCCCCCCCCCCCCTCAATAAGCATCTCGAAGAAGATGGGAGCATACATTAAACCAACTGTTTTACCCCGTCTTTGAGTGGACAGTAATTAAGGAACAGATATATTGGACAGTAATTAAGGAACAGATATATTTAGAACATCTCCTTCACCTCCTTCGTCTTGGTGTACTTTACTTGTAGTTACGAAAGAATAAATCATCATTTTTTACATTTCTCTCAGGTTCATGAGTATGTCGAGCGGATATCTGAATTGGTTTAGAATCAAAATCTATCCAAGTGGTGGTGACATATCTTCAGTCACTTGAACAGTTAACAAAAAGGGAAAATAACAGAGAAGAAAGAAATAATTTTGAGAAAAATGACGAAAAATGTTCTGCAACAAGAGTAACAAGGGAAGAGAATGTCATAAGCAAGATGTCACCTATTTTCTGACAGAAGCTGGACATCACCTTCTAATTTTAATTATAAGGATAGAAAATGTAATTTGCTGGTCCTGGTGGTATCTTCAACTGTTCAGGGGTTTCCATGCTGTAGAAAAGGGTGTCTTATGGCAGTATTTCTGAGATTTGTATGTATGCATGTGTTTGCCGATTTATATGTATGCATGTTTTTGCCATAGGAGGTGTCATGAAATTTTATTAGCCAGTGTAGAACTGGATGTTCATATTCCAAAAAACAAAATTCTTTGTAGATACTTTTCAAAAGACATTTATCAAAGCACAGTGTCAAACTATCTAGAGGTGGTGGAATTTCCAGCATCTGTATACTTTTGACAATTCAACAGATGAGTGGGTTGGTCCGAGATGCACACGTGAATACATGCGTGCATGTGCGCGCACACATACATCTCGAAGAGCAACTGCATTTCTTTCATATAAATGAACAAATAGCAATTCCTAAGTTATGAACCTTCAGACCATAGTTCCTTGACAGTCGGAAAATATCCACATGATTCATTAAGCAAGGGTAGGTGCCAGTCATTAAAAACTAAGATACACGCACACGCACATTAGACTAAAAGAATAAAATTTAAAATACTACTTGAAATCTGACCATCGCCTATGATTACCAAGCTTGGTACTAGTGTGTACAAGTCAATTCAAGGTGTAATTATCATCCAACCCAAAAACCACAGACAGCTAATAGCAGTAAGGAGCTTATATCAAAAGGATCTAATAACCTACCACTTTACTTATTTTTGAAAGGGCTGCCATAAGAGATGCTGCAAGAATGTTGGCTGACAGCGCTCCGAGACCCTGCCAGTTAGCCCAACGAACGACGCCATCGGTTGCATCATCCAGCATTATACCTTCTAATGCACCACAATTGGTGCAGTAACATAATCGTCATAAACATTGTACGCCTCATAGGGCTATTTATTCTCCACTGGTCAAGGCAGCATCCAGTTGTTACTAAACTTTGGTTGAGCTTGTCGGAAGGCTTTTACGGAGCAGCCCTGCAGATTCAACCCCAACTCTGATGCCCACATGCCCTTTACAGAGCATCAGAATTGGGGTTAAATCTGCAGAGTTGCTCCGTAAAAGCAGTCCAACAAGCTCAACCAAAGTAACTGGATGTTGCCTTGATCAGTGGAGAATAAATAGTCCTAAGAAGTATATACAATGTTTACGACAATTTTATTACTGCTACTGTGCTCATTGGATGGGCTCATTGGTTTTTAGCACAGATTCAACCCCACTTCTGATACTCTCATGCACAATCACCACACCTATAGTATCAAAGTACATTTAGGTATACAAACATGATGAATACCAAACAATGTGCATGAACACCTCAGGCGTGATGTGAATGAGAGCCCTTAGTTTACAGTGACCAAAAGGGTATTGAGTGGATCGATGGAGTAACTGTTAGCTGATTATGTTACTTACATATTATACAATATGTAAAGCAATCTTCATAGAAATCGCATATTTGCATCTTTCTAGTGTGACCTTGCGTTTCAACTTTCAAATTATTTTCGTCGTCATGATTTTTGATAGCTAGGAGCTGATGAAAGCAAAAATGAAATAAACATAATAACTCTATTTAAAATCTGTAGGATAGTACAGCCCTTAGTTTTCCTAGCTGAGTGTCATATCAACAAAGGGGTAGTTTCGTTCTGTAAATTGCAAAATTATACTAATTATAGTTTCAATCATTAAGATTTACTGCTAGTTTAGTCTCCACTAAATATCAACTGAGAAAAGGGTCCGCAGAAAATAAACAAAAAATGGATTATGTTAAGGAATATGCCAAAGGCAAGGTGAAATGTGTAATTTCCTAAAAACGTAAGGCCATATATACCTTGTAGAGAATTGTTTTTAAAAAAAGACCATTATTGAAAAAATGTTAGCAAAATCCACCTTTTTTGAAAATATTTAGCAAAATCAACCTCTTTTTTTCCATGTCATCTCGGCTGGCCAAAAAGAGGTAGATTTTACAAAATATCAACTTTAAAATACACAGGACTAGTCGTCCCGTGTAATTAGTGGTCACTAATTACAGTAATCCTTACAAAGAATTTATACTTACAAGGTGCTATACTCTTCCAAAAGACATCAACCAAAAACTTCACCCCATTGCTTTATTTCAGGCCCACAAAATAAGAACCAATGGAAAAAATTCCATTAGGAAATAAACTTCAAACAACTTTATCATTTTAAAAGGCCAATTGGATCATGAACCCAATTATTATCAAACAAAACGTAAATATCTTCTTTAAAAGGCTCTTGAATGGATGTATCAACACTATGACACCAGTCGAACACCATGATTTATAATTTGTCAAAAAAATGCAATTCGGCCAATATATCTATATCTATCTATATCTATATCTATATCTATCTATTTCTATATCTATATCTATATCTATACTACTACAAAAGAGGGTTGCTATGTTAAAACTTTTGATTTCCTTTTATACCCTCTCACTTTAATAATTAAGTATTAAAGTTTGTGCGGTTCTAATGACTATTAGGTTCCTTTGAAATTATGCTTTTGGTTAAGCAATAAGTATCATGTTAGTTATCTTGTGAGGTTTTTACATTCCTATGAAATTGTATTTTGGGTTAAGCACTTATTCTTATTTTTATTTTACATAATTACTATTCACCTCGAAAATATAGTTATGTGTATGCAATAATATAATGAAGGATAATGTTTTAGAGCAAATAACCAAGATTATATTATGCAAAGGCCTCTTTATGCATATAGAAAAACACAATTTTTGTCTTGACTAAATTAAATATGAGAAATATTTGACCAATAATTTCTTCATATTCTTTGTTTAGAAGAATGGAGAACTTGCTTGTAGTTAATGCCGTACAAATTATGTACAGTATGCAACTATTTAGATTTGGACTCCCATAAAAGGAGAGAATGAGCAATAAAGAGTAATTTCTAGAAAAAATATAGGAGGATGTATAATCAAATTATTTGAAGAGATGAATAGTCAATAGGAAAGTTTAATTACAAAATAGTGAGGGTTAAATAAATATGATGTGTACTTAATTTGACAATATAAGAAATTAAATAATATTAAAATATCCTTAAATTTATAATTTAAAGCGAACCACTATACAAAAACTACAAAGTTTAGACTACAAGGATACTCTTTGGTAGTCATTTTCTTTATAGGAGACCTATGTTAATACTATATTAGAGTGGATCCCTAAAGTTTTGCTACTTTGAGATAACCCCCTAAAACCTATTGTTTAAATTATAAATTTATAATTAAAAACTAATTTAATAATATATGTTAATCTATAACTTATTATGCATCACGCGAAACGCGCATATGACGTACTAGTATAAATAAAAGGTTATTGAACAGTGACAACTGAGTTTCCACACATTAAGAATATATGTGAATCCCTTGAGGGTAGGGCTGTCTAATTGGGCCTGCGGCCCAAACTTGGTTCGGTATATGGTCCGGACCCGACCGAGCTTGTGCGCTGCCCGGACCTAGGAAAAGCCCAGAAAACCAAACTAGGAAGCTGGTAACGGCTCCCTAGTTAGCCGTTAAACCGAGCCGGGCTCAAAAGCCCGGCCTAGCTCAAATTTGGACCTAGTCCAAAGGCTAAAAGAGTAGTCGTTGGACCGGGTGGGCCTGGTCAAGCTGGACGGTCTGGACTTGGCCTAGACCCGGCGGCTTGGGCCCGATCCGGTCCAACGACTAGTTTTCTAGCTATTAGACTAGGTTTGGCCCGGCCCCGTTCAGACTAGGTTCGGTTTGAGCAGTGTAAATAGCCTATAACAGTTATTTTTGGTCAAATGACGAAAATACCCTAAAAATGATCAAAAAAGGCTAAATTTTGAGTGTATTTTGGTAATTAGGTTAGGGGTATGCCTCTATAAATAGAGGGGGTTTTAATTTATTTTTCTCATCCAAAACTCATCTACTTCTCTCTAATATTCTCTTATTCTCCCTAATATAGTATTATACTTTCTTATTCTCCTCTTATACTTTCTAATACTCTTTAATTCTTAATTTTAATGGCTTCCTCCTCCGATTGTGAAGGGCACAATCCAACTCCCAAAATGGGTCCTATAGCTACTCCTCCTATTACTGATGTTGATCCCAAATTCAGCGATGATCTAACACCTAGAGCTCCTAAAAGGCTGAGATCCGAAGTGTGGTATTTCGTTGAGAAGATAGAAGTCACCAGGGATCAACACGGTACACTTCTCACCCAAAAGGCCAAATGTCCATTATGTGGCCATATCTTTGAAGCTCATCATAAGAGTAGCACTAACCACCTCAAATGCCATTTGGAAAAACACAATAGAGGGCAAGCAACGTCTCAAGGCGATGTCCGCCAATCTCTACTCTCTCAATCATCTTCCTCTGTTAGCCTTGATTCATGAAACTATGACACAATGCAATTAAAGCCAGTAAATGCGTCATTAGATTTTTTTAATTTAAAAACATTCCTTTTAAATTAGTAGAAGATGATAATTTTGAGGATATGATTAGAGATAATTTTTACCTCGCATTTCAAAACTTTTCTCGTCAATCATGTCAACTTGATATTTTGAACTATAATCATGAGGAAAAAAATAATCTTATTTTTAAAGCTTAAACTATATATTTTCTCTAACTTATAATGTTTGGACGTCTAGAGCACAAACTGATTATTTATGTATCACAGTACACTGGATTTATAGTACTTGGCAAATGTTTAAAAGAGTTGTTTCTTTTATTTCTTTTGAAGATTCACACACTGGTGATATTTTTCATATTAGATGCATGTATCATAATTTATATTTAATTGTTCGAAGTGCATTTGATGAAATTTAACAAAAGATAGAAAAAGTTGCGGTTATACCTTATGCTCATAATGCTTATGAACAATGACTTAAAAGATGAAAATTGTGAAAAAGAAAAAAATATAAAATCTAAGTTAATTCTAAAAAATAATGACCACAGGTAAAATTTCACCTATGCAATGTTAAATGTAGCAATAGAGTATAAAAAAACTATAAATGATTTTACTACTTTCTATACTTCTACTTCTAGCTTTGGTAATATGTATGGAATAACTGATGATGAGTGGGCAATTATAAGTTCTGTAAAAGAGATTCTATAAGTTTTTTTATGAAGCTACTATATTATTATCTAGTTGTTATTATCCAACCATTATTCAAGCTGCTTTATAAGTTAAAAATATGCAAACTTATTTTAATACTTATCGTATGAATAATTATTTTTCAAACATGATTTTTGAAATGGAAACTAAATTTAATAAGTATTTTAGACCTATTCCTATTATTTTTGGTTTGAGGATTCTTATTGATCCATGCTTGAAGGAAATTGGCCTCCAAAGTTTGTTGAATTCTTTGTATAAGAACGTGGTAATAGAAACTGATAGCGGGTCAGACTATTGCTGTTTTTACTCATCTTAACGCTATTAAATATTATTTTCAAAGATTATTTAATGAGTATGCAGGTAGATATGGTGCACGTACACCGCAACCTACCAGTTCTACAAGCTCTAGATAGGGCAAAGATAAGCTCTTTCATAGGCAATCAGATAAAGAGGTTAACAGGTATGGGTAGTAGCTGTGGATCAGGATCATCAACAAGAAAAATTACTAAAATTGAACAATATTTAGCTGCGCGTTTAGTTAAATCTCAAAAGAATATTGATTTTGATATTTTGCAATGTGAAGAGTATATGGAAAAGTTTCATATCATGCATTTCGCATCATGGATCGTGATTTACCAACAACGCAGGTTTCTACCATAGCTTCAGAATCTTTCTTTAGCATATCAGGATGTTTGATTGGCGATCACAGAACATCACTAGATCTATCTACCATACAAGCAGTAATGTCTCTACAAGATTGGTGAAGGTACGAACAGAGAACTCAAGACATCGATCAAATAGCTAGTATTGAAGATTGACTTAATGAGTTGACGATAGGAGATAAAGAGTAGGAAGCTATTTGTAATTTATAATTTTTATTTTTAATTGTAAACATGTGATAAATTATTTTGGAAAGCATTGTAAATGATAGTGATAAAAATGAGTAGGTGCCAACCTAGTTGGGGTGTACTTATCTTTTATGATGCGATAGTTTTTTTAAAAAGTTGTAATTGTTAGTGATTAATAATAAATAATTTATTTGTTTGTTGTTTTAATTTCTATGAACTTTGCAAATTGTATAATTATAAATGGTTAATAATAAGATAGAATTTTTATCAAAATTTTGCATATTTTAATTACTCTAAAAATTCCATTATTTTTTATAAAAAATCTAATTTTTAAGCAATTTTTTGAAAAAAATAAAATTAAAAAAATTCGGGCTAGCCTTGTTTGACCTGGGCCCAAACCGAGCCCTCCAGGTCCAGGTCTGGGCGGGACATTTTGCCCGCCCTAGACCCGAAAACCCAGCCCTAGTCAGGCTAGGCCGGCTTGTTTAGACAAGCCTAATTGAGGGCAGTTGTTTCCATAACAAAGTAATAATAAAATATTAAAAATACAAGGTGAGTATTTAAATTGAGTTTAATAAACATATAATATTATTTAAAAGGTTCAATTGAAAATAACCTAATCTAATATGGTACTATTATAAAAGCATATTGCATGTTAAAACAATTCCTCTGAAAATGCCTTCCAAATACATACATACATACATATGTACTTGTTGATATCAGATACTTAACAGTGGGATTTAGGGCTAATTTTGAAGAGCTTAGGGCCCTTTGATATCCTTTGATGGTTGATCCCCTAATAGGAAGAGAGTCCTACACATATACAACACGTCAGAGGACCGTAGTTAGGTTCTCTAATGATTCCTTTGACGATCAAGTTAGTTATGATCTGAAAGGGGGAAAGAAACTGATAAAGTTCTCTAAGTGTGTAGAGAATTGCGTACCTTTGGTCAGTAGGTGATGTGCCTATTTATACTGAAATGATAGGGGCATTCGGGTAATTTTGGCTGAATACATGCAATCAGCTTAGTCAACTAATACTTTTATAGGTGTCGATATCAAAGAGTCCGAGTCACATTGTGATTAATGCGGTGATGGCAGAGAGCTTAAGGTGCTGATGTGGTCCGATGGGTCATTAAGGCTTTAGCAGTGGAGTAATGATGACTCCGTCAGTGCATTTAATGTGAGAATGATTGGCTATCGTTTAATACGTGCGAGGAATACCGCCTCTCATCTCACCCTTTGAGGGGGGCGAGAAAGACTGTCTCTTGTCTTAGTCATCGAGGGAGACGAGAAGTGACGCCTTCCGTCTCGGCCTTTGAGAGAGACGAGAAGTGACGCCTTTCATCTCGACCTTCGAGGGAGACAAGAAGTCACTGTGTCTGGGTCGAAATGGTGTATAGTCTACTTGAGACACGTGTCAGTTTTTGGAATGGGATTAATACTTGATTATTTCTATGGCACAACATTGGCTTTTTTCGCGTAAACTCGGGTGGTCAAGTCCGAGTGAAATTAAATTGTTGCATGTCTGAGTTTCGAGGTGCATTTATGAGGGGTCATTGATAGGTCACTGCTGATGCGACGTTCTGACATCAAAAAAGATCGTGTGCTAGCGTCGCCTTGGTTTCAGAATGGAGATTGCGTGCCAGTTAAAGCGAATGGTGCTTTGGTTACCAAGCAGTTGCCTCGATTTTAGGGGAACTATCCAACCGTCTGTCGATAGCCGCGTGTATTGTTAGGATCTCGATGCATGTCAACTCGTTTGCCTATACATACGACCACTCTTAGTTGGGGAAATTTTACTAGCTTTTGAAACCCTAGAGCTATTTTCGGCCATCTTTTTTTATTCTTCTCCGACGATCATCAAATCAATGGCATCCTCGTCTTTAGTGGCTCAGAACAAGGCTCAGATCAATCACCTCCGAAAGTTCCACTCAAAAGTGTAGTCAGCGTTGCTAGAGACTTATTATGATAAGTTTGACATCCCTCAAGTGTTCACTCTATCGGCGCCGGAGAAAGGTCAGGCTGTGTACAATCACGACGATAATATTGCTTTGGTGTATATCAAAAACACTTAGAGTACGGCCTGCGTCTTCCACTCCACCTTTTTCTTTGCAGCGTTTTCGAAGCCCTAAGCATTTCGTCGTCACAGATGAAGCTTAACTCCATGGCTACTCTGATGGGGTTTGTAGTCATCAGCAGCCAACTGGGGGTTGAGCCGACTCTGTGAATTCTTGGTCATCTCGCCAGTGTGAAGGTTAACCAGCAAGAGAGCCACTAATATCTTCAGATCTTGGGCGGCCACAAAGTTGTCTCTAAAGCCCCCAAATCTAACAAGGACTGGAATGAGAGATTCGTGTGGGTCTTTGGAGCCGACGCTATCTTGGCTTGCCCCTCGTGGCCCGAGATCAATAAGGATGCACTAAAGCCCGGTCTACTATCAAATGATGAGAAGTGAGCGCTCGATAAGATTAAGTCTTACACTGGTCCTTGTCGGAGCGAGAACCTTTTTGACAACTTGGTGCTATGAGTTATCGGTGTTTCTCTAGTTCCTCTGACTGAGGATGATGAGTCTCTAGTGGTTGTGTTGGCGCTATGGTTGGAGGAGCTTGAAACATACCCGGTGACCTCCCCAGCTCGATCTCAAAGAGGGCCATTGGTGAAGCCCTAGAAGAAACTTTGCTCTGACTTGGCCCCCGAGGAGGCCGAGAAGATAGAGACCAATGCATGCAAAATTGCAACTCGACTGGCTAGGCCGAGCTCTGCCATTGTTCAGGCTGAGAGGTATGAGAAAAGAGGAGGTTGAGTAAAGTAGGTAGCCAAGCCCCCCCCAAGGAAAGCTGACGTCTTGAAAGAGAAAGGGGGTTGTGCTACTGAGGCGAGCACTCCTACACAAAAGAGTGAGGCGACTTGACCAAAAGCGAGACGTCGCTCCCCACCGAAAGCTGATGAGGGTGGAGCTTCTGTCATTTTGGCCCAAGAGATTCCACAAGCCAAGTCCACAGCTGTTGTTGTCATTGACGATGAGACCCTGCACGGGATAAGGGGACTAAATTGTCGCAGCTAAGACTGAGAAGGTCGAGACTTGAACAGAGACGGAAGTGACCTCTGATGCCTCGACTGAGTCTATTCGAGGAGCAGGCAAGGAGCTGACAAAGGAAGAGGCACCTCCTACCCATGGCCCTTCTCCCACCGCATTAATGAACTTTCACCAGAGATGTGTGGGGAGTTGAGAAAGTTATTGATGGGGACGCCTAAAGTCGACCCTAGATATGACAAGGAGCCATCAGAGAAAAACAATTCATCCCCAGACAGCACCTCGACAAGAGGGGGTTGGTCTTGGAATTCAGGACGACCCAAGCTAGGGCCCTGGATCAGTTCATGCTGCCTAAAAACGATGAGATCCTCTCAGCTATGCCCAACTGTGGTCTCTACCAGACCCTGAAGAGTTACTTACTTCAAGGGGCTTTGTTGGAGCAAGAGCTGTTTGCGCACTTTGAGCACATCCGGGAGATCTACTTCAAGCTATAGGAAATATTAGAAGCCAAGAAGGCAGCTCGAGAGGCAGCCGACCTAAAACTAGCTGCAAATGAAAAGAAGTTGGCCTGTTGCAAGAGAGGTCAGGGCAAGTTGGAGCGGGAGGTTGAGATCCGGGATGACAAAATAAAGGGCTTGCTTAATTCAAACAGCCAGAAGTCGTCCTAAATAAAGAAGCTTCAAGAATACCTCGGTCACCTCGAGCACGAGTGTCATGAGCGAGATGACACTATAAGGTATCTGAAGGGGGAGATCGAGGTCGAGAGGCGGGAGAGCGCCGATGCTTTTGAGCGAGCTCGAGTGGCTCGCCAGGATGCTCAGGGGTTGAGGGATAGACTGAAGGAGGCGGAAATCGCTTATGAGAAACTGAGGAAGGAGTTGGAGCGACACCATGAGTCATCCAGTGTAGAGAGGCAGGAGATGTAGCGTTGCCTCGACGATTTGGATTCTAAAGATTATTGCTATCGGATCGTCAAGGAGTATCACCATGGTACCACCTAGGAAGGTGAGGTGATGCTAGCATGTAAGGCTAGGTTCGACTTCATATTTTAATTACTATGAACTTTGCAAATTGTATAAATATAAATGGTTAATAATAAGATAGAATTTTTTATCAAAAGTTTGCACATTTTAATTTCGCCTAAAATTCCTTTTTTTGCAAAAAAAGATCTAATATTTTAACACTTTTTTACAAGAATTTTTTTTAAAATCCGAGCTGGTACGGTTTGGCCTAGGCCCAGACCGAGCCCTATGAGTTCGGATCCGGGTCCGGGTGGGGCATTTTGCTCAGCCCGGACTGAGAAACCTAGCCCTAGTTAGGTCGAGCTAGCCCGTTTAGACAGGCTAACTTGAAGGCAGTTGTTTCCATTAACAAAGTAATAATAAAATATTAAAATTGCAAGGTGAGTATTTAAATTGACTTTAATAAACATATAATATTATTTAAAAGGTTCAATTGAAAATAATCTAATCTAATCTTGAACTATTATAAAAGCATATTGCATGTTAAAACAATTCCTCTGAAAATGCCCTCAAAATACATACATACGTAGTTGTTGATGTCAAAGGCTTAACAGTAGAATTTAGGGTTGATTTTGAAGAGCTTGGGGTCTCTTGATCTCTTTTGATGGCCGATCCCCTGATAGGAAGAGAGTCATGCACATATGCAACATGTTAGAGGATTGAACTTGGGTTCTCTGGTAATTCATCCGATGATCAAGTTAGTTATGATCTAAAGGGGAGAAAGGAACTGATATAGTTCTCCAAGTGTGCAGAGAATAGCGTACCTTTAGTTAGTAGGCGATGTGCCTATTTATACTAAAATGATAGGGGCATTCGGGTAATTTTTGCTGAGTACATGCAGTGGACTTAGTGAGCTAATACTTTTACAGGTATCAATATCAGAGAATCTGAGTCACATTGTGATTAATGCAGTGGCGTCAGAGAGCTTTAGGTGCCGATGTGGTCTGATGGGTCATTAAGGCTTCAGAGATGGAGTAATGATGACTCTGTTAGTACATTTAATGTGACAATGACTGTCTCTTGTTTAATAGGTGCGAGGAACACCGCCTCTCGTCTCAGCCTTCAAGGGAGGTGACAAAGACTGTCCCTTGTCTCGATCATCTAGGGAGATGAGAAGCGTTGTCTTTTGTCTCGGCCTTCGAGGGAGACGAGAATTCACTGTGTCCTGGTCGAGTTGGTGTGTAGTCTGCTTGAGACACGTGTTAGCTTTTGGAATGGGATTAGCACTTGCTTATTTCTATGGCACAACAGTACTCAATAAATTGTCATGACTATATTCAGATAACATCATCATGATGATGATCATAATAAATAAATAAATATGCAAATAGCATGATGGAGATGGTGCTAGCCAATTAGCGTTTATTGCTAATGACATCCAATACTTTCATTATTCATTCACCTCTCCACTATCCAATTTCTCACACTAATTACTCATTATTTTTCATCAAGCTTTCAATTTTTATGATCTTTCAATTCTCTCTTAATTATTCACTATTGTGATCATGTTCATGTATCCTCTGTAACCCAGATTAGATTTGACAATTTTCATCTAATCCAAGAAATGCTAAATGTTCATGAGTTCAATTGTTTTTGGACATTACAAAGAAAAAAAAAATTCCCTCTTGAATGGTTTTAAATTTTGAGTGGTCATATAGGTTAAATGTGACTTGATAATTGCTAAGGAACAAACTTAGAGTTTAGAGTTATGTCGATGAAATGTTTTCCAGTGTGAATTGTAGTAGATCAGTAATTAATTAGAAGTCTTTTATTTATTTATTTCAATGTGAGGCACAGACCTATAAACTTTAACGGTAATGATACTTATATTTAAAGTTGCTTAATTTCAGTGCCCCCAAAATGGATCGACTTTCAAAGGATGTATTGTAAAACTACAAAACCTGATAGTCCAAAATAAACAAACGCAAAATAATTTGACATAAAAACATTAAAAAGAACTTATAAAAAAAACATTAAAAAGAAAATTCGATCTGGCCCCAATCCAGACCAGATAAACGCATGACGACAAAATAAATCATACAATACCGGCCTAGTTAATAAAGAAACTAACGAAAAAAGCCCACTTTAGTCGGCCTAAACAAATAACCCAGATAAATATGGCTGACGACATAAACATTATAATACCTAATTTTACAGATTTAAACATGTAGATGTTTTAGATACCAACCCCAAAAAGGAATTCTGGAAATTTAAATTTTAAAATTTGTAGCAAAATCCACAGAATTTACATATTTTACAAAGAAGATAAAAAATTATGAGAAAATTGCAAATTTCTAAAGATAAGTCCCGAGATCTTATAAATAAAAGTATAGAAAAGTGAAATAGACTTCAAAACTAAATTACTACTCATTAGAAGCAATATTTAATTAAAACTAAAAATTAAAAATTTATTAAAAATTAATTTACTAAAAACTTATTTTAATAATAGAAACTTATACTACTAAACTAATAAGTTTTTTGAACTAATAATTTTCAATAATGATATTTAATTGTCAAAGAAAAAAATTAATACTTATTAAAATAAATTTTTATAACTTTATCCCTGATTTATATATAAAAAGAAATTGGTGAAACTCCTAAAAATATAAAAAAATTGATATGTGTTTTATTATAAAGACAAAAAATTGACATGTATCATATCATAAATAATCATGTATCCGTCTATCCTATCAGAAAATGACATGTGGACACCTAATATTATATGCACCTCAGAATCTTCATTAAATTAAATCTATCCATAATATTTTGTAATCCTTATCAGATTATAACTATCTGTTATTAAAAAAAAATCTCATACTCATATATTTAAAATATAGAAATTTAGAACAAACTCATGTCATCCTTGGTATATAAAGAGAAATTAGTGGAGCTCCTAAAGATTAAAAAATTGACATGTGTCGTATTATAAAGACATAAAAACCTGACATGTATCATATCATAAACAATCATGTATTCGTCTATCCTATCAGAAAATGACATGTGGACACCTAATATTATATGCACCTAAGAATCTTCATCAAATTAAACTTATACATAAATAGAAAATTCTAATAATCAAATATTTTGTAATCCTTATCAGATTATAACTATCTGTAATTTAAAAAATATCATAATGATATATTTAAGATATAGAAATTAAAAACACTCATGTAGGGAGTCTCTCTATATAAAATCATGGGTTAATTATAGAAAACCCCCTCAACTAAGGGGGTCTCTCAGAAAATCTCTCTCACAATTTTAATTTGAGAAAACCCCCTCAAGTTTGAACATATTGTAGATAATCTCCTCAATTATGAAAATTTGAAATAACCTCCTGAGCTTTTTCCACTTAATCCCCTGCAAATATTGGGGGGGGGGGGGCGGTGTCTTAGAAAATCCAACTCACTTATTTTAATTTGAGTGAACCCCCTTCAGTTTGAGCCTATTGAAGATAATCTCTCTCAAGTTTGAAAATAAAAATCTCATAATCATATATTTAAATATAGAAATTAAAGAAAAAAAAACTCATGTAGGGAGTCTCACTACATAACACAAGTTAATTTTAGAAAACCCCTCTCAATTATGGGGATCTCACAGAAAAGCCACCTGAACTATTTTAATTTGAGAAAATTTCTCATGTTTGAGCATGTTGTAGATAACCATCTTCAACTATAAAAAATTTAATATAACTCTTTGAGATTTTTTCAGTTAACCCTTCTCAAATATGGGGTGTGTCTCAAAAAATCCCCCTCAATTATTTTAATTTGAGTAATCCACCTCAAGTTTGAGCCTATTTTAGAAAATCCACCCCCCCAAACACATCAACTTTGAAAATTCTTGAAACGTCTATGAACATTTCTCCCTTTACAGCCTGAAGCTAACACTATTAGGTCTAGCATGTCATATGAAAAATAGGTGATTAAGAAATAACCAAAATACCCCTAATCATTAAAAAAATACTCTAATTTTTTTAGGAGAAGAGAAAGATGGGGATCGATATTATAAATCGATCAAGATTTTTTTACCGATTAGGGGTTTCTTTGTAACTGAATGGGTTAATTTTTAAAATGATGTTTCAGTTATTTTACATTTTAAAATGGCGTCAGGGGGATTTGGTAAGAAAAGTGTGAAAATTTAGGGGTGTGTTTTGTGAGACAGCCCATAGTTGTGGAGGATTTTCTCAAAATTTTAAAGTTGAATGGGAATATTTATTTGTAATATGCTCAAACTTGAGAGGAATCTTTCTCAAATTAAAATAGTGGGG
>JBAKGM010000139.1:22912291-22932501 GCA_037177215.1 Asparagus racemosus
ACTCTCAAGCGGGATTTGCTTGGGGACTGGATGTACACCGGGGAGGTGGAACCAGTATAAAAATCTCTTGTGTTTGTGTTGATTACTTTCTGAGATTGATGTTATCTTTATTACAATTTATAATCCATTGTGCATAATTTTTATAAAACACTATTCACCCCCCCTAGTGTTTAGTGTGATTAGATTAGCGATCCTACACTATGCTCAGCGGATATTGAAGCCAACCGGGAATGTCTTTAAACTCAGCCAGGAGTTGTTTGACTATGTAGTCACTGCCCGCTTTGCAGGCCAGTGCAACCTCAACCTTGCCCAAAGTACTGCGGCAGAACTCCTTGATGATGGCAGGTCGACTCCTCTCCACTACGGCGGATTCGTGGTTGCTCGACTCCAACAACCTGATCCTTTACTCGGCTTTGCTCAATGACTCTTTGAGTCGAGCACATTCTCCTTCAAGTCGTCGGTTAGTGGCCTCCGTCTCTGAGTACTGAGTCTTGGCATGCTGAGCGACCTGATTCTCGAGCGCGACTTGTGCTACAGCCAAGTCTCGCTCCCTGTAAACTTCGTCGGTTGACTCAGGCCGCTCGCCTTCGACCGTGAGTCGTCGTCGAAGCTCCTCGATTTCGACCGACCTCTTGTCGCTCAGCGCCTTCAAATCTGCGATCACCTGCTCCTGGGCTCTAGCCTCGCCGCGCCAATCACCAAACTCGGCCTGTTTAACTGAGAGCTCTCGGACGACTTAGTCGAACTCTTCACCCCCCTCCGTCCAGAGAACTACTTTCTTTTTGAGCTCTTCATAGGCACGATGACCTTGGACCAGCTTGTGGCACAACTCCTGCTCTACTAGGCATCCCCTAGTCAAGTAGCTTCGTAGGATCACATAAAGACCTAAGTCGAGGATCGTCTTCAAGATCTCTTTGTCCTCAGGCAAGTTGAACTGCTCTACAGCCTTTGCTTGTGCGTATCCTGACCTGAGTAAAGACGAGCGAATGTCCAAGTGTCCATCCGGCTTGAACCGATGTCCTGCATCAGGTTCTCCCACGTAATGATCGGAGGGAGAGACCATCCCAATTAGCAGGTCGCTCGCCCTCATCCAATCCCTGTCAGTATTGGCAAAATAGTACTGGGATGGCCACCCTCCTGGGGCGGGATTCGCCTCCTGATCCCCGACCGGCTCCTTGCCTTGCCTATGGGGTGGCTCTGCCTGGGGACTGCTTGCGCCACCGACTGACTAACCTTCAGGTGCCTCACCAGTAACACTCCGCCTACTTGGCGAGCTCGGGACCGCAGCCCTAGGCACAGAGCGCCGACCTTCTCTCGGTCGGCCTCACCCTCAGCGGTGACCGATTGACGGTCGGTCTCTTGACCCAAGCCAGACGAGTCGACCTCTACGAGGGGTAGTCCACCCATTCCCAACCGTCTCGATCCCTGAGGGCCACGGCTAGCCTTCTTCCAGTGGCGACTACTGGAGTCCGTAACACCCTGCGGCGTGACATATCTAGCCGCCTCCCTGCACCCGACCGAACCTCCTCTCCTCTAACCCCCAAAGGCGGAGTTTCCTCTCGAGTCAGCTCTCGGCACTGATGTTTCTCTGGGCGAGCCGCCTCCCCTTCCGAACCCTTCGAAGACTCTTCACTAGATGGGGACTCTCACCTGACCGGCCCGCAAGGACCGACGAAATCCCATGAAGGCGCAAAACAGAGTTGTCGAGCAGAGATTGTATGTCGCGTGGCCCCGTGTATCGGACAATCTAGTCCAATTCCTGTTGATCAACCTCCGACAAGGGCTTTGGCTCCAAAGCTTCTCTCCTTATCTCCGACCACGTCGAGCAGCCAAGACCGGCGTCGTCCCCAGTGACCCAAACAAAGCGGTCCTTCCACCCCATGTGCGACTTTGGGAGCCTAAGGATAATCTTGAACTCCCCCGACATCTGGAGGTGATAATGCAGCATCTTAGGGATGATTAGGCTGACTAAATGGCTCAGCACACTCAACTTGGGCCAAAGTCCTAACCAGCGGCAAATAACGACGAAGCCAACCAGTATAGCTATGGAATTCGGCTGCATCTGCATGGGAGATATTCTCAGATCCTCGAATACTTTCTGGAGGAATGGATGTAGCAGTAATCGAAGCTCGCACTCCAGATGTTTGATGTAGAGAGGGGCCCACTGATCCCCATGGCAGTACACTGGCGATGACTTTGCCGGAGCCTCTAACTTATATCCTCTTTGAATGTCAAACTTTGAATAAAGAAAGCGCATCTGCGATCGAGTCACCTTTGAACGATACTCGTCAAGCTGCCCTCGGCGATCGAAGTCCATCGGAAATCTTTGCTTCGCTCGCTGGAAGATCGTCGGATTTCTCTCTTGAGGAAGATGAAAGTAAAAGCTTTCCGCCGCCACTGCTCTACATTTATACAAAGGCCCTACCTGCCTCACATTTGTTCACGATCAACGGTCAGGATTAGGGCTCAAGCCCCGAGGCACCACCTCGAAAAATGAAGAGCCCATCTTATTCGTTCTAAGAAGGCCCACCACCAGGCCCAGAAGGCGAAACGCCAATGGTCTGGAAACTGCCTGCTAACATCAGTCATGTCCCATCGCAGGAATGTTCTAGCCTCCTCTTTGACTCGCTCTCACCCGACCCGAGCCACCCTACTTGTTTCACTTGGACTTGTTTCCAACCAACTTCAAGCGAAAAGGGCCAACTGTTATGGTCATAATAACCACTAATAAGTGATTAAAAAGGAAAACAGAGCATCAACTTAAATTAACACATCCGCCTGCCAACTGAGGGCAACACAGACCACCGCGACCGGCCTGTAAAATGACCTACGCTCAACCCTCACCTCACAACATATTGGACAACGCGAAAGGCGGTGATGGTCGTCCACTCGGCCAATCATTCGCCCTAGCGATCCATGGCCGGCGCGAAAGGCGGTGATGGTCGTCCACTCGACCCATCATTCACCCTAGCGATCTACGGCCAACGCCAAAGGCGGTGATGGTCGTTCATTCGGCCAACCATTCGCCCTAGCGACTCGAGAAGTGATACAAACTGGCTACTCGGCCTAGACTCCCCCCTCTCGTCGCTCGTGGTCCCCCAACCTAGACGACGGCTATCTGAAGTCTATACCCAACAATCCATCACTATTGCATTAAATATACTGACAACCCTCTTCACTCCTCCATCCCTCACGGTATTTAAGGTACCTCGGACCCATGCTACTGCGGACGCCGCCAATCCCATCTCCTTAATGGCGAATAGACAACGCCAACTCTCGGTCCGCTCACAGTTTGACACCTGTAAATGCATGCTACTTTGACAGGGACATGCTACTGTGGTCGGCGCATGCAGGAGCTGGTCCAATTGTCTCCCAGCACGTGGAGGAGGAGGCTGACTCAGCAGCTGTCTCTTGAAAGACAAGAATGTCCTCCGAACCCTAAGGATAAATAGCAGTAAGAACAGTGAATCAAGTAATTGATCTCATCTCAGTGAATTCTACTTCCACAAATTTATTCCTTCCTTTACTGACTTGATCGTCGGAGGGACCACCGGAGATCCCAACTCCACCCTTTCCACAAGTACCTCCTTGTAGGAGAAACCCCCGACCGGAGCAACGTCACCGGGCATTAGGAGAGAAAGCGGACTCCGCTCTCTTAAAAGCTAAACTCACACCGAGGTTAGTGACTGTTCGATTACATATATCAACAGAAAGTATCAAAATATCGAATCAACATTTATCAATAAAAAATCCATAAACATCTTTATTTTTTTCTTCTTAGTCACTTCATCATTTTGTGTCAACAAAAAACCTTAAGTATGTCCTCTAGTGTAATGCACGTGTATTATACTAGTTTAAAAGAAAAAATCAAAGACAACTCATAATTCTACTATAAAAACTTAGCGTAAATAATAATAAAAATCCCGCCAACATGTACAAGAACGACAGAAAATCCTCCGGACTTTCAAAGTCAACACTTTCAGCACCTCTAGTTACATTTTTTTTATCCGACATTCATCATTCATTATGCGACTCTAATGACAAAGATACCCTTAGAGATTTGCTTCACTATCCATGACCCCTTTATCAATGTCCGTCTTCTAGCTCTCTGTCTGGATCAAACGTGCTGCAGCTCAATGCAATGTGACCAATCATAACGTTTCACTGAAAACAAACGAAGAGATTTTTTATTTTTTTTTTTTTTTTTGAAAAATACGTCTTTGGTGTACACAACAATACCAATAAACACAGTTATTGTGCATTTCGCATACATAGCAATTAAACCCAAGCTCCCCCACAAGAGAGCGACACGGTTTTATCATGTGACCTGCTGGACTTTCCCACACAATGAAGAGAAATTTATCAACTGCAAAAACTGAAACTACAAACAGTTATTCCTCCACCTTGGATCTGTCAATTGAGCTATTTCTCATCCAACTATCAATAGAATAGAAATCTACAAGCCATTACATCGAATGCCAATATTTCTTCTTTCCTTCAATTTTACTAGGAGGAATGCCTCTCTGACTTTATGAACTTTTCTACAACACTGTTATCAACATTTAACAAGAACAAACATCTAAAAACCAAGGTCATGAGCATTTCTTACACCCCAATATCCGTCTCTATTTTTTTACTCGAACTGATTCAGCATTTATTCTCAAAATGTACAAGCTGTTTATGTAAAACTCAAAGCCCTTCTGCAATCACAAGGCCAATTTCTGGAACTAGGAGTCATATACAACAATGCCATTGTATCATCTCTTCAAGAAAACTATCGATTGTTGTCACCATCATCATTGCAATCTCTTCACTTCAAGTTAGAGGGGCTGCAACATTGGTAACCGTCGGCAATCTCTGCCTACGACACCGCCTTGTAGTCCTCCCCCACCCAATCATGCTCCTCCCATCAACTTCCATCTCATGCAACTCTACTTCAGATTTCGGCGCAGATGCAGGAAGTGGAGGAAGTGGACTTACATGAATCTCCTCCACAGTGACAGCCAAGCTCCTAGGTTTCCGACCCACCCTCCTCCTCGTCATTCCTCCTGCTCCAATAGAATGGAGGTCTTCAATCACTTCTTGCCTCGACAGCGATGAAAGTCCTGGGAGGATGTCTCTCTGGAAATCCCTCTTTTGCCTTCTTTTTCTTTGTTGACCTCTCCGAGGCTTCGTGAATAGCAATGTAGCCATGTTGCTCTTTGTATTATCACCATCATCATCATCATCATCATCATCCTTGTTTTGTTGTTTTTCCCATGACCTGCACAAATATTCTTCAGGTTTGGTTTCTTCGAGCTCCAGAGTTAACATCTCAAAGGTATCCAACTCCTCATTTGAAGTTGAAACCACTTCAGCAAACCAACGCAAAGTATCCGCTTCATCCAAGTGCCTACACTTATCTGATGATATCAAGAGAATACTTTCTGCTGCTTCTCTAACTAAGGATTCATCTTGTCCTTCTTCCTCTAAAACAACTGTTACCTCCATGTCGATCTTGAAAGCCACAGTTGGTGCAGAGACTTGTGAGGGAGCCTCTTGCATCTCAACTTCGGCTGAGGGGTCTGATGAATTCAGGTCAAAGTTCAAGTCAAAGTTCAAATCTATGCAATCTTTCTCTTTGTGCTCGGTATCAACAATTCGTTCAGGAATAGAAAAACCAAAAATTTTCTTACTAGTTTGCCCATCAAATAAGTTAATGTCTTTCTCAGTTTCTTGTGTCATTTCATGTACAGGATCCATCGCCTTTAGCTGGGGATAACCTTTTGACAGGTCCAACTCCAACAAGGGGGAAGCATTACCAGTTGGTTTCTTTCTGACCCAAGGAAGATTTTTTGATGGATCCTCAGAATTCTTCTCTTGCTCATTGATCTTGTGAGTGAGGCCATTTCGGTATCCATTCAAAGGTGTTTGAATCAAATTTATGTCTCTTTCAGGCTTTTGAAGTCCAGAACCGTCAAGATCGCTGAAGGTGATCGGCTGAGACGTTATCTGTGATGCTGAGCTATAGTTCGACCTAAAACCTTGGTTAAAACCATTTTGATAAGATGCTGCATTGAAGCATTGAACAAATGGAACTGATAATGGAGCATTACTGAACCCATTTACGGGTTTCATCCATACTGAATGGGGTAACTGAGGGTTTCTACCATAGTCTTCGTGTTTCGGTTTGAACCATGCCTCTCTTTTATTTTGATCTGGAGAAGGAATTTCATGAGATTTCTGATTTGAGCGTACATGTTCAGATCGCATGGAGAATTTCTCCTTGGAGGAACGAGGACTGAAAAAGTTCAGATTGCTGGTGCTTTGTCCTGTAAAATTAATAACAGAAAAGATAAGATTTATAGTAATAACATAACATATTTATATTGTTGAAAGGATAAAATATAAATGGGAGTGAAAATGATTAAGAGTAGACTTGCAAGCAGGAGTATAGACATGATAGATGTGCAAAGAAAACAATCAGCATAAAACTTAGTAGGAGACACTGCTATATAGATGGTTTGATAAAATGCCACTGTTAGAATATAAAACTATAACTCTCAACCCTCACCACAACTTTGGAGTTTTGTTGCAGCGGCAGAGTCCTATTGGCCACCAAATTTTCTAAAGCGGATTCAAAAAAGAAAGATACCACTCCATGAGTCCAACTTTTGGCCCATAAACGATCCCTCAACCTGCTGGGCCATGTTAGAATATAAAACTATAACTCCTTCACCACAACTTTGGAGTTTTGGTGCATGGGCAAGGTCCTTTCACAGTCTTGCTTAAACTGTAGTGAGTCCCTTTGCAGCAATTGAATGTTTTATGCAGTAGCAAATGTGCTAGTAGCCTAAGTTTTGGTTCAAGTTTCAAATAGCATACCATTTTAGTAACAGAATTTTCCCTGAGTTTCTATAAAGGAAAAAAGATATGAACAAAGTATACAGATGGAGTCATGCGCCCAAATAGTTAGTTGAAAAAAGAGATTATAAACATCATAAAGGCAAATATGCCTTAAAGAATCAAATTACGGGTGGCAATGAAAATGTAACTTCTGGAACCCTGGAGTCCAAATTGACGATAGATGTTCTGCTGCTTATTACGTAGATGCACCAGGTACTCCAAACTTCGGCATTCTTTTCTTAATCTGCAATGTTTCTGTCAACAAATCTATTCATTTCCATATGTTATTTTACATCAGCTGGTGCCAGTAAGTTCCTCTTGCCCCGAATCCAACAAATACAAAAATTCTCATCCCAAATTGTGTGATCAACTACCCAGTGGTTAATCAACTACCCGCGATTAAGGAAACCTCTTTATACAATTAATTGAAGAATGTTTTAATTATTCATTTAATGTATTTAATCACACAAATAAAATAAAGTGCCTTATAGTTATCTCTACAAACACTTGAAACCTTGCAAATCTGGGTAGGAAAGCTTCCAACAACATAAATCGAAATAAAAGAGCCTCTGAAATAAATTTAACTGGCCATATCATATAAAGCTTCCAGAAATGTATACATAATAGCATTAGAAAATGTCAGCTGAATTTCTTTGTTGCCAATTTTTTGACTGTCCAAGACTCTTTTCAGGTACCTGTACTTACATTTTCCTTTAAAGTGTCAATTAAGAATTCTTCTTTTAATACAGTATACCAATTAATCACCATAAAATTTCTTTTCAATCAAATTATTTTCACAACATTTATTTAACAGGATTCAAACTAACAGTGTGGTTTTACAGCTCAAGACACATTGATGACATCTAGACATGAACTTATGGACCCATGAAAAGAAAGTGACCAAGTTTAATGCTCTATAAGCCTCGGTTCCTCTGTTTTTTCTTATCCCAACTTCACCCAAGTGATAAGGAGCAAAGAAAAGACCAACTACATTTGTGGAAAACTACATAACAAGGAAAGATTGTAAATGCAGCAAACCCATCTTAGCAAACATGAGATAAGTATCCAAATAATTAGAAGAGTATAAAAAACACTTATATCTAATCTTTATCCATAAAATTCTATCAATAATTAAACATCATGGTCTAATAAAGGCATACGGGGCATCTACTGTTGACTCAGCACACTCAGTAATGTTCCAGCTTTGGTGTTTTAGGCACCTGAACTATAATGATGGAATTCATGCAGGTGATTTGACGGGGGACAGTTACATTTAATGTCCAATTAACTGAAGGATAAAAATATTTCAAAGATAATTGCCTCATCTGCAAAACATAACAAAAAGACCTACAGTCACACATTGCTGGCCACATCCACCCATGCACATGCACGTGAACACACAAACATGTAGACACAGACAAGCATGCCCATGAAGGGATTGACACGCCAAGATGTAAACATAACACAAATATGCCAATTAGACTTTTCACCAAAGTCAAAGAAGGAACTCTTACTAGCTTCATTGCTAAAGAATGGCCATTCCCAACTCGTTTTATCATCATCTACAAGAAAACGATCTGAACTAGTCCCTTCACCATGAGGCCTGAGAAAAGCAGTTGGCGAGCCTGAGAAACCTGTGTTTGATCTCATTGCAAATTGAAGCCCTTGATTCTCTGCAAAAGAGGTTCTTGAGGCTGGAAATTTAGTGGAAGCTGAACCAGATGCTTTTTTAATGCACAGTTCTCCACAATTAGAACCCTCGCTCTTGCCAAGAGTGAGCTTCACATTATTTACAGAAGATGACTCTGCAACAACTTCGTTTCCCGCTCTTTCTTCTTCATCACAATCAATATACATATCAGCTGGAAGTTGAAGATCAAACATTCTCCTAGGTTTCCTGTCATCGGTTACTGTCAAAGGTGCTCCATTGCTACTCATGGTGGTTTCAAGTAGGCGGACTGTCTGGAACATTCTAGAAGTACATTCGGATGGTATTTGGGGCGAAAAAGAATTTGATTGTGATGTATCAGTTTGTACAGGTCTACATGGCCCTTTCTTTAATTCCTCCATCATGTCCTTTTGGATCTTATAAAGACGGTGCAGTTCATAGACCTGAACCACAATAACAATTACAAAGTTCAAAGAAATCAGAATTAGTATGGATAACATGATGTGCCTATATGCTATATTAAGAAACATCAAGATTTATTGTTCTGAAAAATATGCAAGGCATTGTGGAGGGACTCACCTGTTTCCTAAATATAGCTTCATGTTCAAGCATCGTTCTCTTGAGCATTTCTTTGTCAAATTCCAAATACCCATTTGATGGTCTTCGCTGGTAACTGTTGTAAATATTTCTACCTGATGTTTTATCCAGGTAGTACTGAGGCCAACATCCATCTGCATCTTCATTAAGATACCCCATTGCATAAAATCTTGGTTGGTAGCTTGCACACTGCACTTTTGTACCCATTACTGCAAAGCATCAAAACAGTTAAGAAATGGTTAGATTATAATTAAAGTAAATTTAATGAAAGCATGTCCTACTATTTGGAACACCTAAAACACACCAAGGATGAATCCTTGAGAATAGATAGTTATTGTACTCATGCAAATAAATTTAGCGACATATAAAAATCATATATGATAAAAAATGACGTGAGTGGTTCAAGGTAGGAGTGCTTAGGTGATTATTTGTCCCAGTTGCAAGTAGTGGGTAGTATATGAACAACTTCCTAATGAAAAATAGGTGCAAAGTTACTATATCAAAAGTAATGAGCATGAAATATGATTTCAAGATCATGATAAAAAGAAGGCAACATTTTTAATTTTCCATGTCAACTTACACCCCAAGTTATATAGACGCTAAATGAAGAAAGGTAAGTGATGTTCACTCATTCTTCGGTCTTCAGGACTCAATTTTCCTGCTTATCTATCAGGAATATGCAAGTGCACTTATATACATCTAATATCATATTTGCACCCAAAATGGCAGGCTTAAACCATTTCAAGTGCAGCCTACAAAATAACCAGCTAAGTGAAGATTAGTGGAAAACCAAGCAATGGTACATATAGTTGTTTACTTTAGGTACAGAAATGGCTGCAGTGTTCTGTATGATTAGTCCCATGAACTTCATAACAGCAATCACTACAATCGATCATCAAAGTTTAAAGATTTTAGTAGTGTTGTTTAGAATGCAATATACTACTTTAGTTGTATGCTTACCAGTTGGGCTATCAGAATAATTACCACAACATATTTTTCCTAGTTGTTTTAGGTTAAATTGTTATATGATTCTAACAAGACAAGCATGTCACATGTCTCATGTGTATACCTCTAAAAGTTAACTTGTGTTGATGCGTCATATCCATGATGGCATGGTCCATGTCCATACAACACTGGCATGCACATATCCTTTTTCTTGCACAGATTTTACAGAAATACCACCTGTAAAAGTTTCTATACTATATGACAGCAGAACTATTTAAGTATAAATGTTCACGTTCGACTTGGAGCATCCTTATTATATTGCTCCTCTCTTAACATTAGCTGAAATAGAACTGTTTATGCCATATAGTAATAGCTATAAGTATTACTGGACGGAAAGTGATAAATTCTAGAACTTTCGCCTAATATCGAGGCTAAGGATTTCACAATGTTACCTCATCTAGTAATCACCATCACTCCATGAATGCATACTAAATTCAGAGTTAACAACCCCATTTTCATCAAATAAGATCATGGTATGCTCACAATTAATTCTTGTATTGAGTCTCAAATACTAAAACCAATCTTACTTGGATTAAAAGCCACTATAACTATGAAAATGATGTTAGTTGTCTATTTGTATTGGGTCTTATTCCATAAGAAAGAAAAAGAATATGACTGCTTGCATAATCATTATCGATTTCAATAACTTAAAAATAGTTCCTATTATCTAAAATATGATGATCTTTTATCCGTTTTAGCATCACAAACTATACCACAGACGATAAACATTAATTCAGACAAGTTTATATTTAGAATTTATTTTTATTGTAACCGTGGCATATTTGTATTCTATATTTAAGATCTGCTGTGTCCATGTACCTGATCATAGAAAGGTTTTTGCATGAAATTAGCAATTTTGTTGTTTTGATTACTATGGATGTTAGAATAAATAAGTTAGAATTTCAAGTTAGCTTTTGATTCTCTGCTTTGTAAAGCCTTGTAAAATTAGGACTTGAAATTTTTGGTAGGTGATGAAATATTATGTAAACTTCTGTACAAAAATACGAGGAAGAAGCCGGTGTGACTATAACACCTAGTTGATGGAGTGATTTCACTAAACCATACAAAAAACTTCCTGACCTTGTTTTCTATTCAGGGAAGAGGTAAACCTGCCTAACTTATTCTGTTACTCCAGTCCAGCCTTTTATGTAACTTAAACAAAGAATCCATTTATGAACATATTATCTGCATATATCATAGCATATTTGAAACAAATTGCAAATCTAGCCAAGTTTGATTTAAGTGTTTTTGAGCTAGTGAATCACACGTTCATTCAAGGTTATAGAAAGCGCTAGGCAGTCTAGGCATTCAACACGATGCCTATCGTCTAGGCGCCTAGGAGGGAGCCTAGGTAGGGCCTAGGCGATTTTCCTATTTTTTATTTTTAATTACAATTATTGATAGTAAATGTCAATATTATAGAAAGCTTAGGCATCATACTAACGACTAGGTAGATTTCTTTCTTCATTAAGTGGTGGGGGAGGCGGTTTTACTGAAGGTCAGAGGACGTAGAGGAGGTGTTCATAGTTGGAAGCTGGAGGAGTTTGGAGGGTTGAAGGACATGGAGGTTACAACAAAGGAAATCACAATCAAGGCCTAAAGAGTATAGTCCACGCAAGCAGCCCACGCTTTCCTACACGCTCCCAAAATCTAGGTGTAGCCTATGTACCACCTAGGCACTAAGCAGGCAGCCTACATGCGGCCTAGATCTAGGCGGGCTAGGCGGAGGCTTTTTAAAACATTGTGTTCATTAAGGTAAGGAATAAAGCAAATATAAAACACCTACATCATGGACGAAAATCAAACCTCACAAATGAGTAGCCAGCTTGGGATTTGGATGAGCTTAGACAAAGACCCTGACCTAGCTAAAAATATTTGGGCTCATGCTACATCCGAGCCCATATATGTAGCAACTATGATGTATGCATGAATAGGTCGACATGGCTTGACAGCTTATACAAACTCATTAATTTAACTCGCCACGTCAAGCTAAAGTTTATTCCAACCTCACTATAAATCAATCTGAGAAAAATGTTGCCTAAAAAGATAGGAGAATTATAGGATAACATTAAGAACGAATTACAAATCCCTAGTTAGAAAGAACCTTTAAAGGTAAGATGAGGGAGAACATTTCAAGATTGTTTAGGCCTGTCGAGTAGAGACCAAGTAGGGACAAGGTTTTATAATCGGATATCCGAGAAATATCTAATGGCCAAAATCCATAGGATTACGGATATCGGTGAATATTGGGGATCCGTAGTAAATATCATAGTGTCGTATCGAATGATGTACATATATAATATAATATCTTAAATTGTAATCTAAACATATTTAATGAAATCTAAATATATAAAGCTGTAAATAATATTTGTTTAGGATCAATAACTAACCGTAGAGATTTTCTTAGGGAAAAGAGCCTTATATAATTTTGCTAAAAATTTTCATAGGGATGGTATTTTTGCTAAAAAACATAAAGATATTTTCAGAACTATATTGTTTTACGACAGGCTGTATAAAAGGACATATCGGTTGCTATATCAGCCATATCAGTGATATATAGTCCAAAATTTTCCAAAAAGCAGTAAACAATATTGAGACCATGTCATTTTGTAGCAAGCCTTATAAAAGGATATATTGACTAATATATCAGGCCATATCGGGGATATTTAAAACAATGGGTAGCGATGTCACAAGTAGGGACGATTATAATTGAATAAGCAGCTAGAGATAGCGGAAGACCGTGCTCAGACTAAGGCAATAAATATTTGTAGCCAGACCCCAAATAAATACTTTTTTTACTGATTTTGTAGTAAGACCACGTACTTTGGAGATCCTTGCTTTAGATTCACGATATTATGAGCAATTGGAATATAACTTATAGTTTCTCTGTTCTCAAATTTCCTGGTTATATCATTGATTCTGATGATATATCATAATAATTTAGGCGTGTTTTATCATTACTTCTATAGTATTTCTCACATACAGAAGTCTAGCCTCTGTCTTTGTGCATCCACATAAAACTCCACAAACATTTTGCACACCCAGGACATAAAGAAAAGCAAAGTCCAAAATATTACCAAATTGATAAGCACATTCTACTAATGGTTGGAACTAAGAAGAATAAAAGGAAAAGCTAAGTAACACATCAAGCCAGTCTACAGAGATCGATAACAAGCCCAGTGGGAGTTAAGCTCCAGATACCGGAAAAAGGTGCTCTTCATAACTAGTAAAAATTTTGACAACTTGCAAGCTGTGTACCAGCTCCACGTCCAAATTCTCACTTATGGAAATCTGTTATAGACTTATATTTCACAAATATATGTTTTAAGCAAGGTTTAAAATATTGGTCCCATGCTCAGGTTTCAAGTTTATATCTATACCAATAACATGTAGTCAGAATTTCCTTGTATAAGAACTAAATTACTTATTCTCTGCCCCTCTTTTTGGGGAAAACTTGGACCTACAAGCTTGACCCTGCAAACAATGCACATTAATGTAGGAAGAGCACTTCAAATAGTGGTAACGTGCCAATATTTTGAGATACACACCAGATAATCTAAGATTCCTACATGTTGCAAACGTGTTGTGTACTCTTTTAAATGTATATAAACGTTACAGTATATCTCATACATCTGGAATATGTATCCAAACAGAATTCTGACATAAAGTTAACAGAAACATGCAACAATAGGAAAAGGGAACAAGAGTAAATATCAGAAGTGAACATTCTAATTTATCATGTATTTGATAGACAGTCTGCAAATTATTTTTGCAAGTTACTGATCTACAATATCCAGCATCCCATCCCCAACACAACATTACTACCAAGTCCCCAAATAGAATTTCATTCCTTTTCTCTCATTAACATCACTGACCTAACTGTAGAAAATAATGCCTGTTAACATTTTGGATTCTGAACTCTCCACATTCCATCAGTGTGCAAATAAAAGTAGTATACTCGTAAAAGAAACTGCATAGAGCTTCTTGTGTGGATAGTTTCAACATAAAGAGACAAATTTCACTTTAACTAGAATGAAACCAAACACTCCAAATATCATCTGTAATAATTCAAGAAAATGTGGCTCTGAATATGAAAGTAAAATAATTACCCTATCAAGCACGAAACAGCCACTTGCAAAACAGTCCCAGTAAATTCCACAATTACTTGACATTACTCATCAAATTAAATCAATTCTGAAATAAGCCAATTCTTCTGAAGCTTCAATAGTAATTGAGTCGACACCACATCAAGCAAGTCTTTTTTGCCGATGAGAATAGTGAGCTTCAAATTTTATAATCAAGATAAAATCTAAGTTGCCGGTCACTTATTACCTGCATAAAAAACATTGCAACATTTCAGAATATAGAAGGAACAGATGATAAACAAATATAAAGTACAAGGAGGAAGATCTAAGCAGAATAATCTGCATGCAAATAATAAGCCACAATTAGTACACAACTCCATTACATTATACAAAGAGGGGCCCAAAACTGGGTAGAAGAATCTCTATCTTGCATCAGGAAAAATTCTCACCACAAGCAGCAAGTAAGTTTAATTCCCTATCCAAGAAAGAGACAATTATACATATTAAAAAAAAAGTAGGAGAAAGAAGATTATATTCTCAACCCAAACCACATATTATTAAATTAAAGCTTCTAATCATTAATCTAGCACCCCCAATTTCATCAGGCATAGAATTATAAAGAATCCTACAAGCAAGAAACAATTTTTGCTCATGAAATTAGAATTTACGCATGCAATTGCAATAACCCAGATCAACAAATCTAATCAGAAACCAATCAAGACGCAAATCAACATACCAGATGATCAACATACTAAAGCAAAAAAAGAAACAAAAATTTAGCTCAAACCCATCTCACAATCTCTTAAGCCAAACATACCCAGATTGAGATAATTCATAAAAACCCATCAGAAACAAAAATCACCTCGATCTCACTGCTGCAATCCATCTCTAAAGCTCCCCTGCAAAGGGTCAAGCGTCACTTGGAAAACCCACAACCCAAGTGAGCGCAGCCCTTCTTCCATCAAAAGAGAATGCCAACAACAGCGACAAAGTAAAGATGAGAGAGAGAGAGAGAGAGAGAGAGAGACCCAAGTGTCCCCACTACCGAGAGATAATCCAACAATAAAGAAATGGGTCAAAAAATACAGAGGAAAGGACTGCAGATCGTCATCCAATTGAGAGATTTCGATCCACTGGTGGGCCACTCACAATCGAGAGAGAGAATGAACGAAAGCAAAGACTTTTAGAGAGAGAGAGAGAGAGAGAGATCTCCCAGATAATAGAGAAGATATCTCTCTCACACACAAACAGAAGAACAAACGACCTTCTAACAACAGTGACAAGAAAATTTGTCAACATCCGGTCCTTTTACATTGGGGCCTTTTGGGAGAGGAGAACTGTTAGATAAAAATTGGACTTTCGTAATAAAAATTCAATCTTTTTTCAGATCAAAATAGACAAAGGAGACAGAGAGTAACAGAATCCCCCCTCTTCCTCCCCAAAGCCAAAGCAAAATCTACGACCCACCTATTTTCATTCTTATTATTATTATTATCATTATTATAATTTCAATTATAATAATTGTAATGTTGTAGTTGTAATATGGCCAACCATTATTAATTGGTTGGATATCTATTGGTTAATTAAGTGAGTAGGGCCCACAGTGGCTTTCATTTCCTATTAAAAAGGCTAAAAGGAGATTGGATGAGATTGCCATCAGAGTTGTACATTATTACCAAAATTAGGATGGCGGGGTGCAGGACCCATGTGCACCCAAAACAAATCAGATTTGTCCAGAGGAAAGTTATTCCATGGCCATGGGATTATTGCTAATTACGGAGTGCTTCTGTTTTTTTTTTTTTTAAATCTCAGTTAGGTGAAATGGAGTGCTTGTTATTTCTTCATTAATGGGAATTTTTGGGTTGCTTGAGAGATGATTTTATTAGTTCTTTTGAAAAAGGATATGTGAAAGTATACACTATAGATTTTGTTAAACAATAAATTTGTTTAAGTCCCCTTGTTTCTTTGCTAATCTCTTAAAAAAATAAAGTTTGATATACAAATAACATGTTTGTGTATATTATACAGTAAAGTTTTAGAATGGGGACCATTGTAATTTTTAACTGATATCCAAGCACTAGGGACTTCTATTTAATTCTTGGTTTGTTTCTTAGATTGAAGGAGCTACACATGATAGCGAGAGTGGTCCCTTACAAAGCTCTGCTCATGGGAAAGGCATGAGAAGTTTCAAATCAATGTAGTGTAATTGAGATCTCATGTGTTGAATGCCTTGCTTTCTTGTCTCTACATTAGCCCTGATTTGTTCACTCTCTATCTAATTATGGAAGAAAAAACCAATAATTGAAATGGTGTTTTCTTTTTGAGTGATGAAGAAGAGCTCAAGGCCAAAGTTGGGACTTTATATCTATATATGTGGCACATAACAAAGGATTGACCAACAAAGTGGTTTTATTCAAAAAAAAATCTATACAGGACCCTCCATAGAATAATAAACTAGGGAAGGAAGACATTACAATCATTGTTAGTGCATCACAACTGTACTGATAGACAATAATAACTATATTAGTAGATATATGTGATAATATGTGCATTAACAGTTGTGATATGTTAGATTTCGTCTTCTTCTTTATGCATGTAAAATATGTTACAATTAAGATCATCAATTGGATATTTTTATCAAGAAATTGGAAGTATGGTCCCCCTTCAAAGCTTTTGCTTATGACATTATAGTACATCACCCCACCCAAAAAAAAAAGATAAAAAGAGGCTATTATAGATTATGAGGATGAAGTCAGTGTACCCTTCATATTAAAGCAACTTAATTTTAGCCCAAGGCTACCCCCATACTAATGCTGACAACTCAACAGGGGGGAGTTCAAACTCTATCTTATCTCGGAGCACTACGTGTTGTCCTAAAGCTAAAGCAAGAATGGAGGCATAAAAGCATCCAAAGAGAAATCTATGAAGCAAGAAGCACTGGATAAAATAGTGAAGGATAGGACATAAACAATTTAGGCTGATGCTCTCCTTTTAGCATTGGAAGGAGGCAATAAAAAAAGAACCCTTTGAGTGCCTTTATTCCAAACATACCAAGAACTAAACAACTGCCTTTTTAGAAATTTTAGAGTCCTAAACTGAGGCTAAGATAAGGCATGATATGATTAGCATTCTTTTGGATCTTAAATTGTGCTTTGTGTGGACACTCTCATCCATGCTTTTAGTAGTTACTAAAGTCCTCGAACTTGTGGTCATTTGAGGGTTATAATCCCCCACCCCACCCCAACCGAAAAAAAGGGTTGTATTCAAACATATCCTTGCAAGTTGAACATTCTTTTCATGGACTGAAATCTTGACTCATACATTAGTATCTTTTTTTAAATTTGCATCAAATGAGTGGCCGACAAGATTTAAAGCTAGATTGCTCTAATACCATGTCAGAGCCCCTTTTAGCACATGAAAATTTTTAACATATGCTAAGGATTGAGTGTTATAGTTTTATACTGTAACAATAGTGATACTGACTCTATCTATTGTAAATACCAGTTATTACAAAAAAATTGACATTAAATTTCAATATAGCTAATCCTGCACTGTCTTAACAAATGAATACAATGAAAGTACCACCCTACATTGCCCTAATTATTATGTTATTCATAAGGGACAAGGTTTTTATTTTTATTTTTAATAATTAGCTGAATTGATTTGGTTATAAATTTATCATCAAGTAAATTGAAATGGTTGATGGAGGCAATAAATCAACCAAAAACCAAATTGATGAACTCTCTACTTCATAAGTACATGAGACGAACATAGTACATAAACCAATAAGTTTTTCGGAAGCCAGATCAAGGGCTAACTGTCTTTATTACCCCTGCTCATAGCCATAGGATCTTTCCAATCTAAGATTTTTAATCATACAAAAAAGAGTAGAAATTAATAAGTAACATTATAGAAAAAAAATTCTGTATTGAAATAAATATTTTCAGAAAATTTAAGAGTTTATTTATCATCAGCTAATCAATTTGAAAATAACAAATCCAGAAGGTAGTTAGTTAAAGAGAATCATATTTAGCATGAAGCTTAATTATCACTAAACTTGAAGCAAATTGGTAAAGTGCCTTTCATATGACATAGAATATAGTTTATTGGCAACTTTGTTGGTAATGAGATGAAGAATTTGTTAGAACGTTGTTCATGCAGAATGTTGTCCATGCAATATCTCTTGTTTGATTAATTATAAACTCTCATTTGCTATTGATATGCTTGTGAGATGATATATTTCAATTATAAATAGGTACGAACAAGTTGCAGTCTAAAATGATGTAAAAATCAACACGAACATTGATTTTAGCCTTCGAACTATCGATGGTCAAGAAGCCCCATCGATGGTCAAGTCAAGTCATCGATGGACTACATGAAAGAATTAGAGAAAGAAAAACCAGAAATTGAATTATGGATGGTCTACAGTCAACCATCGATGATCACAAGGACTATCGATGGACTACAGTCAACAATCACAGAAATACAGAAACTATAATTTGCACAATCAATGGCCTACAGTTAACCATCGATGATCATCAACCAACCATCGATGATCGTGTCCCGCCATTGATGGTTATGACGCATTTTGGCAGATTTCCAGATTTAATTTCAACCGTTCGTTGATTGATTTGATCTCCTATTGGAATAATGATTAGAGTATCTCTTTCCCATTCTATCAAGGTCCATATAGGAGGAATTGGAGATCATATTTGAAGAGAGACAACAAGAGGAGAAAAAGGCTATTGTATAAAAAGTAGAGATCTTTTTCTAGGGTGAGAGAGAGAGAGAGAGAGAGATTATCAAATCCCCTGAGCCTCGTTCAACTTCTTCTCGGTGCGCTTTTCATCAGAGTTTGATTCAGCGAGAAGGAGTGCCCTACGTTTACACCGCTACACCGCTTCTTCATGGATCTTCATCTTCATCGATTTGAAGAACAACTTAATAAAGGGCTGTAAAATTATTCTTTTTGTTCTTTAATTATTTTGGTTGGTTGTATTTTAAACTTGTGAGTTTGACGGTGTACTCAAGCCAAGGGTAATTGAGAGTTGCCGTACTCAAGCCAGGTTAATTGAGGGTTTGGCTAGTTAAGGCTAGGTTTCTTCTGGTCATTGTAATGAGTTAGATTAGACGACTGGTTTCGGATAGATTACAGGGTGTGGTCTTTGAAGCCCACCAAATCGGGTTGTGATTTGGTTGAATTATTGTCATAGTGAAGAAGCCCCTTCGTGAGAAGGAAGACTGGACATAGGATTTTGATCCGAACCACTATAAAAATCTTGTGTGTTCTTGTGTTAGTTTGCTTTTAATTTTTCGCTTATTTTATTTGCGTTGCTTATTCTGAGTTAGTTGAAAAATTGTAGCAATTACATTCAACCATGCCCCCTCTAGGCTTGCATTCCTGTTCCAAAAAAATTTACTCCTTTTAGACTTTTCTGCCCTTTTAGTTCTACAGAAAAAAGTTATATACTAATTTAAAAATTAATTTTTTTCATACAGATTAATTAGCTAGAAAACTAATTTCTATTTTCTCAATATAAGTTTGAGAATTTAGTTTAGTTTCACCGAAATATTGTCTTTTTGCCGATTAAAGTTTTTGCTCTCATATGATCTTTTATGTCCATAGCAAGATTAATTAGGACAATATGAAATTAATTGTTTAATTAATCTTTACTACTATAAAAAGATGATTGGGGTGTTAAAACTTTTAATTTCCTTTTTTACCCTGTAAAATTTTAATAAATTCTAACTATGCTATTATCTCTAATTAATCTATCATTAAATAAATATAAACTCTTATTAATTCTAAACCTCCTCACCTTCCTAAATAATTATAATTAATAATAATATTATAACTATTACTTGTTTAAAAATAATCTAATAAAATAATTTATAAAATAATTTATAAAATAAGTATACACAATTATTAGTAGTAACTAATTAAATTATTATAATAATTATTTATGAAT
>JBAKGM010000139.1:22941943-22957066 GCA_037177215.1 Asparagus racemosus
TCCTCGACCATGCCCGCGTTTGGGTTTGCGACTGTCCATCTTTGCCATAAACGCATCTGCCATGTGTCCTACATCAAGAACCCAGATGCTGTGAACTTATTTGAGGTTGTTTAGCAACATGACGCTGAATTCACAAGGAAGATTAAAAATGTTTTTAGACTATAAAAATACTTGATCCTTATCACAACTTCAAGTTCAAGTTTTAGTTTGTCCTTGTAACACTATAAGTAGTAGATCAAAAAATACACTAAGAAAAGCTTTAGAGCTTGCATATAAAACGACACTTAATTTGCGAGGATATTTTTGAGTATTAAATTATAATAGTCAGCTTTTCACGAGAACTTCAGAATTTTGGCGCAACTAGAAGAAGGGTTTAAATTTCAATCTTCTTTTTTATTTATATTAGTACCTTTTTTTAAATCAGTTTTACGAATAAGTATCCGTGAGAATTGAATATGACTTGCTTTAATACCATTTCACAGCTTATTTCGACCATATCAAAACTTTGAGCTATGTTTAGATTCCAACATTAAAAATCTTGAATCTACTCATTACTTTAATTCATAATCTATCAACCAAAAGTCATTCCCATGATTGATAGGACTAACTGTAGACGTTGTAAGCAGAGATTAACCAACTCCCCAGCTTTAATTAAGACTTCACACCAAACATTACAAAATCATAACAACTACAGAATAACTTCCCCATACTATTCCAACAACATTTTCTTTCCCCACCACTTTTTTTTTTTTTTTGCAAAATTACTAATCTGCCATCTCATGACATGTGCGTCCCTTTGCCAATAAATAACACAACACCCTGCGGCTTCATCTCTTGCCCTCAACACCGACACAGCAATGGAGCCCCGAGTCCCGGCGCATCTTAGCCTCCTCCTTGCCCTCCTGCTATCCTGCGACTACGCTGCGTCCGCCACCAAGTTCACCGTCGGCGACGAGAAGGCATGGAATCCCAATGTTAACTACACCAAATGGGTCAACAAGCACAAGCCTTTCTATGTTGGCGACTGGCTCGGTCAGTCATTGTGAACACTCATAGCTTTTGCTAGGATACGTATAAGGATACAAATATAAGCGCTACATTTGAATACAGACATTTTACAACGATCAAATTGAGCTTAATCTGTCATCAATTTTGATAATTCAATCTTAGATGTTGATACATGTTGAACACATTGACAAACATTTATTTGAGAAATTTTGTCTTTATTCAAACACTTTTGGTTATCAAATGAATTATACACACTTCAACATTTTTTGCCCAGTGTTCTACTACACGAAGGGCATGGCGGACGTTGTGCAGGTGAACGCAGATGCGTACGAGAAATGCGACGCATCGAACCCCATCAGGAATTACAGCAAAGGCCGGAGCTATGCCTTCGAGCTCAACGAAACCAAGAGATACTACTTCATCTGCAGCTACGGATACTGTTACCAAGGGATGAAGCTCTCCCTCAAGGCCGAGAAACTGCCGCCACCGCCTTCTACTCCGTCGTCGAAGAGCTCTGCTGCATCCAGCAGAGCTACGGGTGGAGTTCTGGCATTGGGGTTTGCTGCTTTGATTAGGTTCTTGTTTTTGTAGTTTTTTTAATTAACGTTTTTGCATGATTGAAAGTGAAGGATTGTGTGAGCGGAAGTCTGTTTTTAAGGAATTAAGTAGGTTGAAAGCCTCTACATCATTCGTTTCTACAGTAATTTTCACATATCTGTGAAGCAAACCAGTAACTCACCTCAGCATAAATGGGTTAGAACTAAACCGACCGAATTTAAACGGGTCGGTTCAACTACCCGAACTGACCATTCTCTTGGTTCTCTAAAACCAATACTCTTCTCTTTTTGTCGGTCCACAAATTTTCTGCTCTCTTTCCATCGATCATTTAATCTGCATCGTTCTTGTTATCCCTTGATACACTTGTTTCTCCCACCGATCCATTCATCCATATTTTTCAACCCATTTTCTTAAGTAGTTGGATCCTACTCCAAACCGAATCAACCGAACGGAACTCGACTTATTTGTTCAGTTCCAAATATAGAACAGTTAAGTTCTGTCTCCGACCATCGTCGAAATCTACCTAATGTTTTCCAGGCAAATACAATGCTCAATGTGCATAAAAGATAAGGTGTACTTGATGGTCAATCCTAAGATTGTAGAATTTTTCTATAACCGAGAAAGATTTTATGGTCTAATATGCTTTCTCTAAAGACAGAATGGGCTCCCCTATGACGACAACTCCTCGAGCTGAAGTAACTTTACAGCTTTAAATCACTTTGGGGGTACCTTGATGAACATGGGGGCATTGCTGAACTGGATCAACAACAAACAATTATTCATGGCTAAAAATAAAATATAAGGGCTTTTTTTTAACATATTAGTCCCGTAAATCTGACCTATTTTGATGTTAATCCCTCAAATCTTCATCAAATTGTATTACTGTGTTGATACCAGTCCCAACAGTGAATAGCTGTTAAAGTCTTTAGGGGAATGTTCAGTTATCTTTAACCCTTGCATTTATTGGATAGTTATGACCTTCATCAACCCAAACCCAATTAAGACAATCCCGTTAAGATCCCCAAAACACACACCCGTCCTTATCGGATCCAAACCCAAACCCAATACCAACCCGTAATCAAACTCCCGATTCTCCCAAAGATAGAGGGGGATTCGCTGCCGACCTTGGGAGAAGTTCGCCACCGAGATCTGTGACCTGATAAGGCGATCAAGATGAGAGGTTGAAAGCCGATTCTTAACTTCCCCAACAATATTGCCGCTACCAAAGAGAGGAAACGCGCTCTGCCGCCGTTGGTGTCGCGGACAGTGAAGAGGAAGGAGGAGACGGGGATGGGGGTTTGGCCAGAGGTATTCTAGTAAATTATCATCCATGGTTAGTATTTAACCAAACCATGGTTTAGGTGTTCTAACAGAAGGACTAAGGACTAATATCAACAGACTAATGCAATTTGAGGGACTAATATCAAAATATGAAGAATGAGGGACTAACATCAAAAGAGGTCAGCTTTAAGGGACAAATATCTAAAAAACCCCCAAAATATAAACACAACGGGGGCAACAGTCATGAATATGTTTCTCCTAAAATCTCTGAAAGCTGTCGTAACACACTAGTTTCCAGTAGTAGACACACTGTCTGGGTCCAACACGTCTGGAAAAGGCCAGCAGCCTGTATCTCCAACAAAAGTGACCATTTTAAAGCTTCCAGCCTGCCTTCAACGAATTCACGCATTGCTGTCTCTTTTATGAAAGTTTTCCAGGTCATGATTTCAATTTCCAGTGCGAAATAGATAAATGAAATAATCAAAGGATTTCTCTTGCAAATAAAAAGGTCTTAAATTTCATTTTCATCGAAAACCAAACATTCCATTAGGAAAAGACGAAACAATTTTTTCTAATTTCGATAATCCGGATGTAGTATCAGTACAAAAAGGGCAACCCCAGTTTTCTGTATAAAACCTTTGTACAATAATTATCAAAACAATTTGGCAACATTCAGTTTAATACTGTGAATCGTTCAGTAAACTCATTTCTAATTTTCTGTTCGTATACATGGGTCTACAAAGAGCGACAATAATTATTTCCTCAATAAAATAAAAGGGGAAAAAGAGACACCGGAATAAAATTAGAGCCCAGTGCTGGAAATGATGGAAAACAAGTGTATGTCAGAACACCTTGAATAGTTCAGAAGAAATCAAATACGTTTGTTCCTCATTAATGTAGGAAAAAAGGGCTTAGACTTACGAATAAGAGGTGTGAAGATTTCTATTTCTATGTAAATCAGCATAGGGATCATTAGGAAATGAAAGCTTACCTGAAATCATGATCATTTCAGGCACAAAGCACGTGATGATGCAAAAGAGAGTTCAAAGTCTGAGCAAAGAATAGAGGATGTGCAAGGTAGGACCCCAATAAGACCCCTCCATCTAAGTTGTGTTGAAATCATCAGGAATGAGTAAAAAAAATGTGAAACTTCGGGATCAAAGCATGTAGAGACCAAAAAACTGAGGCACTTGCAGAATACAAGTTCGGATGAGATTGTTGGCACAATAGGAAGTTTAAGAGCAGCTTAGAAGAATCATGCCAAAACTTATTGCCAACCATGGCTGATGAAGTTGGCCACAAATGTTCTCAAGAAGGGTTGAGGATTTCATACATTGAAATAATGTTTTCGATGGTCAACAGGATAATAACACCCCATTCCAAGAGATCAGATCTTCTGTTTTGGAGCACTTCTTGAAGGAAATGAATGTTATGCTGCAAATACAAATACATGGATTGAGAAAATAATGAAAAAAAATACCACCACCAAGTAACCAACAAATACACACATAAACAAGTATCTGTTAACAAAATCTGCATTTGAAACTGTAACTATAAAGGATTTGAATTAGCAAACTTCAAAATTTCGCAAGAAAATTTTAGGATACAGAAAAGTGTGAGGAAATGCTGATATAGAAGTAGAAGAGGATGAATAAAGATGTACCTCCACAAATTTCAGCTTGAAGTCCAGACTTCCAAAGCGTTGTGTGAGTTCATATTCTTCGCGTAGGTACTCCAATATCTGGGCGTAGTTAGCATTCCTCCATGCAATTTCAGATCTGTTCATGAGGAAAAGAAGGAGAACAGCCACCAGTTAGTTTGTTGGTTATATTAAGTGCAAACAGATCTCCACTAGTACAGGAGAAAGGTTTCATAGCATCTGGAAAAGCACTGTTCTTAGAGTGCATCAATTTTGGTTCACGTATGTGTTGGGATAAGCTTTTGTATATAAAACAATTGGGTTAAACAAGTTAATAAATTATAACTTCGCTCGATGGCATATGCATCAAAACGATCGCCTGAGGTAAATCATATTTGAGACTTCAAGTAGAAAAATAAAAAATCAAACACATATTCAACCAAGGAATCAAATTATAGCTAAAAGCGACTGAGAGGTAAACAAATTATAGGATAGCTACATTGTATAATTATGGTGAATGTGATCCATAAGAGATAAAAGGGGGTCACGATAATGTTAGGACCTACAGTAATAAAGGCAATGATGATCATACCAGTCAAGGAGATGTCATGTTTAATAGTGAATGATAGCCTCTCAGAAATCATTTTGCATGCAACAGTTCAAGGAGAGGGAAACTCTAAGAAACTGAACTAAAATTTCTCTAATAAATATGAAGCACAAATTTTGAATAAACGGGAAAGAAAAAAATTGATCTAATCAAACTAGATAATACAATTCGGGAAAAATAATATCTACATTGGCACCATTTCGCAAATATAGAGAAAGTAGTGTTTATCAGTTTACTGTCTCAGCCAAAATTTGTAAGAGCACAAATTCAACTTGGATAAACTTTACTTCTCTCAACAAAAATGTTGGACTAGTATAATCATTCCAAAAATTTCTATACTAAATGCTTCTAGGTCCATAGCATACTTACCTATCAAAAAGTCCAAGTTTTATGATTACATCAGCAAGATTTGAGTTGGCCTTTCCCACAAGTTGGAATAACTTCTTCCTTTGCATGGTAAAAGTCCCCGTCTTTTCCATACCACGATTTATGTCGGTAAATTCTTCAACCATATCATCAACCTATGAGAAGAATAAAGCAGCTGTAACACCATCATTAGATGTTCATCGCTCTTACTTTGCAGGTCACTTTCTAAGTTCACACTTAAGCAAGCATCGAAGATATTATGCTCTCAAATGTAGCAAATATACACAGTAAATAGAACACGAAATTTTATGTGAGACAATACCTGTCTTATATAATGATCAAGGGCAATACTTTGGCCAAGTACACTACCAATGATGCGTATGCCATCTATATCCAAATTCTTGAGAACTATATAGTCAGCACCTCCTTGCATCCATGTCATCAACATGGGCTTTTCAACTACAGCATAATCTATCCATGAAAGAAACATCAATTCAGGGTTAATATTAAACATTAACTGAAAATACCAAATCTTGTCAACATAAAAGGAATAATGGAGACAGAAATCATTGAAATGTCAGAATTTGTGTAACAGGAAGAAGTATCAAGGACACAAGTAGTCTTAAACAGGCCATCCAGCCAGTTATTTTGGGGAATGACTCTAATTTTACCATCGGGCAACTCATAATCTTAATGGATCAAATACCCTGGAAGTTTCAACTCTTTTGAGAATAATCCTAGATATCCCCATTCAATGATTAGTCAAGTACTTCCTTTGCCTTGGGTCTTCTCCTTACATTATCTCAAGTCAATATTAGTCTCATCCTATCAATATTTAGTATGAATCCATGATATCAGCTCTTACTTTATCAACCTGCTTTTTCAGCAAAAGCAATAGTATATACCCTTTATTCTAACCTTTTTGATCTTGCTACACGAATCACTTCTCCATTCAATTTCTTCCACTCATTTTTCTCACCGTTGTGGTTATTAGCCAAAATATCGCTTTCAATTATTGCTGAGCAAAGCATGTGAAGACAATGATTAAATGGCAATCAGTTCATTTACTGAATTCTTAGACACCTTTCAAATCTGCTAGTAGGATCTAGAAAAGTGGAATCAAGATATGAAAACAGTATATATTATGACCATGAAGCAAGCATCAGGGAAAAAAAAAATCAACCATTCATTAGTATCAAGTTTTTCATATGAAAATCATGAAAAAGCCCATCAATTCATATACTTAAAAAAAAAAGAAAAAACTTCACCATCCTTTCTCATCTCTGGAAGCAATCCAGAAGCATGCTTTCTAACTACATCAAGATACTCTTCAGCTTCATGATCTGCAATGTTAAATAAGACTGCAGAACCATACTGGAATACCACCACATAGCGAGAAGAGTCTCTTTTATCCTTGAGTCCTATATCCTAAAACCAAATACAAGAAGGCTGTTAACAATCTAACAAAATCAGCTGATATCACTGCCAGATACATAATTCTGCAGAAACTTAGCATCACTAACGTATTCAAATTGTCATCGTAAATATAGCCAATCTCAAAATTTTCTAGTGTGAGAAAACGCAAAATTAGAAAGAAAATGGACTTTAAGTTCAATATGCACAAAGCTCCTTGACAACAAAAATATCATGTTAGGAAAGTGGAGGATACAGGTGAATGCCCTTTTCCTATTAGGCCTGCTTTGGTAGGAGGGGAGGTAGAGTAAGGTAAGGGAAATTTTAGAATCCTCTTTAGTAGGAGGTATTCTGAAGGGAATGTAAAGTAAAGTAGTGTAAGCTAAGAAGAGAGAAAGAGAAAATTGAACTGGATGTTAAGAGAGAGAAATATGCCTCCGGATCGGAGAGACGCGGAAGGATTGAGGACATTTACGCTACAACTAGACATTTATCATTCCAAATATTTCATAATTACCTAATTAAGTAAGTTATCTTATCAAAACCCTAACTTATCTCTGTCTCTCTCTCTTCTCTTCACTGCTCTCAGAACAACAAGAAAAAGCGGCTATCGAAATCGCAGGAATGCAGCGATCAAGTTTTATCATCCAAATATCACTCTTTTTCTTCTAATTTTTGCTTCCAATCATCCTATCAAACAAAGCGGGCCACCTCTCTCCCTCCATTCCCCTTTCTCAGGTAAATTTCCTCTTTAGATAGTTGCTTCATGAATAATTGAGTCTTTAATATTAAATGTTATCAAAAGAAGCTTTATAATTAGTTTTATACCTGTCCTAGAAATTTAATATGGGTTTTAGTATGACAATCATACTATATTTTTTCAACTTCAAACTATGAACCAACATCAGACGTGTGGCTTTGACTAAATTTATTTTGATACCTTGTAAACTAGGAATAATAATAAGAGAATTTCTTTTCTCTTAATAATTTTATGGGATTTTAAGACTGACCTTGTAGTAATCGATCAATTTCTTCCAAAGTGTTATTTAATTGTCTTTCTTAAATCAAAATTTCCATTCGAATATAATTGATTTATTAATTTGAGATCTAATTCATTATTCTATCATGCAAATTGTAAGTTAGATGAAGTTGAAAAACATCTCTCACCAAAGAACACTATCTTTGATTTTTTTAATTGCATTAAGTTGGACTATGCTTGACCATGTTAGAATTTTTGTGAGAGAAATAGTCCCGTGAGTTCATTTTGTTTTATTAGAGTTAATGTTCTTATTATAATTGTTCATAATGGTTTACTTTTGTTTATGTTATATTCTTTTTAGATGGATAATAATGTTCATATGGATGATATTGTTGATGATGAATCGGTTGAGTGGTATCAAAGGCGGGGAATAGTTATTGTTGCAGCTATTTCCTACATTATATGTTATATCAGTCAATGCAATTCTCAAAATCTACAACTCAAATAGGCAATTAAAGATGTTGAAAGTGAAATTTTTCTGAGACTAATGTTTTGAAATTATCTAATGAAATACATTACCAAGAGTGATATGCTATGTCGCGCAATTACACGAATGGGTAAAGAAGCATTCAAAAATTTATGTGACATACTTCGTAGAGATGGTCAAGTAGGTGATACAAAAAATGTAACACTTGAAGAGCAAGTTGCTAGGTTCTTATATACAAGGTTTTAAATGTCGGATATCAAGGAAATATCATATGACCAAAATTCATATCGGATTGCAGATACCGGGGAGATGTGATAAATATCAGAATGCTATAATGGATATTTGCATATATAGTATAATGCAATGAAATGTAATATAAACATACTTAATAAAATCTAAGCATACAAAATGTAAATAATACATGTTCAAGATCACTAATCAACCTTGTAATACAAATAAAAGTACAAATCAATGTTGCAACATTTCGTCTGATTTTTTAAGCCAAAATATCATTTGATGTAATAGAAAAATCATGATATCTCGCCCAAAAATTGGTAAGTGCGGTATATTATTTTGTGACAAGCCATATAAAAGGATATATCGACCAACATATCGACTGATATATCGGCCATATTGGGGATATATTGACTAAAATAGCTAGAAAACGGTAAAAGATATTTAGAGACCATACCGGTTGCGGCAAGTCCTGTAAAAGGATATATCGGACCATGTCGGGCATATTTAAAAGACTGCTTATATATGATAGGAAGTGGCGCTCACAAATTCTGCCTTGCAAGTCTTTTTTTGACGTTCGGGAGACTGTAAGTCGACAATTTCACCAATTTACAAGAGCAATGATATGTTTGGAAGATCGATTCTTTGTACAACTAGATGGAACGGAAGTCCCTTTTGAGATACGCAATAGCAATAGGTTCTTTCTATTCTTCAAGGTATTTATACATAATAATTAGGTTCAAGTTTTTGCTAAAGAATTGAGCTAACATATAAAACTTATATTGGAACATTGTATCTAGATTGTATATGGGCTATCGGTAGAACCCACATTTGAGTAAAAGTTCCTTATAAAGAAGCTTCAAGATACCGTGATAGAAAAAGATTATCCTACACAAAATGTTTTGGTAGCTTGTACATTTGACTTAAAATTTACGTATGTGTTACCCAGGTGGGAAGGGACCGCGGCTGACTAAAGAATAATTAAGAATGAATTACGTCGAGAAGACAATTTGAAAATTCCTCAAGGTAATCTAACTATCTATTTTATTCATTGAATTGACTAAATATTAATTTCCTAAAATATTATGAATTGCTAAAACTTTATCACATCAGTTAAATATTATCTTGTCGACGCTGGTTTCATCCTTAGGGGTAGACTTATTGTGCCTTATCGAGGGGTACGTTATCATTTAAAAGAATATTCCGCACGTGTTCCTGAAAATTCTAGAAAACTATTTAATTTAGTGCCATGCTTCCCTTTAGAATGCAATTGAAAGAAGTTTCACTGCATTGAAAAAGAGGTTTCCTGTTCTAGGTTGTACAATGCCAAATTACGATATTGAAACACAAACAGACATTATCACAGCTTGTTGCATCCTACACAATTACTTGATAAGGATTGACTAGGATCTAGAACTTATTTACGAAGTGGACTATGATCTCAATGACACACCTTTACCAACTGAAGTATATAATTTTCAAGAGCGTAATGATGAAGGTTTTAGGAGAGCTTATTTTTAAGAGAAAATATTGCAAATGTTATGTGGGACGACTATTTACATACTCATCACTGAGCATATTATTGCTCGAGTCTGTTCTAGTTGTGTTAAGTAGTATATTTATCATTGCCTTTTCGTATGTATGTTGTAATAAATTTTCTATAAATTCTGTATTTTTTCAATTTATAATAAGCACCAGTTTATGTTTGTTGTAATCAACTTTTCGTTTTTTTATTATCACCTGATGCTTGCATACTAATTGCAAGCTTTGATTTTTTAGCTAGAAGCTTCATGCTAAATTCAAATCTATGTTGCTACAAGTTAGTTGCAATCAATTTTACATTTATCAATGATTTTGATAGTTTGGTCACAATCAATATTACATAAAATAACTTATAGTTATAGTTCACTTACAATATTTTTATTACTTGGTTTATAGTATGTTTTTTGTACTATCTTGTTTCGTTTATCACTTTCATAGCCCAGTTTCATGTATGTGAGTCTTTTGTTTCTAATAATGAATTATATCATGTATGTAATCTAATTTTTTATTTTTATACTTGTAAGTTGATAAAACTTTTAGGATTGAAGGATAATTTTTAAAGTGCAATGTTTTACGTCACATATGGAGGAAAAAAATGACAAACTATCAAAGGAAGGTGTCAAGTCATTAACATATCATGGACTAATCACATGGATGAAGTTCTCATTGATGGTTTGTTGAACCAACAAGATAGGGGAAATAGAATTGGTGGCCAATTTACGACTACTGCGTACAACAATATCGTGAATGATGTGAATAAGAAGTTGGGTAAAAACTTTTCCAAAGACCAAATAAAAAACAAAATCAGAACTATCAAGAGGAATTTTAATGAATTTACAACAGTAAAGAGGTAGTGGATTTGCATAGAATGAAGAGACAAAAATGTGGGATGCAAAAGAAGAAGTGTGGCGATCACTTATTGAGGTAATGTTTAATATATTGCCTTGATTTAGTTCATTAACAAGCACGTGTCTAACTTCCATTTTATGTTTCTATATTATTTCAAGCAAAACCTGCTACCAAGAAACGGAAGGACGCCCCTCTACCCTATTATGATAAGTTGTCTGTATTTTATGTACGAGATATTACTGAAGCCGTGGCAAAAATAGCAAAGGAGAGGAGAGAAGAATTCAAGGAGAATGTTGCAAATGAAAAACCTTATATACATGAGGATAACAACTCACCAGATGGTTTATCTCAGTATGAAGATCTTAGTAATACACTTGGAAAATACTATGATGTGATAATTGATGACTAATGCCAACCGCCCGCAATCGCAACCTACATCGCTCCTCAAAGAGAACTCTGCAGCTAGGTCGGGAAAATCAACTTCAAAAACAAAGAAGAGGAAGGCAAAAGATCATGGAGGTTTGGAGATTGCTATTCGACTAGGTGATATCACCAAGGCAGTAGGGAAGGGAACGAAGTGATGGAAAGGAGAAATGTAATACTAGAGAAAAGTAGGCCTCATGTGTACTCAGAAGATTATATTTACAGTGAGGTGCAACGTCTAGATCTTGGTGCCCTAAAATACGAGGTATATAAGTTCTTGATTGATAATCAATCAAGAGTTGGAGCTTTATTTGGTATTCCACCTTTTGAGAGAAAAGAGATTCTCTATCAAATGAGACATTAAATTTGATAGATGTAGGGGGGAGGGGGCTAATGCTTTGATCTAATGCTAATATCTTTTATCTCACTTTTGTGGTTAACTTAGTTGTTATCTTTTAAATAGTAGCTGACACCTTACATTCTGGGATGCTAGTATTGGTTAGCATCTATCTCACTTATATTTTCAATTTGGACAAAAGAATCATGTAACAATTGTTATTAAAACTTTTATTATGTTATGGATATTGCTTCTTCTTAATGTTAATGATTATATATGTATGTGTTAGGGGGTTAATTGTTGTATGGTAGTTAGAAGAAGTTGTATGACAAAGCTAGTGTGTATGACAAAGCTAGTGTGCTACTGTTTAACATCATATTTTGTATGTGTTTAGGTGAGTTTATTTATCTAGATTTTGTTTTTATTGAGATGGGTTTGGTTTAATGTATAAAAAATTGAACTAATTTTTTGCTCAAATATTAAATTAAGTGATTGTACGTTTCATTTTATTCATGGGATGTCTCAAAAGACACTTCTAAGTTCTATAGAATTTACAGGACTATCAATCCCATGTATTCCATAGAGACTTTTGAATCTCTATGGAGTACATGCGACTGACAGTCCTGTTTATTGTACTGGGACTTTACGATGGATTTTTCATAGTTGATCCCTCAAATATTTAGGTCTTTGAAATTAGACCCCAAAATTTACAAACTTTGAAATTAGTCTCCTATTTTTTCATAGTTTGAAATTATTAGTCCTGGAACTCTACAAGTAAATTCAAAAAGGTCCCCAAAATCTTTGAATTTTGAAATTAGTTCCCCAAATCTTCATACTTTCTTTTATTTCTTTTCTCTTTTGTTTTAATAAATCAAATACAATCTTATTAATATGACTTTAGAAATATTTTAACAAAAAGGTATTATTGTACCTTAACCAAGGTTTTAAATATCAGTTATCGAGAATTTATCGGCCGGTCAAAATCCTTATCGGATAGCGGAAATCGGGGATATATCGGGGATAAGTAGTATTTATCAGAGTGATATATCTGATGATGTATATATATAAATATATATACTAAAATGTAATCTAATCATACTTAATGAAATATAAACATGCCAAAATGTAAACAATCATGTTTAGAATCACTAACCAATTGTAGAAAGTGAAACTTGCTTCTTGATCGCACGATGAAACCATTCGATTGAATAACCTTCAAAAATTCAAACCCAGCCGATAAACCCAATATTTAGAGTGATATTATCGGCCGATAATCACCAGTAAGCCCGATAAATCGCCGATAACTCTCCAAAAACGATAACGGATAAAAAAATCCTACTTATCCTAGCGGGAAGCTCCCAAATCCGATAACTCGGCGATAATATTGGATTATCGGCCGATATTTAAAACATTGATCCCACTAATGTGCTGTTAATATGAAACAATATATGTTTAGCAATTAGCATATTAACTGACCATTAAGCTTGGAGTAGACTAGAAGCTTGAAACAAAGTTTGTACCTGGATCAAAATTATCAGTGCTGTTGAAACTCATATAATAGCGTTTTGACAATCCACTTCCCATAAACCCTTCTGCATTCTTGTACTTCATCATTTCTTCTTGTACGACCTTATCTAGCAGCTCCTCCATCCCCTGAAAGAATACATCAAGACAATAGTAAATATCACTCCTAGCAGCAGTAGTCTCGTGAGGCTTCTTATCCCTATAGTAGTAATAGGAATTCAAAAAGTAAGCTGCCAAATGTAGTGAATTGTCTAGCCTTCCTGCCGCATGCTTCTCGATAATCTCAACAATCGGTTGATAAACAGTCTCCTTCCTGTTGCAAGCAGATTTTATCTCATTCTTGGCATCCTCCAACATACTATAGACAAAGCCCATAGAGGGCCTCCTATCTGCATCAACAATCCTCAGTAGCTTGAAAGGAGCATAGATTTTGATCAGCAACTGTGTATCCTTCTAGAAAATATCTAGAAAATATCAGAATAGACTGTAGACTTAGTAGCAACTCTCTTAGATGTCTTGGCCCATCTGTTCTCTTCCCACTCAGGTGAAGAGACCATAGCGGCTAATTGCGGCTTCTTCTCCACCAAACAAGTCAGGCGAAGGAAGTGGCAAACCGTGTAACTCCTGGGCGAACAAGCTCCCTTCTATTAGTAAACTCGCGCATCAAAGAAAGAGTACTATGATGGGAGTAGAGAAACACAGTGAGATTCCTTCCCTTCTCTATCACAGTCTTGAACTTTAAAAGCTTCCCAATATCCTCTAACATCAAATCAATCGTCTGTGCCGCACAGCTAGTCCAGAATATATTCGGACGCTCATCTTTCAACTTGTTCTTTGCAGCCATGTTAGAAGTAGCATTATCGGTAACTACTTGCACTACACGAGACTCTCCAATCTCCATTATGCAATCTTCAACCCACTTGTAGATGTAGTTTCCCGTGTGGGCATGCTCAGAATCTTCGATAGATTTGATGAAACTTGTGCCCTCCTTGCAATGGACGCACAAGTTCATCACACTCCTGTGCCTCCTGTTAGTCCATCCATCGGAAAGGATATTGCAACCGTACTCATCCCACCATTGCTTCTTCTTCTCCAACCCTCCCTCAATCTTATCACATGCCTTCTTTAGAAGAGGAATTCTGAATTGATACTCACTAGGCCCCTTGTACTCCGACACATACCTCCCAATCGCCTCATATGTGATATCGAATTCTTCCATGTCAAATACATGAAAAGGAAGTCTCGCTGCATATGCCCACATGCTCAATTTTTTATGAGCTAAATCCCTCCATTGCCTCCTCTCAGTCTCATTAAGCACAGTTTGCTTCATTTTGCCATCTGCAACCATCTTTCTAACGGATCGGAGCACGTGGCTTTTTCGAGCAGATACTAGCTAGTTCGGGTGCTTCTTCCTCCCTCTCATCTGGAATGCGGACTTCTTGACTCATCTCATACTCCGCCTTCTTCTTGTCGTTCTTCCTCATCTTGATTGCATCTAAGTTTTGTTGACAAGCTCGCTTGTCCTCATCACTTGCAAGAGGGCACCCCTTTACTTCTCCACCAATTCCGGCAATGTGTTGTTTGAGATGGTTGACTCCTCCCTTCATGACCTTCATGCACTTCTTACACTGCACACTAAGATGGCAATCCTTCTTCATGAGCTTCACATAATTCCATCCCACGTTAGTAGATTCGGGAGGTTTTTCCGGTATTTGCTCACTACTAGTGCTGTTTGGTCTCTCGCTCATGCTTGAATTTGAGGCCATCGATGAAGACATAAATCAAGAAATCCTACACATAAAAATAAAATACATGAATAAAATACATGAATGAATGTAAGATGCCTTTCAGTCACATAAAAAGACTAATAAATATG
>JBAKGM010000139.1:23003633-23032234 GCA_037177215.1 Asparagus racemosus
GTAAATTTCTACAACACTACGATATCTCGGAGTTCTTTCACTTGAAATTGATCCTGGTAAAGATAAAAGTGGTAATGCCGATGGTGACACTGATAGAGTGGCTTCCCTTTGAGCTTTCTGATTGGTCACTTCCTTCTCTTGAAAGTATGGGAGGAAATTATAGGATCCTTCCTCCTTAGTGCTCCAATCCCATGATGCTTCTTCATCGAACTCCACATCTCTACTGATCACAATCTTTCCATTGCTAGGATTGAACAATTCAGGATGATTTCTAGTTTTATTTTTGAGGTCAATGAATAAAAATTTCCATTAAACCACATGAAAGTACATTCCAACCCAGGCCTACCTAGGAACAAAAGAATTCTTTAGACATGCCTATATAAAGTTATACTGAAGGTGACAAACCACTCAGTATAAGCATTTGCATTTTCCACAAGACTGAAACTCATCTCGCTATATTACCCTCAATCTGTCAACTATATAACCCAAATACAAGGTGGTCATGATTTCTTATTTTAGTTGGTGAAAATTATCATGGTTTTCTTCTTGAATCCCACATCATTCTACGGAGTGTTTGATCTGGCGAGCTGGTGAGGACGCTGGATTAATGAGGAGTACATAACACCTCGAAGATGTGACTAGTCCGACCTGATTAGTTTGATCCGTAATAAGTCTTATGAAGTTAAGAGTTAATCGAGAAATCGAGGGAGAAATCATAGTAAAACTATGTAGCTAAACATACTCTTACGAGAGCATTTTGAAGACAGTTACTTCTTGGGATGTTTTTGCTCAAGGCATGAACATGCTAGCTAGAAAAAGAAATTCGACAAATATCTATGTATACTCAGATATAACTTTGTCAGGAGATTAGTAGGAAATAGTTCAGGCTATATTCCATTATTAGAGTACGTTTACATTCCTATATGAAGTTTGGATTTTGAAAACATTATAGCATCAAGTCCTTCAAATAAGGGACTTGATCAATTTGGGAGTGACATCTACACGTATGTAAGACTAGGAGGTGCTTGCTGTCTTAGTGCATCGCTTAAGTATTATTGATAGAGAATTGCCTGCCTGAAAAGAGCAGCAGCTGAACTTTATGAAGCAGGCTAACCAATATTTATCTCAGTTGTTGGAAGATTTTGATGGAGACATAAGCATATATACTGCTGACCGTTCTGATTCTGTTGCTCATATTTTATCTTCTTTAATCTTTTGTCATTCTATGCGTTCTTTTAGGTGACTAAAAGAACTTGGGGTAAACACATAGATTAGGCGATCGTGGAAGCACGCTAAAGCACTGTTTGCTTATAGCAAAAAAGACATAATGATAAAATTGGTAGTTAATGTTCTTAACTGTGGAGAGTGGGTTACATTTCTAGTGGATTACCTTTGACGGGTGGGGATGGAAATCGTTTAAATCCTAATATTGTTCTGTGTGATAGTTTGTTGGCATTCCTATGTCTTGTAGACTTCTGATGAGGCTTGTCCCATGAACAAAAGCTAAAAGATATATGTCGATTGCATCTTCCGGTTAACTCTTCATTTTAATGACCAACTGTTCACACTTTGGATATCCGTGCAACCATCAAAAATCATCGAGGGGACTAATTTTTTTGGAAATAGTAGCTATCAAGGACAAAGAAACTGTTGGGGTTACCATTTCTACTTATCATATAATCGTTGTTAAGAGAACCTCCTGCAGGAAGACGCCAAGGATTTCTTGTACAAACACAAGCTCCTACCAGTTCATAATAAGAATAGGGAAATTTGTATTTCACGGCTTATTTCCTTAGTACTATGCAGGAGGGAGGAGCCATAGGAGATGAAATCTCTTTTACGGTTTTGTAATGGAGGATTTTTGAATAAAATGAATGACTGTAAGTTTTTAAAAGGATGTCAGCTCAACCGGAAGGAAGCTATGCTGAAGCTGGTTCAAGTGTATATAAAATTGAATTTTTGCACTGATTATGCCGGAACCAAAAAGAACTATCTGCATTGATGTGTTGCTATTGATAAGCTCAAAGTGCATCATACTAACTACAATAACATGTCTCCTTTTCTTTTGTATGCTTATACTTGTGAATATCAACTTCTTATAATTTTACATTAATCCATTTAGGGAGATGACTCTATGTATTAACGATTGGGAATCGGCAGGGTATTTGTGCCAATAGGTATAATCCATATAATTGAGGAAACTACCAAAATAAAAAACTAGTTGAGTATATAGACTTTACTATAGGAAGTTTCTAGTATGATCCTCTAGCGGATTGGAAAAAGGAAGAACATGAGCAATATTGATTCTTGTAGTCATTATGAATAGTTTTGTTATTTATGTTGCATTAAAAGTTAGAATATTTTCTACGCAGAAGGAGACATCGACTTACGTGGCATGCAACAGTTGATTCGCACTTATAGGCTAAAAGATTCGATTACACCAGCTCTATCATCACACAAGAAATGAATAGAGTCCTAGTTTTGTGATAGACTACTATACATACTGATACAGAAGATATTCATAATGTGACCATGCTATGGTGGAGACTGATTTTCAAGCCGTATTGTTAGTCAGGTAGGGAGATCTGCACTATTGCGTGAGATCATCGAGATAGTACATTTTATAATCTATATGAAAGTATGTTGAAACAGATAATTTTATGAAAAGCCAAAATAATTATAAGATGCATGGGAATGAAATGAGAAATTACTATAGAGGACTACTTGATGCAAGCGGTATGATATTATGTGTGCGCTAATTGAGATGAAAATGGAAATAAGTTAGTGACTAAGTTCTGAGGTGAATGCACTAACAGATGATCTAGTTCAAGTAAAGGGAAGGAATGGAGGCAAGTAGAATAAGCAAGTAGTCTCTTATGTTAAGTGGTTTAGGTATCGGTTCAAAATTGAGACTCGATGACCACAAACAGAATATGCACTAGCATGAGGTCACTTAACACTTGTACAATCCAATAATTATTTATGCGGTCTCTACTATTCTACGGTTTCATTCTGGAAAAGTGTATGAAAACACGAGTTTCTTATGAATACCCGAACAGATAAAAACACTTTTTTTGAACATTGCTCTCTACGATTTTCTTGAAATATGGGCTACTAGTCTTACATTGCTACAACATTACCGAAAAGAACCACCTTTCTTCTCCTCTACATAAAATCCTACCAAGTATATACTCTCTCTCAAAACCATTGGCTTCTGAAAACAGAAAGAATGCAAGTCTTCAGAGTGTCAAGAGTTATCTTGTTCTTCCTTTGGCCTATTGTCTTTCTCAAAATTCCTCAAATGTCTTCCCTTTTCAAGGGAGTTCTTTTGTTCTTAATATTCTTTTGCATTTCTTAAATTAGCAATTGTAAGTCCTTGGATTTTATTGAGAGGTCTATGCATGGTTATGCACTAGAAGCTTGGCTGATATCACTTTCTACATCTGTATAATTTGTAGAATGCATCTTTGCAACTGCAAGTTCTCTTTTGGGATGATATGAAACTTGTATTTGGAGAGGTTGTACTGAACTCCTATCTGAAAAGTCCATGCCCATATGTTTATTAAGTTGCTCGGGTAACCGCGGCTTGTCCAAATTATGCCAAATTTTCTAAGCTCCACTCAACTAGGCGAGCACATTTTTCCTTCACGTGACATGATATGATTCTAACTAACTCATGTGAGGGCAGACTTGCAATCATCAGGATTATTCCCTCCACATCCCCTCCTGCCATGCTAACTACCTTGGCCAATTTCAGAGGGACACATGAACAATTTAGCTAGAGAGGAAGCTTCCATGCGACTCACCTAGGTAGGCCAGATGATGCCACATGGACTTCCCTCTCTTTCCGATCTACCCATTAAAATTAGCATGAATAAAGGTAACAGTGGTAAGTAAATCTCTTAGTCTAATTTCATTCATAATTTTCAATTAGATTTTCACTATCACCTTCCTACAGTCACTGACTTAAGCATCGGAGGGCCAGTAGGGCGTCAAGATTTGGTGCCTTCTAACTATTAGTTTGTTGGAGGGACTCATGTAGGCATCAAAAATTGTTGAGGAACCCCAAGTGTAACTTAATCGTAAGAGGGTCGAAGAACGACACCGTTGAGTTCTAAGGAATTCAACCACAAAGGCAAAATCAGTGCCCGAAACACCTTTGGTGTCTCGCTATTGGCGCGGCACCTTGTGGTGTCTCGCCACTCGCTCGACACCTTTACGTGTCGCGCTCAACGTGAGACACTAAATATGCCTGAAACGTGCTCTTAAAGGGTCCAATTAATGTTTGTGGGGCCCGCTTGACTTTTTTAAACGGAAAGAGACGTTCAGCCACGTTAATGTGGGGTTATACGCTGGAAATACGCCCACTAAGCATGAAATGAGGGTATTTAATCGTGCCTAAAAAGGAGGAATAACGGTTACAGCAGTCAGGAAAGATCATTGGTGCGCGGCAGTGTTGAGCGAGACAGCCACGACTGCCGCGCCAACGGTGCGACAGTGCTGAGCGCGACACAACGAAGTGTCGCGCCCACTACACACGTAACCCATGTTCTTTTCAGCAGTTTTCCTTTCCGAAGACTATAAATACCCTCCTACACCCACTTGGGAAGGGGATCAAGATTCTAGAGGTCAAAAGAACTCAGAGCTAAAGCTTGGTGTAGAGAGAAGAAGAATTTAAGCTTCCACACTGTCAATGAGATTTCAAGAACACTATCCACGTGAAGATTCCCCAAGTTTAAGCTTGGCCTTATTCTTGGGAAGAGTAGATATCTTACTTAGCTAAGATATTTGTTTAATTTCTTGTTTCCTTTGCAGAGCATCAACCCTATCCCATCAATCCAACGATCGTTGCTTGGTGGTCCACGGACGACGCATCCTCAGCACAGGCAAAGTACCCACAAAGTAGGAGCTTGCTACGTAGCAGTTTTTGTTCGAGTTTCTTTTGTACGAGAGTGTAGTTCTTTTCTTTATAATCGAGAGATATACACGTGTAATCTTTCACTTGTAACCATTTTGAAACGTTTTGAAATAGAAACAACAAAGAAAACCACTTTCTGCAGAAACAAGGACTGCAACCACATGATAGAGTTTCTTTGTGGGAAGACTCTCTCTGGAATATTCAACTAAAGATATCTAACGTCTGAGTATATTCTCCTCAACCTCTTCTTGAAATTTGATCTATACCCTAGTGCAACTTATACTACTTTGAGGGTTCGAGATGTTATTACATTGTATTGGATATCAAGTGGTCAACTTTTAGTCTAGCACATATTATTTTCGCATGGATGCCTACGGCTACTGCTACTGCTAGGGAGGTTTATTGAGAAGAGGTCAAAGCAGAAGAGTTAATTAATTTATCCTTTCTTGATTATACGAATTTGCCAGAATAAGAGGATTCCTACTCTTAAGTCTAATCAATTTGAGAAGGTGAAAGCAGCATTATCGGATGAGGCTGTGAGGATGGTGGAGTCTATTTCTAGGCAATCAACTAGATCCCAGCCTGTTGCTACAAAGATCCATAGTACTGCCGATACTGGTGTGCCTCAGTGGACTCTGTAGTCACTAAGAGAGAGTATGGCACAGATGAGGATGGAGATGACTTAGCTGCACATTTATTACAATGCATCATTGCAGTGTATCATGGGAGCTTTTCATTGCACGGATCCATCTCTTGGTAGGTTGCCAGTATGCAAAGATTTTTTAACTGGAGCGGCTCCTCCGACTGGAGATTATGATGAGGAGATGCGGGGCAATGGTGATGATGATTGAGAGATGAGATTGTGTTTAGGTCTAGGTCGATTTCTTTCTCCTTATTGTTTTTATTCTGGATATGTATATTTTTTGGTGATCCTTGAGATACAATATTTGTGTACTAACTCTATATCTGCTCTTAGTTGATTAGATATCCTGTTTAGTTCCATATCTTTGTATTATTACCTAAACTGTTTTATGTACATAAAGTTTTCTCAATTTTTTTTGAATTTTCTTTACTTTTTTCTTGAATTTTTTCTTAAAGTTTCTTGATTTTTCTTGAGTTTTCTTTTTTTCCTTGATTTTTAGGTTAATTTTTTAAAGATTTTTTCTATTTTTTATTTATCCAAAACAAAATAAAAATTTCTCTTTCTTTCTTTTTGTTTTGTTTTAGAAAAAACTTTGGACATGCCTATGTATATGCTTTTATGAGATTGATTCAAATGATATTATCTTTTAGTATATAGACTTGATTATGTCACACAAGTTCACAAATGTTTTTCATATATATACATACATACCTACACACACACACACACACACACACACACACACATATATATGCATGTATGTATATATATATTATTTATTTATATGTGCACACAAAGATAGAAATTTGGTTTCTTAACATATTATTTCATGAGATATTTCATATTATATTTTCACACACCTATTTATTTTTTATAATTATCATGTTTTGTATTATGAAATAATAGTAAAAAAATTTTATTATTGGTTTAGATATTTTTATAATATATTGAAGGTTTATGAGCTTATTATTTGACTTGTTTTTTCAACACATATATACATTTACATCTACAACATTACATTTGTGCTAAAAATATCAAACTAAAAGAGTGTATTTGTGAAAATATGATCAAAGGTCCACACTGTAAAATCCAAAGCAAAATTGTGGGTATGCGTTAAAAGATGGTCAAAGACTTACACTCGTGGATAAATTTTTGCATATCTCAAAGGATATCCATCCTGTACTAAATATCACTATATTTAATGATGGTGTACATCCCTTGCCAAGCATTATCGTTCTTCATCTAAAAATCCTATACGGTTGAGGTGATAGAGCGATACTTTGGTCCTTAAGTTTCTAAGTTGAGATAATTCAAGTCTTAATCTTGTTCATTATTTTCTTTGATATATTTTAATTTATCAAGTGAACTAGTGTAATTGTTTTTACTATTTATTTCATATATACTTTACATTAATATTTCATCATTTAGTGTATGGTTTTTTATATGATTTTTCTCGTATTCATGAGTTTTTTGATTAGATATTTATCTCGTGTGTTATATTTTCTATAAATTTATGTGTGAACTGGTGCATATTTCTCTTCTTTACATATTTGGATAATTTCTATCTAGATTTTTTAAGTATAAAGTATAACCATTGGTGTGGTTTTTCATCTTTTGATAATAACAAAATGGGGAGAAGATTTGGTGTGTTTTCTTTGTATGAGTGGCATTTTTCAGTTGAGTATATCTTTTTAAGAAGTTTCATGGTTTTGATTTGAATTTTTGAAAACTAGTCTTTTAGCCTGTGCTAAGCATGGTCTTATCGAAGTTCATCTCGATTTCATCGTATTTCAACCACTCGTATTTGCAAACAATTAAAAAATTCTAATGACTCACCTCACCTTTCGAAGCACGGTAACCCCCCATTTGAGGTAAATAAAATTTGTCCATGCTTGGAAATCATGTTAATAGATATAATATATTATGCTATAGTTAAAATTAAAATCATTTAACCTAAAATTGACTTATGTAATGAATAAACCGGATATAAAAAAGTAGCTTAACACAAGTCAAAAAAATCAAGATATAAAAAGTATATTGTTCAAAAATATTAATCGCAATGGATGCAATCCAAACAAATTATTTTCTATGAATCAATTTTTGAGGATATAATATGTAAAATTTTAAAGAAAGCTCCTCTAAAGTTCAATCATTTTTTCTCCATCTTCATCCTCTTCCTCAAACTTGAAAGAGCTGGTTCTTTGTTCATATCTACAATACGTGAAACATGTGTAATAATTATCTTCAAGAGTAAAACATTAAAAATTACATAAAATTATAAAATTAAAAGAGTTAACATATAGAATAGCCAACCTGATTGCATCTTTGTTTTGGCACTACTTGTAGGTGTGTTTTAAATGAAGACGTATCAAGTGTACCAATAGGTGATATATATAATATCTTTTTTCCCCTTGATATTAATGGTCGATATGGGTGTAGATATGTGTGGATTTAATTCAACAGATTCATTATCAATGATACCATCTTGATTCATTTCATTTGCATTTTCGTTTGTGATAATAGTACATTTCTCTTAGAATAATACGAACATGATTTTTATTTTTAAAATAAGGAAACTAATATTAAATTTCTCAAAAACATTTTTATCAATTGTATTTTCAAGTGTGGATAGATCAGGAGTATCTTCGATGAATTGACTATCATAGACATCAACCTGTGACAAATCGTGAAATTTCTCATCCTTTGATAAACATAAATTTATTATTTGTACAATCAATACATTACATATATTTGTTGAATATAATTTCATTAGTTAGATTATCGAAGTATTACCTTGCCATTAGTTTGTAGTAATAATCCCCTGAGTTTTTTATCATCCACATTATCATTAATGATTTTAATGACCATGTAGTCTTCAATGCATTTAATTGTGTTAAACTATGTAACTTTCACATGAAAATGAATATTTCTATCAATTAATCTCTTTATAGCAAGTAGAATATTCGTATTATCTGCATCATGTTTTATCAATATAAAATCAATACTATTTTATTAATGTAAAATCAACACAAAATTTATTGTTTCAATTAAAAACATATTAACACTATAATGTAACTTGAGATAATATACCAAATCCAACGAAGCTGCTAATTATGAAAGATCAATTTTCATCACACACAGAACATCGTGATGAAATATTATTAAATATAATGATGCCTATTCTATATGTCACTTGTGAGGTAAGTTTGTACCTGAAGATAATTAACATGTTCGGGTCATTTTAAAATTCTTTAATTTAAAATTTATATTTTATAAATTATGAATGTTTATAATATTTATAATATAATATTTATCTCTCTTCTACATATTTGATCTCCTTTTTGTGATAACTGTAGCAAATAACCCCATTGATCTCTTTCAACTTATTATTGCAATCAGCATGGGAAGAATATTGCCAACCCGATATTTCCTCAATTCCCATAATTTGAGCATTGATAATAAAATAATTTTCCCTAAAAATTGAATAGATTAAAGATTCAATCTTCAAGTGAACTATAAGACAATGGAATGCATGATAAATCCTTTTAATTATTTACCATGAGTTTCTAAGTTATGTATTTATTTATTCATTGAATTGTAATATAATTCATATAATTTTTTCTATAAATCAATTAACCTATATAAATTAAGAGATTCAAGTATACAATAATTTCATAATATAGCTCTTGTCAATGTATCATGTTTTTTTAATTACGTATATTGAACAACTATAATTGAAGATATATTAAAATTTCAGAAATTACTAAATAGCAAAAAATAGTAGAACTCACTTACATCGCCGTCATTCAAATCCTTGACTTCGAATATGTCATCAATAGTACCGTAATCGATTTTAAATTTCACTTGTGTGCTTAGTGATCTTGTCTCACTCTAAAAAATTTGGTACTGAGTTAGCGTATCAACAGACTGAGATAAAATTTTCAGAATCAAAATTTAAAATGGTTAGTAATTCAAATTATTGTTAATATAAATTATGAATATAAGTTTATGTTAGTCCTCAAATATAAAATACAAAACACCTTTGATTTTGAACAACATCCTTATTGTCAAACAGGTTTATATAAAACTTTATAGCATATGTCGAAGAAAGGCTTGTTAATCCCTTCAGTGGGAAAAGAAAGTGAGGACAAGTTTTAAAAATTATGAAAAATATAATTTTCTGTTATCTGTGTGTGTGTGTGTGTGTGTATGTATATGTATATGTGAATACCTAAAAATCCAAAAGAAAGTATACATGTCACGATGATAAAAACTGAGCCTTCATTTTTCCCTTTTAGTTTTTTCTCTAGAGCAAATGCTAAATCTTCCTACAACGTGATAGCTATAGTGTTGAAACTGATAACAAAAATAAAGTTTTATATTTAATATCTATATTATATAATAATTTTCCATATTTTTCATATAAACAATAATAAAATTGTAGCTTACTCTTGATCATGCATTGTAAAGCTTCTAAAAATATTTCCATTTCTGTCCACGCTATCAATCCCAAAAATTTCATCAAGTATTCAAATCACATAATTTAAATTAATATCATATGACATACATCGTAATCTTGCAGGAATATAAATTTAATGCATACCTATAAGAACGTTTTTTGAATCGATTCTCGATTCAATCTCTCTGTAAGGAAGTAACTTGAATTTGTATTTTTTTATATTGTCGTCATCTTCCTCTAAAACTTTGATGTTTATACAATAACACAAATAAATAAATACTGGAGTGCTTACCGATTTATATATCTTATTTATAGTAACAATCTTTACATGTGAGAAAATATGAATGTTTCCTTCTTGTATTAATTTTCTCAGTCGTAATGCATCATTCATACGGCAAAAATCATGGACATGAGTGTTCTATCAAAAATAAAATTAAATATATCACAAATTAAATAAAATTTGTGTTATTCAAACTTGTAATTATAGTCACTATATTTAAAAAAAATAGAATTTACCTCGTTATCAAGAAAAATAAAGTTAACCCCAGAGGAGATTCCTGTGTTTGCGTTTAGTCCTTTCCATGTTCAAGTGATTCTTCCTTCCAGGATGACATTCTTTTCATCAACTTGAAGATCATGTAAGGCTGTGTATGTTGCAATTTTATTATTATGTCTTGACATCCTGAAAAAATATTAGAAAAATAATATATTACCAATATTATTTAGATTAAATAACTACATGAATCAAAATTTTATTTTGACTATAAATATAAAAATTTCAAAAAATAAATTTTTAAAAATTATATTAATTATTAATAATGCAAATATCATAAACCAATCACAATAATGATAAACATTTCATATTAATAAAAGAAAGAAATATTTTGGTAATAACAATTACTGCAATAACAATAAAAACCATAAATTAATATTACAACTTCAAAAGTTATCGTTTAATAATATTTTTGAATACTATTAGAATTTTAGGTTAATATAATTTTTTGCTTTTATAAATATAACTTATTGAAATTTGGTTTAAATAATAAATTTAGTATTCTCTAAAAACAATATAATTCGTAATAGTTCATTATACCAAAAAGCATTAATATATTTCACGCATTATTTTCTATTAATTTTTACCAACATTTATTTTACATAATCATTAAAAAAGTTTATATTAAGATCACAAAAATAAATTTCAAAGTTTTTCAAATAAATAATAGTATAAATATATTAATAAGCTTCCAATATTAAACATTTTAGTATACTGTTTATGTTACCAAATTCAAAAACTTCCCTTTAAAAACTTCTCTACCACAAAAAAAGATCGTGGTAGATCTTTTGTAGCTGAAATTTTCAATTTCAAATAATTGAGGTAAGTTAAGATTTTTTTTGCTATTCAATTACATGGTTGTTATCTAATTTTGCTTTAATTATGGAAGAAAACAAAATTGATTTGTTAAATAAAGATCGTTGGTATACTTGTTAATAAGCTAATAATAATTTTACAAACTAAAATTCAGATTTTTAAATTTTATTTTAATTTTATGCTTAATTTAAATAATTTGATATTTATTGTTATTACAATTCGTACGGCAAGTATTTTAATGGCAAATTGGTTATTGGTGAGGAAATAAACTCATCATATATTTAATTATGAGCAAATCAACCTGAGATTATTATTTGAAATAGACATTCTAAACATATATTACATTCTAAATTAATTTTTTAAACAGTTATATATTGAGATTATTATTTCAAATTATTATTCTAAACATAGAAAGCAAGTTATCAATCGAAATAAATAAATCAAAGAACGAAATTAATAAATGAAATAGTTAAAAATTTAAATAGTTAAATATTTAAAAAATTTTAAAAATTCAATATTATCCTAAATATTTATATATTTAAAAAATTAAAGAACTGAAATTAATAAATCAATGACCTTTCAAAAATAATATCCTTAATAATTAAATATTAAATAAATTAAAAAACTAAAAATAAAATATTAGTGATCTTGGAAATATTATTAAACCAAAATTACTATAATTAAAATAGTTAAAAGTCAAGGCTGACCTTTGAAAGATTACCGAAGAAAATGTAGCGTTGATCTGAAAATTTTAGAAATTAAAATTTGAAATATTAAATATTCAAAATTATTTAAAATTAATTTTTTGTGATTTAAATTCAAAATTAATATTGGAAATAATATTAAAAATTAATATAAACAAAAAATATTTGTAATTAATATTCACAACATTTATTCTATCTATTCTAAATAATTCATTATTTAAGAAATTAAAAAATGGAAATTAATAAATCAACGTGAACTTTGAAAGAATTATTAAACTAAAATTACTAAAATTAAAATATATTATAAAATGGAAATTGATTTATTACATGTGAATACTATGAAGAATTATGAAACTGAATAAGATGAAGAATTATTACTAGTGAATATGTATTAGTCGGGGCTGACATTTAAAAGATTATCGAAGGAAAGGCAACGATGATCTAAAGAATTTAGAAATTAAAATTCTAAATATTTAATATTCAAAACTACCATTTAAAATTATTTTTTGAGATATTTAATATCGAAATTAAATATTAGAAATAATATTCAAAATTAATATAAACAACAAATATTCATAATTAATATTCGCAACATCTATTCTATCTATTCTAAATAGTTAAATATTAAAGAAATTGAAAAAAAGAAATTAATAAATCATTGTGAACTTTGAAAGAATTATTAAGCTAAAATTACTAAAATTAAGATAGTTTAAAAAAGCTAAAAGTGCTTTATTACCTGTGAATAAGATGAAGAATTATTAAACCAAATAAGATGACTAATTATTACCTGTGAATATGTGTTAGTTGGGGATGACCTTTGAAAGATTATAGAAGAAAAGGCAGCGATGGTCTGAAAAATTTAGAAATTAAAATTTTAAACAGTTAATATTCAAAATTATTATTCAAAATTAATTTTTGAAATTAATATTCAAAATTAATATTAGAAATTAGTATTTAAAATTAATATAAACACCAAATATTCAAATTAATATTCGAAATAATATTCAAAATTAATATAAATAAAAAATATTCATAATTATATTCAGAACATCTATTCTATCTATTCTAAATAAATGAATATTTAAGAAATTGAAAAATGGAAATTAATAAATCATTGTGAACTCTTAAAGAGTTATTAAAGCAAAATTTTAAAAATTAAAATAGATTAAACAATAGAAATTGATTTATTACATGTGAACATGATGAAGAATTATTAAACTGAAAAGATGAAGAATTATTACATGTGAATATGTATTAGTCAGTGTTGACCTTTGAAAGATTATCAAATAAAAGGTATCTATGATCTAAAAAATTTACAAATTAAAATTCTAAATATTTATTATTCAAAATTACTATTTAAAATTATTTTTTTGAGATTTTTAAATTTGAAATTAATATTAGAAATAATATTCAAATTTAATATAAACAACAGATAATCATAATTTATATTTGTAACATCTATTCTATGTATTCTAAATAGTTAAATATTAAAGAAATTGAAAAAAAGAAATTAATAAATCATTGTGAACTTTGAAAGAATTATTAAGCGGATATTATGAAAATTAAAATAGTTTAAAAAACTAAAATTGATTTATTACCTGTGAAAAAGATGAAGAATTATTAAACTGAATAAGATGAAGAATTATTACCTGTAAATATGTAATAGTCGAGGATGAGTTTTGGAAGATTATAGAAGAAAAGGCAGCGACAGTCTGAAAAATTTAGAAATTAAAATTCTAAATAGTTAATATTCAAAATTATTATTCAAAATTAGTTTTTGAAATTAATATTCAAAATTAATATTAGAAATTAGTATTCAAAATTAATATAAACAACAAATATTCAAAATTAATATTCACAACATCCATTGTAAAGAGTTAAATAAATCGCACTGGCGGCCACCCATATGAAAATTAAAAAATTTTAAAAAGTTGAAATTAATAGACAGAAAAAGATGAAGAACCTTTACCTTTGAATGTGTAGTAGTTGGGGATGACCTTTGGAAGATGATCGAAGAAAAGGCAGTGATGATCTCAAAAAATTAAAAACTCGTAGATATATGATGAAAAATCTAGCGACAATATTAATTGGTATGGATTTTAAATATTAGAAATTAGTATTCAAAATTAATATAAACAACAAATATTCAAAAGTAATATTCACAACATCCATTCTAAAGAGTTAAATAAATCTCACTGGCGGCCACCCATACGAAAATTAAAAAATTTTAAAAAATTGAAATTAATAGACAGAAAAGATGAAGAATCATTACCTTTGAATATGTAGTAGTTGGGGATGACCTTTGGAAGATGATCGAAGAAAAGGCAGTGATGATCTCAAAAAATTAAAAACTTATAGATATATGATGAAAAATCTAGCGACAATATTTACTGGTATGGATCTTAAATATTTTCGGGTTTTTTTGGAAACACACTAAAAATTTCAGCGAAATTTTATATGGTAGGGATTTTAAATATTTTTTTTGGGGAAATATGACATCAAAATACAGCAGAAATTTTATTTGGTATGGAATTTAAATATTTTTTATTTTTTGGTAATTTGGTTAAATATACGGTGGAAATCTAAATTGACATAGGTTAGTTTGAGATATTTCGGATAAGATAGAATTGATGAGGATGAGAGGAGAGATGTGATGTTGGTTATTTGAAATGGATGGTGAAAATTGAAAGTTGATTTTATAAGATAATAAATACTGAATTTTGTTAGGATATAATTTATCTTGTGATCGCTAGATGGACGGTGAGGATTTAGGACACATGGCGGTTTTATTTGAGAAGAGAAGTGATAATGTGGAAAGCTATGGAAAGGTTTGTGGCAAAAGGTTTGCGGTTAAAGTATACATACAGTAACAGATTACTTGATGCATTAAGGTATACATATAGTAGCAGATTACTCGATGCATTATTTTAGGGGGAGTTCTTTACAGTTTCTGTACATATTTACACTTTTATGGATGCATGAATATAGGGGGACTTTTGCCTATCTTTTTTTCTTTCTTTTGGCATGACAAGTGCTTATGTACTTAATGTTGCTAAATATGTATCTCAAAATGTATATGATTCTCTATTTCAAATTGTGAGGTTTGTTATTATCAAAAAGGGGAGATTGTTAGAATGGAGTTCATACAATATATCTTGTTTGAGTAATAACAAAGTCTCATTTGTTACTGATATTGTTTGAGATGATATATTATAAGTATAAATAGGAATACGAAAAGATACTAGGTGAAATGACATAAAAAATCAATGTTTATGTTGATTTCAGCCATCATACCGTCGATGGTAATTAACACACCATCGATGGTTATGAGACAATCGATAGACTATAGTGCACAAATGAAGAATTCCCAAAATAGAGTTTGACACCATCGATGGTCGTTAGGAACCATCAATGGTCAACACCACAATCGATAGTGTACAGTGAATAATTGATAAATTCTAGAAACTAGTTTTTCAACCAACCATTCTTTACATGGAACCATCAATGGGGCATCGATGGACCATCGATAGTCAAGATTGTCCATCGGTGGTGACGACACGTTTTGGCAGAATTTGTGATTTAATCTCAACCGTTCGTTGATCCCTTTCAACTTCAACTTCTACTATGATTCTAATATCTCTTTCCTTTTTTTTATCTAAGGCTATATAAGATAGGAAGAGATATATTTTGGAGAAGTTCTATGCTTTGAGAAAAGGAGAGCTTTTTTAGAGATTTTATTCTAGGGTTTGTGAAGAAGATTTTGATTTGTGATTCGAAACCTTGGAGCCTCGCCAAACTCTTTCTCATCACGCTTAGTATCTTAGGATCGTATCAACGAGGAGAGTTTCCCTTCGTATCAACAAAATCACCGTTTCTTCATCAAGCTTCACTTCAATCTTTTGAAGAATGGTTTGCTTAGAAAAAGGTTGTAAGATCATTTCAATTTGTGCTTAAACTATTTTTGGTGGTTTGTGTTTCTTATTGTTTTTACGGCATACTTAAGTCAGTGATAATTGAGGGTTGGGAATAGTTAGAGCTAGGTGTTACTCATCTGTAAAGAGCTAGGTTAGACAACTAGTTTTGAATAAATTACAAGGTGTAGTTTTTATAAGTCTACTGAATTAGATTGTGATTTAGGTGAACTCTGGTCATAGTGAGAAAGCCTCTTCGTAAGAAGGAAGAGTTGACATAGGGTTATTTTTCAAATCACTATAAAAATCACGCGGGTTCCTTAGTTGGTTTTTGGTTTGGTTGTTCACTTTTTTTAATATTATCCGTTACATATTCTGTATTTTATCGAAAATTTGTAGTAAACCTATTCACCCTCTATCTATGCTTGCATCTCCCTCTATCTATGGTTACATCTCAAGTCCAACAATGGGGACTGACCTTTTGCGATTCATTCTGGAGTGCTGGATCTAGGAATAGGGTCCATCTAAAGCTAAATAGATGTGATTGTTTGAGTGCAAGCATGCCAGTTTTGTATTGCACATGACTTATTGGTGATTTTTTGGAAGCAGAAATTCCCAAATTTTTGGGAATGTAGTGAAATTTACCTTTATTTAAGAAAAGTTTTATTTTTTCCTTTTTCTTTTTTCTTTTTTTGCTTTGTGTGAGCTCCTTTTTAAGAATTTGGAAAATGCCCTCATATTTGAGAAAAAAAAGAAAATGCCCTGACATTTTAAAAAATATCAGCAAAATTCTTTTCCTTCTAGAAAAATCAATAAAAATACCATCAAGGTTGTAAAATGTTAGAAAACTAATAAGTTACGCATTCCCTTGATAGTTCGACTACAATACTCTTTTAAGTTTTGTGTCATGCATGCTCTACATACACAAGAACACAGATCGTATATTTTAGAAGAGTTCTCATTGATGTTCTTCTTTTCTGTGAGTCACATTTCAAGAATTTGTGGAGATGTACTAACTATAAAATTAATACTTTTAGATCATTCAAATTAAAAGAGAAAAATAAGAAAAGGAAAGTCCATTTACCTAGCCGTGCAAAAATGTTGATTTAGCAAGGGGTTAATATTAAAACTGTAAAAAGTGTTTACCTTCTCTCTTTTGTTTTCCCTCTCCATTCGAACTTTGAACGATCACTCTCGTTTCCAATTTAGACCATTTAGGGTTTCTCCCCAATTTCTTGGTCAAGATTCAAAGCTATCGTTCGCAGAATCCATTAGGAGTTCGAATTGACGGAGGGATTAGTAGAGATTCACGGTCCCTGCGATTAAACCCTAATGGATTTGGTTCTGAGGTAAAAGTTCCCTCTTTTCCCCTCGAATTTAGATGGAAATTATTCAAAAATTCTTCTGATTTCTTCTTCAAATTGATGTTTCAGGTTCTTCACAATCCTTGAAATGCTAAAGGTGATCCTTTTACGGCTCAACATATAATGCAAATATGATCTCTTTTTTTTATTTATATATTTAGGGGGTTTTAATCGTAATTTTGTGATTTATCATTGTTATGAGTGATAGTTATAGTTTGTTTTTCTTTATCGGGATTTGTTATATTTAGGAAAGACATTAATTTGCACCAATCAAGATTAATTGATATTATCCCTTTAGGGTACTCGGATATACGAAGATGGGCGAAATTGAGGCTTGGCCTTTGTTAAATCTAGTGGTTACTTCTTGTTAGACTAATAGGAGATGAATTGGATCTCATTGATTTCGACCCACATCGATTTTTGTGGTTTGAGATGAGTAACTGGAATTTTAGAGTGTGGCCTATGATAAAAATACATGCTCATTTCCATTAGCTTGTACCTGGCTTTAGTGCATACCTATTCTGATAGGCTCGAGTTTCGTTTAAGCAAACGGTCGACTTACGTCTTCTGAGCATTTTGATAGGGTTTTAACCTTAATGTTTGGGCTAAAACATATCATTTCTATAATAATAGTTTGTCACCCTCTGTTTGGATATATTTCATTAAGTTCTTATTTGAGGAAATATGGATGGACTCTAATCTCATTATTAATCTCAAATTTAGAAAGAGTTTTAGAAATAAGGAGATTAGCCTTCTCCTGTCATATTAAAACTTTCCTGTATGTGGTAGCTCTGTGTTTACTAGAAGCTTCATCCAATCTTTTATGACCAAGCCATTTTTGACATCATGAATGTCCATTGAATCATCACAACCTTGTGAAATATTAGTTGTTAATAATAGGGGCATAGTGTTCGTCCCAACAAGTTCCAATTAAAATGACATTGCCAAAATTCAATAATATGTTGCTAGCATGAAATTTGGAGTACATTGTATTTTGATCTTTTTCTTTTTTATTAGGAGATCTCTAAAGGGAAATTCAAATGCACATTGTGGTTAACTAATAACAAAAAAGAAAAAAAAAGGAAAAAAAAAGAAAAAAAGAAAAAGATAAATAACTTAATCGAACAATTCTTGAAGATATTGTTGTCCTTCAGAGGGCAATATCATCAGGGTCTAGCTGCATAAAGTGAGGGCTTTGATGTGCTGACTGAAGTAGTTCATGATCGTCGCAAGTGTCACGATAAGTTTCTAAGTTCGCTTCTGCATTCCTTAGAGCTGCTAAACAGAGTTCTTTCCTCCAGTCTTCCAGATGTGGAAATCCACAATTATCTCCATATTTATCACAGTACTAAAATCAAAATAAAAGATTTCACAATTAATTTGTTACGAACAAAATTAAATTGCCATTCTCAGAAAGGAATGGAAAACAGTATGACTGTTCCCTTTCTTGTTCTTTTAAGTCTTGTAGATTATACAGCCATTTTAGAACATATGACTTGTTCTTAGTGAAAAGATGATATTTTACCGTCATTTTAGATTATATGATTTGTTCTTAATGAAAAGACTGACAAAATTGTGCATGTATTTTCTTTTAAGTCTTTTTCCATATCACTGATGACCCAATATTTAATGCAAGAAAAGCAAACCACTCTTATGCGCATTTCATCGCCATTTCATTTTGTAATGGAATCACTTGTGCAAATCAACTCTTTTTATTTTATTGATTTCTAGCATGATCACGTCACAGAGAAATTTTACGTGGCGACAAAACTGCTGAATTTTAAAATGGAATTCACATATCTATTTGTTGATAACATAAGCTAAGCCTTACAAATACAGCTTTTCTCTCCTCGACTCACTAGCACAGTGAGCCTGGCCTACTATCTAAACAAAATGATTTAGTAATGGAGGAAAAATCAATGGTTTCAAAAGAAAGCAGACATCATGCTCTTGCTGTCATGTTGTCTAGCATGACAGAAAATATTAAGATAATAAATTCAACATTGCCATAAGAAATAAGGTAGTAACATGGTGTCCTTTTGGCAAGAATCATGATAAGGTAGTATCAGTGGCATTTGACTAAATACTCAAAATCCAGAGAAAATTATCCATTTCTACTGTACGATGTACCATGGGCATAATGTGAATTCCATCTTCGAATATATTAAGTAGAAGTTTTGCTTGCAAATTGATTTAATTCAAGGTCTGTCTTTAGCATTTGGACCATGGGAGCTATAGATTGTTACCTCAAAGTTAGCGATATCATGTGTGTTATGCTTTGGTATGCCGGCGATGTCCCTTGACTGATAAAATTCGTTGACAGCTCTCATCATAGCGTCCCATGATGGTAGTTTTCTTTTGCCAGACAGCACTTGAGCTATCCATTTTGCTTGTGATTCAAAGAATGGAAACCCTATGAGCTACAAGAATAAAGTTAGTAAAATCTCTGTCAACAAATGACTATGAACTCAGTAGCCTAGTAGTAGGTAGCCAAATCCTTTGAGGTATATTCAATCAATCTAATGACTTTAGGAGGATCTTTAAGACGAATCCTAAATGTAAGTTATTTTTTTTACAATAATATATTTGTTTGATTTCTCATTCTCTCATCCACCCTTCAGGACTTGGAGTTGTCTCTGTAAGAATGCTTGGGGCCATGGTGGCTTCATGATTATGGCTACGATATTGATTGTCATCATTCATCTTTATGTTTATGCATGGCAGTATCTACACATCATGAATGGATATAGGAAATATGATTGCTTTTTAGCAGTAGTGATTATGATTGCTTAAGGTTGAGACTTATGATTACCTTCCTTGGAATGCCTACAAATGATAGTGATGAAGCAAGTGATGGAGGAAATGTGTGCTCATACAAAGGTCCCACTCTATCATCATCGATTGCAACTATTCCCTTGGTGTCAAGAAATGGGAATGAATATGAATACCTTCAAAGAAAAAGAAAGTATAATCATCAACATGGCAATATTTATTAGTATTCCTGAAATTATACAATATTGGTTGGCAGACAGCAAATAACTAACCAAGTTCATGATTTGCACTTTATATACAGCTAATCTTAGTTCCCAACAAATAAGTCATGGATGGAAAAGTAATCTGTAAGCCACACCAAATAGTTCATGGATGTCTCACCCGGTGCAATAAATGATAGAGTCTGCAATGACCCATGATCCATCGGCAAATAAAACTTTTCCATCTTCACAAAGAGAATCTATCTGAAAATACGCATCTCAACTTGGCAATCATTACTTCACATTAGCAAATAATGATTGATTATAGAAAAATAGCTTCATGCATGTGATGCTGTATGTATTTGCTTTAAATGTCTATACGTGCATGTATAACATGGTAGCATTTGCAGTATATGACTTGGGAATACCTGTAGATGTATGTGCAGATTTTGATATTTGGATATGACTTTTGAAAGACCTTCAGAGATTTGAAGGGATTTGGCACTGAGATGTACTTCTCTTGCTACATCCACCAGCTCCAATGATATGTCTTGGCCGCTAAGCGAGTTCCCAACAACTACCACTACCTGTGTGCAGTGTTTAAATAAAGTAACTTCTTGTTAGCTGTACTAGAAATTCGATGAGAAAATACAGGACAGTATACACGCAAAGTAATTTTTTCTACTAGCAATTTCCTCACAACATACAAATGTTCTATATTAATTCTGTAATTGGTACACATGTATGTTTTACACAAAATTTTAATATTTACATTGCTACTTTAATGTTAGACAGTGTGTGAGAATAAGAATTCATAACTTTGAAATGAGAAAATTCTTCCAACCTCATTATGAAATGGCTTGGGAACTCTATATACATGGCTGTGAATCTGCTTCCTAGTCCATCTATCCATTCCTTCACAAAACAAACAATAAGCATCAGAATCACACTAAGAATAAATCAATTTAATGCTATGCTCCCATGTCATTTCTACTGTTTTTGATATAAGAAAGTGAGCACTCACCTCTAATGCTTGGCAATCTAGGCTGAGAATAGTGACCAGTGGCTACAACCACTGCATCAAAGACCTCTTCCTTGGCCTTCTCACATTTTATGTTTTTGGACCTGACAACCCATTTCGTACCTTTTCGAAATTCTGGAATATCCACCATTCCCACATGTTCAACTCTAGTGTTGAACCTTATTAGCTCTCGCAATCCAAACCATTGACAGAAGTCTTTGAGATACAAGAGAAGTTCATTGTGGCCAGGAAACCTTCTCATGTCCCTTCCTTTCTTTGCCACAAATGGGAAGTCTGTGAAACCCATAATCTCCCTGGGAGAAGTAAGCCTAAGGGAGTCGTAGATACTACTATGGACTCTCAAGGGATTGAGCCTACCCAAGGCATCTTCATGTTCCACTCTATGGTCATATAGCCACTGCCCTCCAACGTCATGGTTCTGCTCTAATACCACGACAGAGTGACCTTCCTTTCTTAGCTCCCTGGCAGAAACCAACCCTGAAGGTCCTGCACCAATCACACAGACATGCTTAGAGTTGGTTTTTTCAGACACCATGTTTGGTTCTTTGCTGCAATATTTTGGCACTTGTTGTTAGTGGCTGGGTTGGGGTATTTATAGCTTTTCGGGAAGCCTTGTTGTGTGGAATGGAGATTGTAGCCTGTAGGAGGAGTACATGTATTCTGGTGAGATTTGGTAAACCTTAATGTTGATATATTAGTTTAAATAAACATAAAGCCTGGTAATAGGACATTGGGAAGCTTTTAGCTGCTTTACCTTTTTTATTTGGAGAGTGAAAGAATTTTATATAGAGGTGGAGGGTTACAGAACATGAGAAGTGGGCATAGGTAGCCGTATACAGCTGTACTCTGTTAGTTCCGGCAGCATCATTTTTTCTTTGTAAGGTTGCTATGTACGGTTGGAGATAAATAATAACTGCAATAACAGCGAAATTACAAACAAAGACAACTTAAGTCTTATATTGATGTTGTCTATTTTTCTTGATGAGGTGGGGATTCACTGCATGTGGTAACGAAAATTTGAGGAAATTGCGGCCCCCCTTATGTCAACAACAGCAAACACACAGACAGACACACAAAAAGGGGACTACAGTATGTAGAGTGTCTAGTCATTAGTCTTATAGAAATAGAGCTTTTGTTAAGGTAAGGACAACAGGAAGATAGGTTCTTTAGGACGGTTTTAGAGGAAGTGGTAGGCAGTTCAAAAGGAGGTTGTTAGAAGTAATGGCATAGGACACAAATAGAAATAAAGAGGAAGACAGCATGCATAATGCTGGAGACTGGGGCACCAAAATCTCAAACAAAGGCACGAAATGTCAGATGAGACCTCAATAAGGAACTTGGCAATAGAGGAAATGCCTGAAAGGACAAAACAGCACAGATGGATTTCGCATGACTTATATTCATTAGGAAGACAGTGATTGTCTCAGATAGTTTCGCGCACAACAATCCTGAGTTTGCTTGAGTTCTCTTGGCGCTTTACCACGGAGGACCAATGCAAAATTCCCCATTTATCGGATATTACGGATATTTTCATCTTTAATAAAATCCATAGGACACGTGAAATGTTGTTTATATTGCTCATCTTCAACTGTAACCAATCACTTAAGAAGTTCCTTGTTTTTCTCCATTTTTGTACTTTCTTAATCAAGACTCTCGTTGGAGCTTGGCAAACATTTGCATATTAGATGAAAAAGTTCAAAGATTTTCTTTAGCTCTCCTGATAATGTGTTGAATTCAAAGTAAGTGAACAGATTACATGGAGATAATCTTTTCCTTCCATTTTCCATAAGTATGTGTTTGCAATAATTATTTTTAGGGTTTTCCTGGCGGATAACATGAGGGCTATGGTTAAACAAGTATACAATGTGCCTTTTCTTTACTTGCTCTTTATTCATGTTTGTCACTTTATCACATGGGAATAATATTTTATTTGAATATTGTTAAGTACCCTTAACCTTCCACTTTAACTTTTGCTGCAGATAATCGAAATAAACAGAACGTTTACCAAACAATGCACTGAATGGTTGCTTAGCCAGTATCCTTTTAGCACTAATTAAAAACTCTTCCTATGAGTTAAATTTGTGCTAATTGACGTCTTTGATGTTAGGTTCAAATGCCAATATGACTTGGCCCTGAGGCAGCCTGAATACAGCTCCTGACTTTTATATTTCTCCATATTTACTTGGAATATGCTATTGCAGTTTTATTCAATAAAGTGAATGCTAGCAGAAATGACTTGGTTTTTTTTTTAAATGATGAATCATGGTGTGCTCACTTTTTTGTCCCCACTTTTGGATGCCCGCTTCTTGAAGCCATGGAAACATGCATGCAAGGACAAAAAGTCAGTATAATCATGAATGTGGTGATCATCCCAAATCGCCCCCACCCCTTATCTTTTGGAATCAAGAAGTTGCTTCTACACTAAAACTAGAGAAATAATCTTTTTTAATTAAACCTTGACATGTCACTGGGACCATAATATGGACATGTTGCCTGAAACTGGCCTTATTTTAATTTTATCTGTAGTAAAACACTGCAATAATGTTGCCAGCATTGATCCTAAATCAACTGAAAGATGAAACAAGTCTAGTGGCTCCTTTTGGGATCTGATCCTGGTTTGAAATTAAGCACATAACAACAAATCACATAAGATATTCTCTCATGTAACCCAAATTCTCGTTTCTAACTAGGAGATATCAAATGCCTAGAGTGGGGCCCTGTCGAAAAGAATCATTAAAGTGGTCACTGCAGGGGGGTTACCTTCCCCTCATCTTTTTCTGATTTAAGATACAAATATACTTGCTTCACGGAAAGGTATATATTAGCACAAAAGCTTCACTTTTTTATGCTTTAAGTTGTTGGGGTTGATCTATCTGACATCTGATCAGCTGCAACGCTTGTAACATATTCCTAATCTTTTCAGGGCCTCAATAGAGAACAACTTAGCGTACTTGTGGGGTTGGACTGTTTGCTTTCTGTGGGTGGAGGCAACTGTTTTATAAACTTGGGCTGCAGGGGATCTAAAGCAACCTATCTGATGGTCACAATTATGATTGGCCGACATGGATTCAGGAAGATGGGAAGCTTGCACGTCAAACTTATATGGATGGCTCTTATGATTGCTGTGGACTTGCAATGATGACAATAGTGCATGAGAAAGAGGTAACAGGGAAAGAGGTATGGTGATACAAAACTTCACTTCACAGTAAGCTTATTACATTATATTATGAGATTCTTTTAGAAGACCAGACTGTTGAGTTCCCGTGAAATTTATACCGTGTGATTATATTTGAAGGAGTGATTATATATGTATAGATTTTAGACCAAACTAAGGTAAACTTTTAACCTGCTGTCAGGGTTCGAACTCTTCTGTGCTTACCTGTCCTTGAAAACCTCTCCTTTAGATGGGCTGCACTTAGTATCTTCACATTAATAGCATCTGACGCCAATTAATATCATTTTGGGCCATATTTGAGAGTCCAATCATAGCCTCAGCCCATATTTACAAACAAAAGAAAAACACTTACTTTGGTTTAGGGCATGTTTGGCAATTCTAGATTATAGTCCACTTCGGTTATAATCCACTGACACCAAGCGGATTAAAATGTTAGGTGTCTGGTTAAGAAATTCATGAGCTTTTTGTTAAATTGACCAAAAAAGTCCTTTAAAATGGGAGGGGAGAGAAGGGGAAAGAAAATGTGAAAAACTAATGGGAATTTGTCATTTACTTGGTCAAACATGTGGCTTACAATCCACCCAAAAATAACCCATGAATCCTAGGTTATTTTTTGATGGATTACAATCCAAAATAATCCACTCAAAACGTGGTCACCGAACATGCAAAAGTGGATTATTATCCACTTTGACCAAGTTGCCAAGCATGCTCTTAAGTAGTCATGTGAGTTTCCCATGTCCCGTGAGACGTTTTGGGTAAAATTACTTTCCTAGTATTTTGTATATCTCGTCTATTTATTTTAATTTCCATGTACATATGTACAACGAGAACAACAACCCATTTGTCCCTAATTTTTGGGATTGACTATATGAATCTGAATCTCATTCTTCCATTTTCTTCTATTGAAGACCATTCCCTTCCATTAAGTTAAGTACTACTTTAATTGTTTTCAGACCAATTTCTCATAGTCCTATCCTCTAGTTATGCTTTCTCCATTAGTTATAATCTTATTATTTCTCCCAATTGGTGCTTTTAATGAACTTTGTTGCAGATGACCAGGTCATCTCAATTGATTTTTCTCTCATTTTATCTGGAGTAGGAGCAACCTCTAACTTCGTTTGTATGCCTTTATTTCTTATACCATCTACTAATGTATATCCACAAGTCCATCATAAGCTCATAACATTCTCTTTTTCGCTAAATATTTGTTTCATACTTATTGTTTTTATAGTTGCCCAACATTTTTTATCTAAATGCATTGTTGATTTTTTTAGTTGTCAGATAGACTATTTCTTTAATTTCATAAGTATTCTACAATCATAGGATTTCTGAAGCATTCCTCCATTTTAACCGTCCAATTCTGATTCGCAGAATGATATTACCCTCAATCACGCTATGTTGACGAATGACTATCATAAATAGTGACAGTGGTTGCTTCTAGGTAACTCTTGACTATCAACATGTACTACACATTTATCTTATTTCACAGAATTACTAAATTACCTTCCATGTATTATGTTTTGGCTCTACTAGTTCTAAATTTTTTATATTTAAGAGCTTACTCAACCACTCTACTTTATAAATTGTTTCTCTCCTAGTGTCATCAATTAATAACATGTCATCACCAAATAACATACACCATAAGACTTAGTCTTGAATATGTTTAGTTGTAACTAAAGAAACGATAAGCGTCAACAGAATCTTTAACTCAACAGTCCTAATTTTCTACACTACCTATAGTTCCTACCATGCATTATGTTTTTAGATTCTATCTTATGTTAGTTTATTTGGCTAGCATTAAACAACTTATGAAAATAACCTTGGCACCTCTATTTTTTGTTGTCATCCATTACTAAAAGCTTTTTATCTTCATTCTTGATACATCTAACGTTACCCATCTTCACTCATCATGCCAAGCTTATACTGTTTTCATTAATCTTTCCAAAACTTCTATTAACAACATTATAGGGTCCTATATCAATTGTAAACTCATGATAGTAAATTACATAAAATATTTGGTCATTTTTTCTTTTTTAAAAATCCACAGAAATTCATAATAGTTTCTTGAAAGTCACACACGAATAAATAGATAAATAAATAAAGTGTCATGTTCATGTGTGCTTCGTTGTTCCTTCCTCCTGTTTATTCGTGTATTCTTCATAATTGTCATTATCAAGCTGGGAATTTTATCCGAGAAATTGAACCCAACTCATACCTTACCTGGATGAGGACCTGTCCCCATTGTACATATAGGGTATAAATTAATATCCAGAGGAGTATGCTCGTATTTGTATGGTAAAGAACAAACTGAATATAATCCTATCTGATCTTTCACGAACACGTTTTGTGCATGTAATGTATCAAAGGAGTGAAACCCCTATTTGACCTAATTTTCAGAATTAGAACCTGAACTTGACTTGTAATAATTATTTATATATATTAAATCCACGTTAGTGCTTACATATATATTTGTCAGTAATGGTTCAAATCCCACAGACCTCAAATTTAAAAGCTGATTTTAAAAAAATTGGTACTGGCACGTGAGTTCAGGTTTCGGCCCATGAAAAGGGCGATCAACCCGCGGATGCATGTTAGACTATAAAATTATAACCCTCAACTCTCATCACAACTCCGGAGTTTTGGTGTAGTGATGGGGACTTTAAGACATAAAATACCTAACCTTGTGACAGTGAATTTACTTAAATATTTTATGTCACTGCCTTTGTCTGCCTTTGTCACCCATTGTGATTGATACAAGTATTTCTCGGATCATTTATTTAACTTGTTAGATATTTATCATTTGCTCTAAGACTGAACTTTAAGATATTCAATTATGTTGAGAACATCAACCTCTATCTGATAAAGTAACCTACCTGTACATGATATTTGCAAACATGGAAATTGATAGTTCGGTGGTAAATGTTGACGCTCATTGATATTTTCTTTTTATTTTTATTCTGTTTATGAGCCTACATTTCTACCTCTCAAACATAACTTCATCCTTTTTGGTGTTCCATTTTCTATTCTTCCTTGTCTTCTCTCTAAAAGGTCCTTCTCATTTAAATCTATATGAATCACCAAGATAGCGATTGCTGCTTAAATATAGTCTTCTACTTTCTAATCATCCCTAAAGTACAAAAACGTTGCCTTTGCTTATTCTATCTGAAGCCTTCAGACAGTAATCTGTCATCATTGATAAAATTTTACATGACAAAGCATATACATATAATCTCCGGTGCTGTCTGATTTCTAGAAGGACAAAAGAGATGTACTGAACTTCTAAGCTTGTGACGGAACCTTAAAGCCATACTGGTCCTAGTCACAGAATTCACAATTTCTTTGAAAAATTGTTCTCTGCATATAATATTCCTTGGTTGTGGATAATCCAAGTTTTCTTCATGTTAGTTTTGCAGCTTAATGCTACTCCAAACTCAAAGGTCTTACTGAATAACGGAACCTGTGATACTTGCTCAATTTTTTCAAATACACTACTTTGCAATTACCATAAGAGAAACTATCAGGTGATCCAAGGTTGAAGAAATCTTAGTTTAATCTTCAAACACAATTTTTTCTTTTTGATTGCTGATCTGAAGGTTCTTTTTCTATCAGCATCAACCATCCAGTGAACGCTGTCCACTGAATAGTTTCTCCTGTAATTATGATGCGTATAAAGGTGAAAGCCCACTTGATCATTGCACAGAGCTTCTCCCCACTTAATGTAGGAAACTACAAAACCTAGCTCCTGTCTTTTTGTATGCCTTCAATTCTAGAGGAATATTGGTACTAGAAGCTCCAAAATCGGAGGGCCCCTTGTATTAGACAGTTCTAGTAGATGCTACTCATTTTGCTGATTCACCGGACAAATAATCTTGGTTTAAATCATAACTCTTCAATTTGCTTTGTTCAATTGGAGGCATTGGCGTTTGGTCAAGGAACGTTTAAGTAGACATTAGTAGTAGGCAAACCCCCTTTGTCTTCTTGTTTATGATTGCACCCTTCTCTTGTACATACTGGTACGGATAGAATTATTCCAGTTTATATATA
>JBAKGM010000139.1:23042152-23069618 GCA_037177215.1 Asparagus racemosus
ATTGTTGCAGTCGGAGTGGCCGATATCAAGGATGAGTTCTGCAATTGAAGAAACATCTGGTACCGTGCATACTCATCGTCGGATATAGTAACTCTAGAGCTACTCGCGGTCGCTGGAGTCGAAGGAGTCTGAGTTAGTGTACTCTCGGAAGTGGCCGCAACATGAACTAAAGGCTTGAAGCAACCCTACAGCAACGGACAATTGTACTTGGCTTGACCCTCCTTCTTACAGTATCGGCAATAGATTGGCCTACCACTCTGCTCAGTGGAAGACCCTCCAGTGCGGCCTCCATTACATCCTCCTCTCCCAGCTCCGCGACCGAAAAAGCCTCCACGCCCGCGTCCTCCTGAGGACGGAGTGTAAGCTGCTAAAGCGGAGCAGTCTGAGGAGTCACTGGGACGATGAGAGCCATCGGGAAAGGACCGCTATAGCAAACTGTAGGTCTCAGCAAGAGAGTTAGCAGTAGAACTCCCACGTATCTATGGACGTGCTGAAGAAAATTCATGTGGGACTCCACCAAAGAAATACAGGACCGCCATCTGCTCTCTCTGTAGCTGCATCTGCTGTACATCATTGGTAATAGGGAACAGGGTATTCCACTCCTCATGCAATCGCTGAAATTCAGAATAGAAATTTTTCCAAGTGTGATCCCCTTTCTGGACCCGGGTCATCTCCTACTAGATGTCATAAGCTCGGGAGAGATTACCCTTTTCAGAGTAGAATACTGCAAGGTAGTCCCAGAGCTCTTTTACAGTCTTTGTGTAAAGCACCATATCTTGAACACTGGTCTCCATGGCGTTGAGAAGCTGGGTGTAGATAATGGCGTCATCTCCTTCCCAGTCCTCTGTGATAGGTGAGGGTGGTTCCTTAAGATGTGGTGCTTCTTCCTCCTACGCTTCAAACTCATCTCAACAATAGTCTTCTATTGCATGTAGTTGTTGTCATCCAACTCACGGTCTGTAAGTTTAGAAGAAACGACTTCCTGAATACCAGAATTGGGTTTGGTATCATCCGAACCAGCCATATCAACAAACTATCTCAAATACGCACCCAAATAATGAAACCCAAATACTACCTAAATACCAAACCCCACAAACATATCAAAATAGAAACAGGATCTAATTTATCATATCAAGGGATGTAGAAAATTTCGGCAGCACCTCCGGTGCACAAAAGACACAACAAGAAGACTAGATCGCAATAAAATTTCCCACCTCACCAAGGAAACAAGAATCTGAAGTAAATATCTCAACAAAATAGGATATTTACTCTTCCTCTCATCAGTTCTAGGACTGACCTGTCGAGAGAATCTAAAAAACTATTACAAATCACACAAATGAAATATATTTTTTTCCTTTTTCTTTTTTTGGAACAGAGACCCTCTTTCCGACGACTAAGCGAAGGCGGAGATGAACAGTGAGGGCGGTGATGAACAGTGCTTTCTGCACGAACAGTGATAGCGGCGATGAATAGTGTTTTCAGCTGAAAGTTTTTCGTGGACAGTGACGTGGCTATGAACATTGTTTTCAGCGAAAAGGTTTCGATGGACAGTAGCAATTTTTTTGGCGGCTAGGGTTTTGGAGGCTCTGATACCATGTAAATTGGATTTCTTGTGAGCTCAAATCTGAGTCTCTCCTGTAGATCTATATTTATAATATTAGGGTTTACATTTTACATATAAGTCCATGCATATTTATATATTTCCAACACCACCAAGAAGTATAGGAAAAAGACTCCATGAAACAGAAGCCGTTGTCTCTCTTCAAGATCCAGGAGTCCAAGATACATTGGAGGATTTTCACCCCTTCATGCTTCATCGACAACGTGATCTCTGCAGGCATAACGTTTGATGATCCAAAGCACTTTCTACAGATCTATGTCTCAAAGAGTGTAATATGTTCCTAGTTTCTGTGTTTATTTATTTATTATTGTGAACTTGTGATCACGGTAGATTGATCGAACATGGAATCTCAGTCTTAAAGGGTAGATTGAGTGGAGAGATTATCTAGAATGATGGCTTGTTGCCTATTGAGATCGACGTAGGATCAGGTGTAACAGGCTATTTTTGGCCGGACAAACTTGGAGGGTTCTGATACTTTTCTAGACAGTGGAAGCGTGGAACATCTCTAGGGGTGAGATAAAGGTGTGGTTGTAGGCAGGGGCCGAATCACATAAACCTTTTGTGTTTATGGTATGCTTTTGTCTTTCATTATTGGCTTCCACTGATTAGTTGTTTAATTTTAACTAAAATGTTTTTATTTGCCAGAAACCCTGTTCCCCCCCCCCCACCCCCGTGCCTGTACATCCTAACAGAGATGATTGACTAATATATTTGTCAAACTATCCACCGTAGAGCTGCATGCCTGAATAGTACAATCATCTATTGTTTCTGATTATTTCAAGTCTCTTGGTTCCATAGGGTTCCTCTGATGAGAAGATCTCCTATATCATGATGTTTTCTTGGTCAAATACTGCCAAATTGGCCTCCATGATCAATGGACATTGGACAATGAACTGAAACAATTAATATTACATTGTATATTTTTAACAGCTTTTAATTCTCTAGTCAGATTTTTAAAGTGGCTGTGTAGGCACTTTGGCACTCAGTAATCAACCACTTCTTTCCACTTTCGAGCATGTCTTTTTTTATTGGATGTAATTTACCTACTAACAAACGTGACATGAAGAATAAAATATTGGTAGAAGAGTGTACGAAGCAAGGTCACCTGAGAGCGGGACGAAGTGTGGTTTCTGCTGACAGCATAGCTGCAACAGTCAAAGCCTGGGATAAACAATCTAACTCATTCGCCTCAATTAAAGTCCTTGAGAGTGAAGGCTCCAGTGGAAGTTCTGCGAAAATTAGAGATTTGAGGAACTCACAGTTCAAAGATTGAAAAATGATGGTACGATGGAAGAAACCATAGATTTCTGGCAGAAAAAGAAAAAAAATTATTATAGCCTATATCTTATGCTACAATGTTTCCATTAATGATGCTAAAAACTTTAAATCAATGCTACACAATTAGCAATTGAAAATTAGAGCTCTAATGCAAGTATAATCCATTACAATTTAAAATAATATTTAGTGCAGGCACAAGAAATGGAATACAATCCCATGAACACATGACAAATTTGAAAGTGTGAGCTTTCAAAATACAATACCCATGAGGTACTTCATCACATTTATGCCAAACCACATTTATGCATCCACGTGACCGAGGTTCAAAGTCAATTTAATAAGTTCTTTAAAAGGCATCAAACATAGATATTTGTCAATCAACCACAAGTTGACAAGTAAGAAAACCAGATACATTATATTAGAAATTTCTAGCTTTGTAGAATTTTCAGTGGAAACCACTTCCACATGCATTTTATCAAACTGACATTTGATTCAAGGGAAACAAAAGAAATTGGAGATGAAGCCTACATTTATGTTACTATAGAACTTCTTTAGACAGGAAAGACTCTTTAGCCGACTTATAGTTGATGAACACAATCAAAGTTTAAACGTGCGCGTCAGTTTCTTCATATATGTAACTTTTACCCTAAATACAATTCCATATTGCTTTCCTTGGGGCAGAAAAAAACTACGTAGGGCCTGACCGTTTCTTTTTTTTTTTTGTTTTTGTCAAACATACACAATTTGAAATAGTGAGTTATATTGTTTAGGGTTTTCTTTTCCTAGAAATTACCTTAAAAATAGGGCCATTTTACCAAAACAACCTTTCATTTTCAATTTATACATAAACCACCTTTAAAGTGGCTTATTGTTCTAATCGACGACCTCCAAGACAAAATTTTCACTTAAAACCCAAAAATACCCTTACAAACTCACATTCAAGACACAAGACTCACTTTGTTAATGTTTAGTTCTAGTTGAGATATAACTCACGTACCTTAAACATTAATTTTTAAGATTATTTTTTGTTTTTTTAAGTGAAAATTTGACTAGAAGGTGGTTGATTGGAACAAAAACCCACTTGAAAGGTGGTTTACGTATAAATTGAAAATGAAAGGTGGTTTTTGTATAATGACCGTATTTTTAAGGTGGCTTCGGAAAAAAAAACTATTGTTTATATTACTGATCTTAAATCTGCTGGCTGTATCAAACATGTAGAATTAATCTTAGTTTAAAGTGTAAACTCTAAAATACATATCAATACAACCTTATGCAATCAGTTCATTGTGCACTAGGTATATAGTGTATTAGAACTCCACAGTGATTAAGGTTAAAAAGATGATGCAGGACTTGGCCCCTGCTTCAGTAAGTCATGGTTAAACTTCCTGCATCCATGCCCTTCATATTGTTATCTGAAAGCCTTAAATCCAGTTCCTTAAGCTTCAATTTCTCGCAAAAGAACAAAAATCTGAGTGATATTCCTACTTGATAACTATTAATAACTGGAAATACATTGACCCAGGTTCCTACTATGTTTAAGCTTCTTCTAGACTTCAAGTAAAAAACAACTTCAACACCTTTTCAGCTACTATTGTAGATCAAGTAGTTTGTGCTAGTGTGCAAGTATGTGTCGGTTGGTCTGACCTTTTACAAGTCATGTGAGAGTGTAATCACCGAGTATGAGTATGACAACCCACATGCGCATCTAAAAAGGATGCTTCATTGTTGTAGTAGTTGATTTGGGGCATTTGGCAATTAAGTTGGAGAAAGGTCCCATTAATAAACCTAACCAGTACAATGAAATCTGAAACTACCCACTTGTGTCACTTAGGATGAAATATGGAGATATAACCGCCTACAGTACATGGAAATATTTTGGTGTGACAAAACCAGGTTTGCTTACCATGTTGATCTATCATTCTATATCAAGTATCAACTACTTGCATGCAAGCATAAACGACTATAATATTGTACACACTGTCTGCAAACCAGAACCTCATGATATTGGTCAGATTGAATTTTTCTTCATGAATCATCAGTATGGTGCATATCGAGAAAATGATGCTACCAGAGGTAAACACCATTGATTGCTGGGTTGAATCGCTATCAATTAATATCTTCCTTTTTTTCTAAGAAGGTGCTTTTAGCAGAATGTCGAGAGGATATGGACATATATCGAAATATTACCAGCCATCGTTCGCCCTATATTTGTTATCCGCCCATTTTCATCAATTGCATCAATGAGATACAATTGCCTCAGAGCATCCTCCAAAGATTCGCCTGCATAATTATCTCTTCTCAATCATCAATGTTGGAAGTAGAAGACACAAAGAAATTAAAGCAATTTTCTTCTTCAGGACAAGGACATGGAGAAAATAAAAAGTAGAAAGGAGAGGAGTCCATAGTTCTTACGTGATGGTGGATCCAGAAAGTCAAACTTCAATATGTCAATGTCGGACAAGTTTAGAGACTTTAGATAGAGAACACTTCCAGCAAGGGATGATCGCTGAATTTCAGGCACTGTTGCATCAAGCAACTCCTCATGGTACACAGAGGCAGGGTATAATCTGTAACATTTTCCCGGACGAGTTCTTCCAGCTCGTCCAGCACGTTGATCTGCTTGCACTCTAACCATACAAGCCAAAGGTTAAGATAAACCATTCATCAGATTCAGTAGTTAAAATATGTACATTGTCTCCAGTACAAAACAGTAATCCACTTTTGGAGTTCACTGCTGTGGGACTGACTAAATTAAGAGGTATATGGTGCAGAAACATAACGAGATACAAAGCCTAAGAATGCAGTTTTACATTACCAAACTATTGCAAGTTACTAGCCCTAAGGCTTAATTCAGAACATATAAAAAGATAGGTAATAGCATTTGACAGCGCAGAAAAAGAATTTAAACAGTCAAAAGGAATATCAATATCTTACAGAATGTTGTATATATCCTTAATGCTTTGAACGCAATTATGACACCGTAATTGAAAGAGAGTCTATTAACATATGCATCAATTTTTGTTCATTTCTGATGCAGTAAAATATTGAGTATCCATTAAACATACAATGTACATAGATCATAGCGATAAAAAGAAACGTAACTGGTCTGAGACTCTGAATGTAGAGGTATTTGCAGGATGCTATAAAACTGAGTGGAGATGAAGTCTGCAAGTTCAGGCTCAAAGTGGTGTTGAGGGTTCTAGTCAAATTAGTTAACTAGACTTAATGAAGATGGTGGAAATAGGTTTAAAGCAGGGAGTATTCAAATAAAAGGAATAAACAGTACATGAACAAATATAATTCTCACAGGAGACCATTTGTCAACATGAACTTACGATCTCATATAGATTTAACTGTTCACTGAATCACAAGTGCAAGAGGTTTTTTTTATGTTGGAATTGGATATATTTAGTGTATTGAAGTATTCAAGGTTTTGTGGCTTTGTTGTAGATATCCTGAATTCCTAAATTCAAATATGTACTATTTTGTAGTTATAAAGATATGTGTTTATAAAGATACAAGAATTACTTTTCTGCTACCGAAGGTTTAATTATCACAATCTATTCTAACTCTAAGAGTTAATTTCAATTGAGAGTGTTTTTCAATTCACAATTTTTTGGTGTTGGACTCTGGTGAATAAGTATTCCACATTGGATTGAAATTCCTCAACCGGAAAACAAATCAAGCACGATTTAGGTGAAATCATGGAGCTGCAATTCCATACGTTCTAATACATCCAACCAAAGGAACCATAGATCATTCATCTTTCACATGAATTCAGAGGTATCAGGTATGTAACTCCCTCATGCATGTACATAGGGAGGGAGACTCATGAATCATAATACCATAGAAGGGAAGAGGGCGTGAGGGATGGTTCGCTAGTGCGAGTTGTTGGTGGTGTGGTGCTTGACCAAAACATTCATTATAAATGAACTACCAATTCTTTTACCAGTCAATTCCTACTCTACCGCTCCTTCTGCTCAGGTTTCTTCATTATATTTGAAAGACTAATCAATTTCCCATACTTCTTTTAGCTTCCTTTCACTTCTACCTATTATATTTTGTTTGAAGATTTGTCTTCCACCAGATTCTAAACAGCAAAAAGATATTGTGAATAAGCAAAGCTATTAGACAACTTATACTATGTGGATCCTAGCATCCATATAAAGACTTTCTATAGCGCTTTAAGCATAAAGAAGACATGCTGGAACAAAAATAACCATAGACAGCAAATGAAAATGAAGGTACCTGCTAATCTGTACAACATCAAGAGAATACATTCCCGTCGATGGGTTGTATTGGCGCTGCTTCACATAACCAGAATCAATTACATACCTGTGAGGAATGGAATGGTTAACAGTAAGTAAGAGAATTTTGAAAATTTGGCTATTTCATGACAAAAAAGAAAAATATGATCAGGTAGAAAGTTCTTATGTCGTTATAATTTTAATTATATAGGATGCATATAAATATATGTGTGTAAAATACTTTTGAAAATTTTGGTGGCTTCATTGAATTGTTAGTAAATTGCATAAGCAGGGTCACAGTTTTTCTTAATCAATTTCTCACACCAAAGTAGCATAAACTGGGCAAGTTGAGAGGTTCTATGTATGTTATTTTCAGAAACAAGGCTTTCTGAGATAATGAAATTGCACCCAGTACAGAAAACTGTAAGTTCATCTTCTTATTTTTTCTTGTCATTACTTTTTATCCGCTGTCTTGCCCTTTTCATCTATAAGCATGACCTCCAAAATTCCCATAGTGTATAGTGCATGGTTTAAAATCCAAATCTTGATAATGATATCAACCTTTCTAAGCTATTTTCTTTATCAGTAGTGTCAGACTTTTACCAGTTTCAATTGGCATCTTAGATCTTTTAAAGCTTAATTTTAAAAAGTAATAAAGATGGCTAGCAACTCTTTGGCATGTCTTAAAACATTTTATGGTATTTATAGTAGGTTAAGATGTGATTCATTATCATAAGATTGAATGATTGAGGCTGCAATGATTTCAAAATAGACAGTAAGTGTATTAATAAACATAACAAGAATGAACAAGGAGATGAGTCATATATCTTAATGACAGAAATCTAATAAACTTATATGCATAGACTAGAAACTGATTGTCTGGATCATTTACCAATTGTATATTGGCATGTATTTGCTTCAACTGTCAGGACCAAATGAAGATGATGTTTAATCAAAGTACATAGAGCAAAATGCAGAAAATGTTTGATCACTTAACCTACATCTGGTAATTTTTTCAGAAGTACCTATCTATTTGATATATTCATAAAATTCATAAGTAATGTCGAATCAGAACATGGCCGATGGACCAAATGACATGGACAAAAGTTGGGAGATTCCTTTTTCTCTCGATCCTACTTATCTCATGGTCATGGAGCCCACCACAAAGTCGTGGTCCAATTACCCGTCACAGATCACAATTTGTAGGTACCAAGATACAAGGAAGAGAACTAAAAAACAAATTGAAAATGAACGATCTGCAAACAATCACTTAACATCATTAATAATAGGAGTTATATTAAATTGTAGAAGCAAAATACATTGAAGAACTAAGAGACAAACAGAAAACGGAGCAGTAAGCAATGATCTCTTACACGACTCCATCTACAGTCAAGGAAGTCTCAGCTATATTGGTAGCTACTATAAACCGCCTGCAATTTGGGGGTGCTGGACCAAATACACGTACCTGTGTTTCAAATAACAAGCTTGAGGTAGTTAAAAAAATTAATCTTGCATGTTATTTCCTAGTTTAACATCAGATATTTCAAACAATAAGTATTGTATATATCGAATGAATACTGTCAGAGTTTAACCAAGGTTCTGCTAGTGAATTGCTAAATTAATAATTGTAAAGATGACAATGCATGTGAAACTATTGCATCTAATGTGAAACAAATACCCAAACACTAAGGTGTGAAGTTTTATCCAGTGCTAAGCGAACTCGAAGGTATGAAGCCTTTAATCTTATCTAATTTTCTTACTAAGGATCACCAAAACCTTAGGCACTACTTCTTCCACTCAAATACTAACTGTCACCAAATTTGTGCACCACTAATATATTGATCAAAGACATTGGTTTCCATACCGGCATACCCTCAGCACATAGGCCTTCCAGTGTGAAATCTGGGTTTCTGACAAATATTCATACATATATTACTAAACCACTTCCTTTTCTTCTCATTTCATCTGGGTGACGACACACGTCTTTACCTAAAGACTATTTTATAGGCAACTTCTTATCTCATCTTTGAGTTTAACCTAACCCCATCCTCTGTACCCACAACATAGTTATGCCTTTGTGCATTCCCATGTCCAGTGTTCATTCCATAAATGGTATTTTCCCTTCCCAATTGAAATTAAAAGACAAAACGATAACTCATATATGGTCAAACACCAATGCCGTTATTTAATCCTGCACCATGAACAGGAAAGATACTGAAAGAGAGAATCCAATAAGGAATATGAATCACAAATTAAGGAAGAAGAAACATTGTGCAAACAGATTGATTAGGACAGAAAAGAAAAAATATACCGGTTCGACTCATACGAATACACATATATACATACAAATACAGGCACCAGGATTACTGTTCTCTTAACAACATGAATATAAGCTAAGTCCTGAGAAAGAACATTAGACAGGTAGTAAAGAAGCTGAAACATAAAGTACTTCAGTAACAACTGTGATTCCAAGAAAGGACTTTGTACGTAAATTGTTTTTACCTTGTTTCTAAATGCATGTGTTTCACATGTTGACCAATTTCAGTGTGATTTTCTCAGATTTCAATTTTAACAGAATCAAGAAGAATTTGAAGTATGCATTGTTTGCCGGCCATCTTGTATGTTGATGGTATAACAATAAGAAATTTCAAATACGAGATAGAATAGTTGCATGAGGTTCAATTCTTTTCAACAATGTCATACCCAAGCGATTGCTACAGCTGAAGTTAAATTTTTCTAACTAAATTAACTTAATTCATGTCATACTTCACCATCGTCCTTCAAAAATAATTCTCAGTCTTGTATCATTAGATTAAAAACCAAAATTACCTATTCTAGAAAATTTCCTCCGCAATACTGAAACCAAATCAAAGCTTGAGCAAATTAAATGAAATTTTTTATGCATAGTTATATTTTTAGGCATATATATTGCCACTCTTGCTATAGAAACACACTCTTTCGAATAACTACATACTGAACTATAGCATATTTTGTAGCTTTAGTTCCGATCTAGGTAAGACATGCATGTCCTTTTTCTCATGGCTGCTGGGACAGAGTTGCCCAATGCTAATTCAGCATACACGATCAATGCTTCTTTTCCTAGAAAAAGTGCATGATTCATAGGCCTTCTAACTCCATTCCGCATAACTCCATAAGGCTTTTGCCCATTGCGGAAGATTTCCTGCTACTGCCTCACTGACTTGGGCCACGTCCAAGTGCAAGTGTGGCTTATCACCCTTTCACGATCATCCCCTTGGAAAGCAATTGCCTCACCATACTATTACAGCATGTGAGGCCCAATCCTCGGGCAAATTCCTCCTTTTGCTCCCCAATTTACAGGCATCAGCAATCATTTCCAGTTGTAGTTCCAAAGTCATTCAGTTCACAAATAATTCTTTACTGATAATTTAAGTTCTAAAGCCAAAAAGGCTCAAAAAGATATTCATTGAGCAGAAATACTAATACATTTTAGAGGAAAAACATTCAATTGAGCACAAAGAAAACGGAACATCCAGATTTAGATTTTACCCAGTGTTTCAAATAAGTTTCAAATAAAGAGGTTTCAGTTTATAGTCATCAGTATTCCAAACTTCTCAAGAAATGGTAATGTAAGAAGAATAAATATTTACCTGCATTTCAGGAGGTAAAGAGCCATGAAGCGGAAGAACTAGAGCATCCATAACAGAACCTTCCTCAAGGCGTTGAATTCTTTCCTCCAACTTCGACACAGTTTTCTCTATATCATCCTAAAGCCAATCATTCTTTGATAATCTTAGCGAGACATAGATTACACACTACTTATAAGTTTTCTCATATCAATCTGATATTATCATGGAAAACAACTCAGAGAATTTGAGCCTAGCGCTTGGATAGCGGTGAAGGATTTCTGAAAGATTGAGCTGATGGCAACAAACAGAAGAAATCATAGAAAACAAGAGAAATCCAAGCATACCACTCACCTGTCCAGTCATGAATATTAGGATATCACCAGGTGGCTCACGAATGTGTATATCTGTTGACAGCAACAAAATTTGTAAACGTAACAGGAGAAGAGATAGATGGTGGGTCAAAAAAAAAGGAAACTAAAAGCAAGAAAGTTCTGCATGTATCAAGATAATCAAACTGAATCCCTTCGAATGTCAACCTATCAACAAATATGTATTCCACAAGAGAGAGAGAGAGAGAGAGAGAGAGAGAGAGAGAGAGAGAGAGAGAGAGAGAGAGAAGGAGAAGGCGAGATAGATAGTTATATTAAAATTAAATAGCAAAAGCACTTATTGAACCAGTAGATGGGATAATACACCATGACTGCATCAAAAGGCACTTGCAAACTTCATGAAGAAATCTACTAACCAGCAGAGTTAAGTAGAAACACAAAAGGACAGATGAAAATAGAGTTTTGGAGAATACCATATGCTACTCTGTGCAATAATCTTCATGAAATTTAGCATAAGTGTGCTGGCAGACCAAAAATAATAATAATAATAACAGCCACACTTAAGGAAGAAAATGTATTGCATCAAGAATGAACTAAACCAACATCTTTGGCATGATTATATAATAATAAGCATGGGAAAATGTAGATGTGACATCACAAATGAGAATGAGAAAGCAAATGTGCATCTGACATTTGCTAATCTTTTAGAAATTAGCATACAACACTGTTATGGCTGGCCACATACAATTATTTTTATTTGATAATTGAACAGTGGGTTAGAGCCTTGGAGGGGGAAGTCACAAGCATGAGGTATTAGGAGGGTGCTCTTGGATACTCTCATTGATCTATATCATACGTTTTTGTACCAACAACGCCTTCTAGATCAGAGACAACACCCTTCCTCCAATTTCTCTTGCCAAGGAAACTAACACGAAAACAGAAGGCCGACATCTGCATTGACTACATGCAAAGTTTTGTCCATCTTATCTATTGAGCATTCTACTCTACACAACTCCAGTTTGATGGAGAAGGCTAGACGATGACGAAATGCAACTCTGGAAGAATTTAACTTTGATGAACAATTCCATCATAATTTAGCTTTTGAATGTACTTGAAACCTATTCATACAGATAGTTACAGTATGAATTAATCATAGTGACACTTTGTTTTTAGAAATAAAAGTATGTTTAGCTTAACCTTATGCAGAACTTGTGTGAAACAAGGTTAAGCAAACACACATTTTGTTTGATATCTCCTAAACATGGTCCAAAAACACTTGTTCTGGTGCACAAAGACAAAAACTATTGAAGCAATGGGATCATAGCTATCAAAAGGAATAAAATAAGAAATTGAAGTTATGCTATCATAGTATTTGATCAAAGTATAGTTCCAAACTGCTTGAGGAATAGTTGGATGTGATCCAGGATTTGAAATGCTGGTTAAGCAAGTGCGAATCTATTTTCTAGCATACAAATAAGTTGTATCTGTATAACCACCACACTAGAAAGGAGAACATTAAAGAAAATGACGACTAAAGATCAACAACTTATCCATACCCAGAGCAGTTTTCAGAGAAGATTCAAGATAACTTGTCGGACGCTCTGTGCTATATAGCTTCCCCACAGGAAATAATGTGCCAGGTATGTTTAACACAGGGCAACCTGAGAAAAAGTTTGATACTTTGACACCATCCAAGGTTGCTGAAGTGATGAGAACCTTTAGATTTGACGAGCGTAACTTGATTAAGCGCTTCATTAACCCTAGCAATATGTCACTACCAATCAGAAAAAAAGGAAATGCTTAGAAACTAATTCTCTGATCAAAAATAAATATGTAACTTAAAAAAAATCCAACTCCTAACATATAATTTATTGTCTTACAACATAAATAACAGACAAACCCAATAACAAGCTATTTATCTACAGAAAGAGGGCACAATCTGCAGTAATTGATGTATTTCCATTTAGTTCTAAAAGAAAAATTAGTTCACAATTCAAATCTATAACACGCGCACGCGCACGTGCTCCCGCACATACATGTGTGCGTGTGTGTAGAGAGGGAGGAAGGGAGGGTAGGAGAGAGGGAGGGAGGGAGAGTTAGCATTCAGGAAATTGAATAAGAATGGGGATAAGTCTGAGAGTAGCCTTATGCCACCAAATGTGAAATAGCAACAAGGTTTCAGGCTATTAGCTATGAGATAACAACAAGGTTGTAGGCTAGTAGCTATTACGTTTTGTACCATGAGAGGGAGAGAGGGAGCCACCAAATGTGAAATAGCAACAAGGTTTTAGGCTATTAGCTTTATGGTTTGTACCATGAGAGAGAGAGAGGGAGCCCCCCAATGTGAAATAGCAACAGGGTTTTAGGTTATTAGCTAAGAGATAGCAACAAGGTTTCAAGCTATTAGTTATTACGATTTGTACCGAGAGAGAGAGAGAGAGAGAGAGAGAGAGAGAGAGAGTTCAGGAAATTGAATAAGAATGGGGACAAAGCTAAAAGTAGCCTTATGCCAGCCAAATGTGAAATAGCAACAAGGTTTTAGGCTATTAGTTATTACTGTTTGTACTATAAGACCATTATAGTCATATCTTATGTTTCAGTAGGGTTTTCTTACAAGATACTTTTGGGCGGCTCCAATACCCAACTACAGTAAACCTATTAGGCTTCATTATTTTTTATACCGTGAAAAAGAAGTGAAGGCTTGTAACTTGTCTAACATAACTTAAAGAATCATCTCATCAATAATAATAGAAGGTAACGTATTCCATTAGATCTTTGCTTCTTTGTGCTATTTTCCCCACCTCTAGAAGACTTTGGAGGATACTATAGAAAAATGTAAAAAGCAAAGTTATTTATTCATCTAACCCTAATCTCTGTTAAATAGAGATTAGATGGATATTATAAAATAGGTAAGAGATAAAATCATATCAAATCACATCTCACAATATCTCAATAATATCTCCTAAACCTAAATAGCGATAATATCTAACAAGGATATTTAGTTCCCTCTTTTGGATGTTATTTATAATATTATATATACAAAGAGACTTGTCTTTAACCAATGTGGGACTAAACACACATAAAGAAACAACTCTCAATACTCCCCATCAAGCTGAGCATATATATTATATATGGTCCATTTATTACAAATAAAGTGTGCACACTCTAATCTGTGACGAGGCTTTGAAAACTTAAAGTAGTCTTGATCTTTTTATCTTTTACTTGGATGTCTTCAAATCAGCTGATCTTTTTTAGGTCTCCACCAATCAATAGATCCTTTTTAGGATCTACTAAACAAATGATCATCTTCAAGGATCCATCAACAAACGTTCCTCTCAGGAATACACCAAACAAATGATCGATCCTCTCAAGGATCTGATCCTTCTTAAAGGATCCAAAAACAAATGATACTTTTTTAGGGATCTAACAAATAAATGATCTTCTTCAGGGATCCATTAATAAACGATCCTCTCTAGGATCCACCAAACAAATAATCCTCTTTAGGGATCTATCAACAATCGACTCTCTCTAGGATCCATCAAATAAATGATTCTCTCAGCGAATCAACCTAACAAGATAGTGACGATGTTGTCAACAAGTTGTGTAGGCAGTGTGAAGGAAGGCAAATCAGAGTGACGTAGGCGACAATGAGAACATGTATATTGGGGATGAGTATTGCCATCAATAATAACAATCTTCATCAACAAGTCAATCAAAAGCCGAGTGAACAAGGAACAAAGAACTGTTCACGGCAAACAGTACGGAGTAATGTTCACTGTGAACAGTACGGGCACTGTTTACTGTGAACAGTACGGGCACTGTTCACTGTGAGCAATAGTCACCTGGACGGTGCGGAATGAAAGGAAGGGAGAGTGGTGAGGGATTGGGGGGCTAGGGTTTTGTGGAGGGTAAGGTTTGTGTAACTCTGATACCATGTTAAAAGAAATATCAGAGAGAATATTTAGTTCTCTCTCTTGAATGTTATTTATAGTATCATAGATACAAAGAGACTTGTCTTTAATCAATGTGGGACTAAACACACATAAAGAAATAACTGTCAACAGTGGTTAAAGACGAAAATTATAAATTGATATTCTAATATGTTTTCTACAAATTGTGCATCTCTTTTAGGGACCGAAACCTGGGCATTTTTGCAGCGATACATTTGCTTAACCCACTTTTAAATGCTAGTCTGATGAGACGCAAACCTACATGCCAACTTAAGATGTCTTCACTATAGTAAAAACTCTGAAATTATGATAGAAGTTGAGGACTATGGTTTTATATTTTAATAGATTCCGAGAGTAAGTGTTTTCTTCTTCTTCTTCTTCTTTGTTGATGGGAGCTTGCATTGAACTGGGTAAGGAAACGATGATGGCAGTTATAGATATTCGCAGAAGTCACGGGCAGCCATAAATAAATAAAAAAAGTGTTCTTAATTTGTTTCTAGTTGCATGAAATGTTGGTGCATTTTTTCAATTTTTGAGCTATTCATCTGTCTACTTATTAATTTTCCTAGGGGCACATCAGAAACTTTTTTCAATGTCCTCATGGTCAAATGAGACTCTCAATCTAAATGAGGTACAAACACTACTAAGAAAGCACATTTCACCTGCCGGTCTTGTCTCTTGCTCTGCTTCTATTAGTTCTTTCTTCCGGGGGGACTTCTCGGGTACTTCTCTCTGATGTCTCTCTTGTTAACCTTGACCTCTTGATGTTGAACTTGTACCCTTTGCGATTCTTATTTGTCAAAGATTTACTTCTGAAATCTACTGCTATCATTTCTTATTCAGGGCACCAAGTCACGAAGTGCACAACCAGATGGAACACTTGCATAGCCTTTTTTCCCCCCCTTAATCAGTACAATTACGTCATCAAATGCGTTTGTTTTGATGCACTGGAAAGCTAACCCAAATTCAACAGCGTGCTCTCAACTTGTGCACAGTATGAAAACGGACCAACTTGTGGCCACGAAGCTGAGGATTTGAATGTGTGGAAGGCAAAGCGTGAAGAAGAGCTTGGCATGGCATCAAAAGTCCCTGTTATTCACTAGGATGAAGCTTGTGCTTTGAGCTTTGGGTACTTTGGGAAGTAGCTGTTAACGAGTCTCTGTTTGTTGTCCTGAACTGACTAATTCGAATCTTTTCGAATAATGATATCACAATTTCTTTTTAATGTCTTTAAACATGATATTTATAAGGTGGTTCGTGTAATGTTTCAATCATGTTGACCCCCTCATGCTGTGGATGGTCAAGACGAAATTCATGTAGGCGAGCAGTTTATCAGATGACGGTGAAGCCATGATCTGATTGGGATTTTGAGACGCGCGCGGAGAAATTTCTGAATTTACCCAGAAAATGTTTGTCAATTAGCAAAAATCACAGAGACAAGCTAAAGTCCTATCCAATTTGGATTCTGCAAGGGAGACGTGAGTGAGGAGCTCGCCCTGCCACTGCCCATGTGGACTGCCACACACGTGGCATCCGTTTAACCACACCACCTAGGCATGGGGCCCCACTTCCCAATAATCATCCGTGGAATCTACGGTACATCCTCGGCAGCCATTTGAGCTCCCTCATCCCCTCCCCTCCCCTCCCCTGCCTTTATAGCTCACTTCCTTTCCTTCGAGGCAGGCACCAAACGTTTCTAACCGTCGCTACTCTCTCTCTCTCTCTCTCTCATATGATTCCTGTAATTTATGGAACAGGAGGGAGAAAAACATGTCACTGCTGTCTAAACTCACCTCCACTCTCTCCAAACTCCGACACATTGCATTCTTCCGACACGACAAAATCCGCTCCGACATCGACGAGGACGACACGAACCCTTCAGACCCGAGCAGCCCGCGGGTCCCCGCGCCGGCTGCCGAATGCTACGCCTGCACGCAGGCCGGCGTGCCGGCCTTCCACTCAACGAGCTGTGACCAGGCCCATTCCCCGGAGTGGTCGGCCAGTGCTGGCTCCTCCCTAGTCCCCATCCGCCACAGTCCCCGCCGCCGAACCGCGTCGGGCCCGCCGGGCTGGATCTTCGGGTCGGTGCTCGACCCGAGGAGCAACTGGGTCCGTAAATGGAACCGCGCTTTCCTTTTGGCTCGCGCGGTCGCCCTCGCTGTCGACCCGCTGTTCTTCTACTCGCTGTCAATTGGACGGGGAGGGGCGCCGTGCTTGTACATGGACGGGGGGCTGGCGGTGATCGTGACGGTGCTGCGCACGTGCGCGGACGTGGTGCAGGTGGTGCACGTGTGGCTGCAGCTGAGGATGGCGTACGTGTCGAGGGAGTCGCTGGTGGTTGGGTGCGGGAAGCTGGTGTGGGATGCGAGGATGATCGCGGAGCATTATGTGAGGTCGGTGAAGGGGTTCTGGTTCGACGTTTTTGTCATTCTCCCTGTGCCTCAGGTGATCATCATCTAAATAATCACTTAATTAAACTAACCTAGATTATGATTATAGTATCATTAACTAATGTTTGATTAAGATTCTAGTCTCATTAGGGAATGTTACATGATTGTCGTAGGAGGGGTATGTTAGTTATATTTGCAATGAACACGTAACTAGTGTCGATATATAAATAGATGAGTGTGATTTGGATAAAGATACATATAGTGCAGAACTTTATTGTCATATTAGCCAGGTTTACTAGTTAATAAATGACTATCTTTCAGCAAGTAGTCCGTGAGTCTACAGTTAGGATTCAAATTCTTCCCATTACCAACAGATAGATAGGGGAGAAATCAATTCTTTAATCACATACGTTTATTGTTTAATTGAGTGCTATGACTTCTGTTGAATAAAAAAGCAAGTGATGTAACTTAGAAGAGATCTTATGATCATTATAATTCTAGGTATAAAAATAATATCTTAAACTAGATCATGCTGGCCTTAAGGTAGGGGTGCCTTCGGTCCGGATATGGCTCGGATGTGATACTTACCATATCCATATCCGTTTACCCATCTCGGATACAGATACTGATATACCTCGGTAAGGAAAATTTATATCCATATCCACTAAAATCGGATACGGTAATGGATATACATGTGGATATATAAGCAGGTATGCATGCGGATGCAAAACGGATATGAGAAAACTGGATAGTATTGAGGAAAACATAGTTCATGTGATACAAAAGAGTTCGTTAATATGTTCATTGTGTTTGAAAAGCTAAGATTAGGTATCTTGATCATCAAAATTAACCACAAATCCATAATCTAAGAATTAAAACTATCGTAAGAGTATGAGTAATATGTATTCTGATATTTCAGATACGGATTCGGATATTTCACTGCAAAACCATATTAGTAACCATATTCTATCGGTTATAGATTTGAGGATATTGATACGGTTACGAATATTTTCTCGAATACGGATATAGTTTAGCACCGGTCTTAGAGAATACGCAGAACTTACTCTGGGTCTCTAGGTGATGGAGTCCAGTCAAATCAAGCCAACTAGCTAGGTCTGATACGGGCTGGGCCCAGGCTCATGAGAGAAACACAATAATAGAGTCCAGAGAGGGACTCACCTGCTTACCGTTTCAGAAAATGGGTCCCATAGCGGGGAAGTGTTTGTTAACACAGGACAAAATTGGACCACTGGCTAGTAGTCCTAGCCTTCGTACCACCGTGTACAAACAAAACAGATCACGAGGAGCGGCAGACATTTTAGATCTATGCGGGATATTTTTCGCCGTAAAAGCAGCAGCAAACAAACGTTTGGTGCTTTCAGCCGAACAAAACACAGGCGTGTACTCTGATTGCTGGCAAGAGCAGGGGACTTTGTTTGCGTCATCTTGCCTAACTACAAGATATCATTTATGATCGAAATTATTTTGAAAAAAACATATGTTTAGTATGTTGTTTGAGTATCGTGTTCATGGTTCGTACGCTGACTGTGATTACTGGAACAATAATATACGTATAGGAACGAAACAAACGTGTGTACGCCACAGTCGTAAATGATAATGATGCTAGATTACATACTTGTAGTAGAACATCTTGAACCCCCTTGGCTGGCCATGGAATCCTCAGAATTGTACTCTATTGCTACTCCAACTTCTTGGAAAGTTTATGGTAGTTTACTAATAAAGCTAAAATATGTTGAAATTTTCTGCTAATGGGTTAAAACCCAGTGAAAATATTTCATGACTTTATGAATGTCTTTTGATTTCGAATTAATGACTGCTGTGCTACTGCATAGAAAACATTACAACTGTGTGAAAACTATGTCCTTCAGAGCCTTAGAAGATCTCCATAATATTCTAACAACAAAAGAAGATTAGATTTAGCTTCACCTGTTATTTCATGCTATCCATCAACTACTCTGATTCATTGTTTTAAATATCCCCGACATGGCCCGAAACATCGCCCAATATATCCTTTTATAGGGGTTACCACAACCGATATGATCTCTAAATATTCTTTACTACTTTTTGGCTATTTTGGGCGATATATCCAATATGGTTAATTTATTAGCCGATACGTTAGTCGATATATCCTTTTATATGGCTTGTTGCAGTACAATATACAGCGTTTGCCAATTTTTGAGCGAGGTATCATAATTTCCCCATTATATCAAATGACATTTTGGCCTCAAAAAACTAGACGAAATGTTGCAACATTGATTTGTACTTTTGTTTGTTTTACAAGGCTGATTAGGGATCCTAAATATATATTATTTACATTTTGTATGCTTAGATTTTATTAAGAATGTTGAGATTACATTTTAGTGCATTATACTATATATGCAAACATCCGTCATGGCATTCTGATATTTACCACATATCCTTGATATCTGCAATTCGATATGAACTTTGGCCATCCGATATTTACAACCTTACTCTGTTTATTGATTGCAAATAAATTCTTTTACATCTCCCGTACATAACTTTGTGGTTCTAAGTACTAATTCGTGTTGGGTCTATTTCATTCAGGCACTATTCTGGTTGGTGGTACCAAAACTGATAAGAGAAGAACAAATTAAGCTTATAATGTCAATACTTTTGATGATGTTCCTGTTCCAATTTCTTCCCAAGGTATACCACAGTATTTGTATAATGAGGAGGATGCAGAAGGTCACTGGTTACATCTTTGGAACAATCTGGTGGGGATTTGCACTTAATCTCATTGCCTATTTCATTGCATCACATGTAAGTGTATTTGTCAAGTTGCTATATTTGATTATCTCGCATATGCATTATTTTGGAATGCTCAAAATGTAATATTCCAGTTAAACTCTCAACTTGTCATATTTTAAAAATTGTAAATATTGTAAGACACTTAATGACGTGAACGTTACAAACAGTTTGTTCCGCATCATGATATAAATAACTTTAGCGATGGGTGTACCAACTTTTAGAAGCATGGACGTTGCAACTTGACATTGGACGTTGTCTACATTTAACCCATAGAGACATTGGTTTATGGTCTTAAATTTGTATAAAAAATAATAATAAAATAAAATAAAAATATAAATCTGCGATACTTATCAATATCTCTTCTCTTGTCGATAATGAACTTAATCACTGAGAGAAGCTTCATATAGAACTTAAGAGGAGACTAAACCAAGATGGGGTAGTCTACATCCGATGCAGTCACTCAGGCAGGGGGCATCCTATTAGAAGCCACTATTTCAGATTAAATGAAGGCCTATAAGGATAAGATGAAAAATTGAAATCCAAAAGTTCAAAAAGAAGGCCTATTTTATGAATAAAAAAAAAAAGAAATCACATGGATAGATCAATAACGAGGCCTAATCAGCAATCTACAATTGAGTAAATGCAAAACATGCAACGTTCACAATGGAAAACTTGTTATCCATCAAATATTTATTAGACTCTCATGGTAAATTATCAAGGAATTTGAAATTTGACATTATTGTATACTTAGGTCGCTGGGGGGTGCTGGTATGTTCTTGCCATTCAGCGCGTTGCATCCTGTATCCAACAGCAATGTGAGAAGAACAACAATTGTGACCTCGTGTCGTTGGCCTGCTCCAAGGAAGTCTGCTATCGTCTTCCGTTACCCTCAGGCTTGGATGAACTAGAATGTCAGAGTGATTTGACGAGTGTCGGGATGCAGAATGATTCAGTATGTTTAAATGTTAATGGGCCATTTCCTTATGGGATATATAACTGGGCGCTCCCTGTTGTTTCAAGCAATTCACTTGCTGTCAAGATCCTTTATCCTATATTTTGGGGCCTTATGACACTCAGGTGAAATATCTGACTAAACACAAGAACATAGTTATCACTGATATGAAATCTGCTTTAGCTTTATATTACATACTCATGCTTCGAGAATTCTCCAACACATTCTAGCGGCGGAAAATAGTTTTCAGTTGAGCATGGTTGAATCCACACGTCAGAATCAAACTTGTTTCATGGACATCTATTTTGTTACAAGAAATCATGGTTTTGACTCTTTTGTACCTGCTCAATAGCACTTGTCATTTAGTAGTGTTTTAGCACATTTAATGCACATGTACAAAATATGAATGAAGCATGCAATTCACTGGGGAAAATCTTCCATGTTTTGTAATCTCTTAAATAAAAAGCTTATAGACAGGATCTTGGGCGAACATTTAATTACACCTCAAGAAACTCTCAGGATAGAAGAGTACATTGAAATTGAAAATTGTGATTATTAAGATTGACATGTAAAAGACATAATATTATCAGACATCCAGTCTTATTAGGCAGAGTAGGAACGTCGTTAGGTCATTTCTTAGACTAATAAATCACATTAGGCATGCATTATATATGGAGCGAAGGTTATATTTATCATACTGTTGCAATATATAAACACTACAAGATAATTAGGTATTCATCTGATATGGCCACTTTCCTTAGTTTAGAAGACTAGTTATGTAACTATGTCCTTCCGTAATTGTATTTCTATTTATTTTAATCCTAATTCTTTTGATTTTCTGTTGCAAAAACCTTAAGCCAACTCAAAGTAAGAGATAGGTAACCAGAAATATAACTATTTAGATCATGGCAAAATAATAATAATATATAAAATATCTTGAACCTAGACATAACTTACTGCAGAGTAATTTAAGATGCGAAGTGCTTTGAGCTTCTGTAATTTGAGCTGTATATTATTAAATTCTGTTGCTACAATCTCAAGCAAGATATGTTCATATTAATCCATTAGATTTTCCTTAGCTAACTCCATGTTCTATCGCAGCACTTTTGGTAATGATCTCGAACCTACAAGCAACTGGCTAGAAGTGATCTTCAGCATAATCATTACACTGAGCGGTCTGATGCTGTTCACTTTGTTGATTGGTAACATTCAGGTATTCCTACATATGGAAAGAAATATAAAGGGTAAATTTCACAAAACCCCGAGATAACCCCTCACAAACTTTCGAAATGTCACCTAACCCCCCTTAAATTTTGTTAGTTACACCCTTAATTAACATTGTTAGACTGACTGTGCACGTGAAAATCATGTGCGTCCAAATAACAAAAATGCCAAACTTACGGGAGGATTTCTGAAGCACCCTAATCTTAATGCAGGTTAAGTGACATTTTAAAATGTAGAGAGATTATCTCAAAATCTACCAAACTTAGAAGAGGGTTTTTTGTGGAATTTATCTATTTTAAAGCTATAATGTGATCGTTAATGCCTCTAACCTTTAATATATTTGGGATACTAGGTGTTCTTACACGCTGTAATGGCAAGAAAGAGAAAAATGCAACTAAGATGTCGAGACATGGAGTGGTGGATGAAGAGGAGACAACTCCCCTCTCGCTTTAGGCAGAGAGTTCGCCAATATGAACGCCAGAGATGGGCTACTATGAGAGGGGAAGATGAAATGGAGATGATCAAAGACTTGCCTGAAGGCCTCAGGCGAGATATCAAGCGTTACCTCTGCCTAGATCTCATCAAGCAGGTAACTTTACAAACACGAGACTTTGGAGATTTTAGATGTAAGATCACAATATTCATTCAAATGTATAGGATCGATATATTATTCATGAACTGATCAGTTTACTACTTGTTTGTCAGGTGCCTTTGTTCCACAACTTGGACGAACTGATACTTGACAACATCTGTGACAGAGTTAAACCTCTTGTTTTCTCTGAGAATGAAAAGGTACGAAAATGTGATCCATGAAGGTGTTATGACACGTAATATAATTAAAGGCTAATTGCACATTTATAGACTCCTTGTAGTATCGTTGCTTTGATCTTACTATCCCTGTAGTTTCATCGGAGCTTTTTTTTTTTTTTTTTTTTTGACTCTTTTTACCCTCAGACTGACTCACTAATTTCACCGAGGGGCCTTATCTGCCAAATATTAGTGAGGGCAAAGAGTCAACAACAAAAAAACCTGGGATCTATCTGCAAAATGAAACTACCAAGGGTAGTACATGCAAATCGACGTTACTGCGGGGGTCTATGTGCAATAACCCTAGAATCAAATCTTGAGCTTATACCTCTCCTAAATTTATATATGAGTATAGTTCCCTATGGGAAAGAACTAGAAAAAACGGCCTAAGCTTTTGGGTTAATTTGGTCTGGTCAAACATTTGCCCAGGTAATCAGAGAAGGTGACCCGGTGCAAAGAATGGTCTTCGTTGTAAAAGGCCATCTAAAAAGCAGCCAGCGCCTAAGCAAGGGCGTAGTCGCAACATGCATGCTTGGCCCAGGAAACTTCCTGGGTGACGAGCTCCTCTCGTGGTGCCTCCGCCGCCCCTTCCTCGACCGCCTCCCTGCTTCGTCCGCCACATTCGAGTGCATCGAACCAACCGAAGCCTTCGCTCTTGACGCGCCTCATCTCCGATACATAACCGAACATTTCAGATACAAATTCGCGAACGAGAGGCTGAAGAGAACTGCGAGATACTACTCGTCGAACTGGAGAACATGGGCAGCTGTTAATATTCAACTTGCTTGGCGCCGATACAGGACGAGGACGAGGGGCGTGGTGGTCGAACCGCCGGAATTCGGCGACAGTGACCGCCGCCTTCGGCAGTACGCGGCGATGTTCATGTCCCTCCGGCCTCATGATCACCTTGAGTGAAAGAATCAGAGGTATCTTTGAAAATGATTCTAGTGTAGATGAAATGATTTTGCATCTTTGTTTAGGTATCAAGCTGGGTCACTGGTACTGTTTTTTTTAAACATGTATGGCTCTTTCTTATACCGACCTGCTCTATGGTAAATGAATAATTTTGGATCTTAGAAAACTTTGGAATTCATATGTTGTAATTACAACATGAAAGCAATTCTTTTAATAATACAAACTACGTCCCTATTTTATCCCACAATATGTGGATATTGTCAAAGGTACGATGTTATGATAAAAGCGGGAGGGTTATATAAAACATATATGTGTGCGCGTGGATGACAAGCAAATCCACATAACCATCAAAGGCTCGGAAGCGTTCCTGCTTGTGCTTTTTATGCGGTTTATGCTATCATTTTGGCCCATAGATATACACAACTTTATTAATTTTTATGCTAAACATCATGTGAATGTTGGTAGTCATGTTTTGATGCATGATTATTGGTTGGTTTTGATTGACAATCATGTGCACAGATGGTAAATGGTGTCCAAAGTTTTCAAGTCCATAATTTTATGTGGATGATTGAAATTTATTCACAAATGAAGGGGAGAATGTTGGAAATTCATATATGATGGTAGTCTCGCATTGAAAAGATCCAAAAGAATAACGGACTTAAAACAGAAATTGGGGTCCTTGTTAATAATTTATAATTTAAAAGAATCTACATTTTAAGGATAAACTCTATTTGATGCATTTTAGGACTGTAAAGGGTCTTCTATAGTTCTATGCTTCAGCAAGTGGAAGGTAATATTGAAGAATAATTTAGCTTGCTCATTCAACACCCAAAACTTCAGCCCTAGTTCTCTTACCCTTGGCTTGTGCATTGAACCTCGAGCTCACTTATGGAAAACAATCAAATTTGTCATGCTAAATCTTGCTGATTCATGCATCCTGAAATACAAAAATAAGGAGTCATACGCTCATTTCTTAGGAAACAATATTAATACAAAACTTATCAAAGAATTTAGACCTTGGAAATTTTCCCTCTCTATTTATCTATTTATGGCCTATGAATTGATGTATCAAAAGAGGGATAAGCCACACACTCACTAAAGATCTAAAAATTGCAAGTTTCAAATAGAGAAGATCACCGAGGCCCCAAGTTTGATCCCTCGGTGTAAGGTAATTATTTCTTTGTATTTAAAAATGTTTACGAATCATCGAAACATAATTATAGGTTTTATCTTCCGAAACGATACTCTTCCCCACTCTTCATTCAAAATAAATCATAGCCATCCTCTACTAGTTTGTGGTAGTTTTGTGTGAACTCGATCATATTTAGTGATAATAGATTTGCGAAATTAACTTTTTTTTTAAGGAAATGATGGAATTGCCGAAGCTAGAAGCTGAGACAGCCTCAGGGAAGTCAGCTACGGGAAGTCAGTTTCGAGATAAACATTATCAAGAACTACGTAGTGTCAAGCAAGAGAACGAAGATTTAAAGGTTGAGAATGAAGCCTTAGTTGAATTGATTAGAGAGACTGAGGAAATCATGAAAATAATAAGAAAAGAAAAGGATTTAATCTGCAAAGAAAATCAAGAGATGGAGTTGGACTTGGAGAAATTTGTGAAAATTAGGCTCAAACGTGATGCAATTTCATGTGATTGCATTGGTTGTCTTCGGAAAAGAAGAAAGATGCAATAGAAAATATATAATACGAGTTAGAACTTTATGAAATTAACAATCTTTATTCATGTTTTCCCTCTTCTTACATTTGGGTCAAGAGAAATTTTGAATGTATTGTTTTAATTCTGTCATTGATCTCGAGTAGAATGCCAAAGAAACAAATGAACATGATACCTTGTCTCGGTTACAATACATCTATCCGTGTACATCTTTACAATTGAATACATTACGATATTGGAGGGAATGAAAAAAAAAACATTTTTGAAAAATTGTGTCAATAAATGTTACTTACATTTATGTTAGCATCGTGTTTTGAACAAGTTTAGCAACTTGGAATACCGAGAATTGAAAAATGACACATGTTAACTTTTTCCATGGTCTGAAGCACACAAACACACGTAAAATATACATTGAAAGTTATACAATGAATATATTACCGAACAAGATTCATAAAGTACACATGTATAAAATGGATGCAAAACAATCCCAAAAGTTTAATCGGTAAACATTCTGCTTATCAGGTGTTTGAGCCATAAAAGTTAATTACAAACGTATTGTTAATTAATCTTATAAAAGTTTTACAAGTATCGTCCCACTAAATGATGTTATCAATAAAATAAATACTTCTAGGCCATCGTATTATACATCACGGTCAAGTTTTTATTCTGGAGTTCTATAAATATTTTTAAAAATAAGATTCATCAGGTATTTATTATAGCTACTGCAAAGCATATGCTTAAAATTAAAATGTAAACTTTTTAAAAAAGATGAAAATTGTAAGATTCAAATCTTGGAGTGTTTGAGTGTAGAATGCCCTTAGTTATTATTATATACTGTGTATATTTAGGTCCGTACTATATAATCAAGTGATCACTAGGGAATAATTGGCGTCGATTCATGCATGATGTAGCATATATAAGTGAGATGATCAAGTTTCCAACATAGGAAATGAAACTAATGAGGATTAATCTGAATTTTAAGTTTATTTTATTTTATTTTTGTGGATCTTATAGTAATGACATTTTACATTCTAGCCCTTAGCCCTATATATATTCTTGCCAACAAACTGTATTGTCAGTTTAATTCGTTTGGTCTTTTTACTTAAAGAAATTTCTTGCATGCTTTATCGATTTCATATGATACGTTTTTCTTTAATCTGAGAAATAATTCTAGCCCTTATTATTTAAAGATTTTAATGTTGAAGAATTAATCTAGTAAGGTCTGGTTTGTGTTATTATTTTTTCATTAAATCTTTTGAAATGGTCTTGAAATAGATAGGTTAATTTATGATCAGATGGACTGTTCAGACCAAGTTATTGTTCCAGATTTTATATATTTAGGATAGAAATAAAAATTCATTGAAAATTTATTCTTTTTCTTACTTTCTTGCAATCTTTCTTCTTTCGACTTGGTCAAAGTTAGTTATATTTTTATATCATATTTAAACCCAATTGCGCCTTTGAAAAATTCAAACAGTCGTCTCATCAAACGCAACTATTAACTAAAATATTTCCTTTTTTTTCCCTGTGATTTTTGAATGACAATTTATGTTGAGTACTAGTTTAGATTATATGTACGTAATATCAACTAACAATGCTTTTTTGCGATCTTTTTCTCTTATTTTAAATCAAAGTTTATTGGTCATATACCTTTCTCTCATATTTTGTACCTTCTTCCCGCCT
>JBAKGM010000139.1:23089324-23100531 GCA_037177215.1 Asparagus racemosus
TATATATATATATCACCATTGAAAAGGTTACATGTTTATTTACTGAAAACATACTTATCCTCATTAGTTTACTGGAAACCTATTACATATCTTAATAGCTTAAGCTTATTTATCCTCACTTGTGTTTTTATAACACTTATCTACCCCGAAGTCTTTAAAATTGGAAATTTAGTACCTGATGTCATACATATAAACATGAGAATGTTTTCCCAAATTCTATTATATGATACTCACGTCTTAATTTTAGAATTTTTCATGTCTTAATGTTTATTCAATTTACTATTTGTCCCGTCAAAATCTATTTAAACAACGTAAATTTTATTTTAAAATAGAACGTAAATAAGCTGGTTTGAATGCATTAGTCTATATTCCTAAAATTATTAGAACTAGTTCTGTAGCAAGTCATTACTAGGGGTGAGCAAACGGTCTGTTCGGTTGGTTTTAATCATTTTAGGATAAAACCGAAATGAAACCTACTCTGAGACTGAACTATACCGAGCCGAACTGAATTATTTCTGTTCGGTTTGATCGGTGAGTTCTGTTTTACATGGCCCATCAATGCCATCACCAAACAACAACCAGTGCGATTGTAATCCGGTAACTAGACGCCCAGTTGCTCACCCTATTGTGGCAAATACAAGGAGATAACACATAAGGGAGATCGAAGAAAGTAAAGATTCAAAAAGAACAGAAGACACAAAAAAACAGCTATGAAAATAGCTTAAGTTTTGATGCCTGGGAGAAGAAATGAAGCCGAGCACTTTCTCACTATTCTCATGGCTTTTAATAATTGGATGGATGGGAGGTGTTGCGTTCGGAATGGATGAGTGTATTGGATGGGCCCACAAATAATTGGTAACATGTGTTATTAATATTGGGGGATGCGGATTTAAAACCTGAGCGCTTTTGGTGGGCCCTCAAGGAATTGGAATGAGATGCTATTAAATGAATGTAAGTATTTACTTAGAAATCGGTCGGTTCGGTATCCTCTAACAAACAGAAGCATACACTGACACGAACCGAAATTGAAGTAAAAACCGAACCGAATCTTAAAAAATCAGACGGTTCGGTCGGTTTATTTGGTTGAAACCGAATTATGCTCTGCCCTAGTCACTACTGATCCTATAGTTGCACCTTTAATTTTAGGGTGTATTTGGCAACATGCTGAAAATTGGGCTAGGTTCAGTTCTGGCCCAATTCTATTCTAAACTGATTCTCATTTGGATTAGGGGAGGGCTGGTCCAAACTAGAACCAGTTAAAGTCTAAATTTTGACCTAAAATAACTAGGCCAACTATAGCCCAGAGTTTACCTAAACGCAAAAACATTCAAAACTAGGTCAGGCCATGTTTGAATCTGGCCTTATTTTGAAAGATTTCCAAAGACACCCTATAATGTTCATTTTTATCTTAGAGATAAGAAGAAGTCCAAGCAACTTTTCAATCACAGGGAAGATTTGGGAAAATATATGTTGTACATTTACATCCACCTACTTTTAAACCCTTGACTCCACAAATGGATCTTCTAGTCCCACTGAAATTAAATTTGTGTTAGCTGGGCGACCGAAAAAAATGAAAAAATGGGAAAAGAGAGTGAGTGATGATGTTGTTCCGCCCGAATACTTTAGTTACAAGGAACCAATGTAAAAGCACGCAACAATTTGTTTGGATATCATGATATTTTTCTAATTTTGGCTTTGTAGAAAAACACCATGACACGGTGTTTTCTTTCCATAATCGTTTTAAAAACACCATTGTGAGTTTTTGGTCAGATATTAGTGAAACACATATGTTACTAACCTACCACCAAGCTTCGACCACTAAGCACTAATGCTGCTCACTAACTATCGTACCGGCGACCACCAGAGATCACCGTTATTGTCGTTGTCGCCACCACCGAATGTAGAAATTAAGGACTGTGATAGTTTTTAGAGCTATACTAAAAAAATCCTCCACATGAATCATATCCCTAATTTCATTTCAATTTTCTAATATCTCTTCCGAATTACCCACGATTTAGCCTCTAGAACTAGACCAGATCAATATTTCAAGGGCTAAAGAAAAAGATTAACATGAAAATTAGGGCAACAAAATTGACACAAATTAAGGGAAAGAAATAAATTAAACTACAAATATATACTAACTTCGGGCAAAATTCACAACAAACTCTTGTAAAGAAGTAGGATTGAGGGGAAGAGAAAAACATGGAGGAGTGAAAAGATAAAGAAAAAGATTAACATGGTTGAAGAGAGAAAGGTATACTTTCTTCACAGTGATTCAAAGATGATGAAGTCCGGCCGTGACTACCGGCACAGCGGCAACTTCCAGCACGGTGACAACTCTCAGCACAGTGGATGCCAGAATAGTAATAATATGTTCTTGAACATCCAATACAAATTATGTAATATTATTGTAGTGTTAATAGATTTAATTATTGCACATATAATTTAGGTATCATTTATATAATTATTATATATCCTTAGAAATTATTTTGTTAGATTATGCACTGTGATTGTCACTTACTTAGAGACATGATCTAACTTAAAGATTTCTTAAACTTGTGCTTAACCTATAACTAGTACAGGATAACTTCGTTGTAACAAATTATTATGCATGAACCGACATGTGAGATGTAGTGGTGGGTCTCAACCACCGGGAAAGGGAATTCTCCAGGTATATGTCATAAGCATGCATTTTGATGTGTGTAGCACTAGACCGCATTTGAATTATCTAGGAGGAGTCATCTAAGAGATAGAGAATTCAAATTGTTACATGGTTCTTTTAACTTAATGATATTATCATTTTCAATTTGACAATTTAGTATACTTTGATGTGATGGTTAAGCTTATTTAGCAAGCGCTACACAACCTGAAATGTTGGGTTCCTAAATTTCATTTAGGGAAACGATGGATATCTAGATAGGATCAAGTATGCTCATTAAGATGAGTTAATTTATTTTGCATTTCCATGAAATTATTAAATTCCTACCGGCAGATGGTTTTGAAAATTTTTTTCATAATTTACTTTCCCATAAAAATAAAATATTTTGATATTTCAAAATGATTGTTATTTATGTCATGTGAATTGTAATTTAGGCATGAGCAAATATGTGACTTGTCCTGCTCAAAAGAGTTGCCTAAAATAAATAATACTGGAGAGGATTGAATGTAAGATATTATTTATTAATAATTAATCTCATATTATGGAAGAGCATTTATGAACAGTTAGTTAGATAAGGATTTGATTGTTAAATTAAAATTATTAATTTGATTTATAATTGGTTCTCGATATGGGACCCAATTGGTCTCACTAATGTCATTAGAAGAGGTATACATGCAATACAATCCTTAGTTGTTATGGATAAAGTTTTTGAACAATTCCATTCTATCTTTAATTGTTATGGAAAGAATTTTGAATAATTATGAATTGTTTAAAATTCAAATCTCTAAACAATTATGAATGGTTTAAAATTCAAATCGTTAAGACTAGTTTAATCCTATATATAGGGTTCATATGTAGCCTTATGAAGTAACATGAAATCTATGAAGATAAGACGAAGAATAGAATATAGAAAATAGAAATTTGAGAACCTAGAAAATAGAAATTTGAGAACCTATCTCTTAGTATTGCTCCTATTCGATGCCGCGTAGATTTCAATTGGAGGCTTTTCTCTTGAGGAAGCTATTTTGGATTGATCTTGGAACGGATTATTGAAGAAATTCGGAAAGCTTTTCAGGTATTCTTCTAATTCTGATTAATTTTGATTAATAGTCATGATATGCATATTCCATCTCGTTGTATGTCATGTTTCTAATAGATGGTAGCAGAGCAGGTTATGAATCCAGTATTTCTTGTTTAATTAGATTAAGCTATTATGACTTGATCATACTTGTTTGATTATTGTATTAAATTAAAATTTTGATTAAGATCAAAACTAGGGAAAAAACTTTGAGTTTTTACGATAAGTTCTTAATTTGATAAGAGATCATAATTTGAGATTTTGTGGTTTAACATCAAGGATTTATTTCAAAAAAAAGAAAAAAAAAGAGAGGCCTCGCCGCTGGCCAGCGAAGGCCAGCCACTCGCCGGCCAAAACCTCCACCAGCCGTGGGCGGCGGCGGCCACCCCAAACACTAGCAAAAACTTTAGACCCAAACCCTAGTTCATGGGTTAAAGGAGAAGTCTAATGGATTTAGAACTTTAATGGGTTTTGAACCCAAATCCTATAAGAAATGGGATAAGAGTAAAATGGGATTGACACGTTTTGAAATTAAACCTGAAAAACTCATATTTGAATAGTTCAAACGAGTCTGATTCGGAACAAAACCTGAATCCGAACCTTGTTAGATTTGAATTTTACTGTAAAATTAATCTGAGATCCCTGATTGACCTAGAAACTCTTCTGAAGTCCATCAAGTTCTCAAATACTCTATCAAATTAGTTATAGGTCCCTAGTAAACCTAGAAACTATTCTGAAGTCCACCAGTATTAATAACTTACTGTAAAATTAGTTATAGACCCCTGTTTGATCCAAAATTTGTTCTAAAGTCCACCAGTTAATTTTATTTGCTGTTAAATTAGTTTCAGCCCCTGATTGATTCTAAAATTGTTTTAAGGTCCATCTAAATATATAGAGACTAATTTCTGATTAGTCGCTAACAGTTGCAAAAATTGTTCTGAAGTCCATGTGCATGTATAATTTAGTTTCTATTATTGAAAAGATTATCTAACTCTTATGAATTTTTAGAATTTATATTGTATGATGTATATTTCTGAAATATTGTTTGAATTATACATGTGATATGATTGTGTTGATTTTAAATTGTTTAAATTCAATAATTCATGTGATTAAAGTAATACATGAAAAATTATTGTTAGGTCCATAATATGTTTTGAAATTTTTATTAAGTATAAATAGTTTAAATTTTTTTTGAAATTGACTGTTTATTGAATTCACAAATTTATTGTGTTGTCTCAATTATGATAAATAACAAAAGTTGTATAGAAGTGTAGATAGATTATTATTTAAAGAAATAAGGATCTTAAGGTCTTCCGTCATAGAGATACAACTTGGATAATAATTTTTTTGCTCATCCAATGCCACAAAGGATAGTGTTTGTTAAAATTTATTATCTAGTTATATCTTGTATAAGAATGCCAAGTCTTTTATATATGATGGGACCGCTAGACTAAAATAGATTGTGCCACCTGATTTATATAAAATAGTTGGATTGATGGGTTAACACTTCATTGATGTCTTGGGGTGCTCGCGAAAATAGTTGGGCACACCTTACATCAAAGACCAAACTTTAAAGGAAAGTCATTAATCGTTAATGATTGAATAGATTATTCTACTTGCTTAACTACATTCGATCTTGAAAATATAGAGGTTTATAATTAAACCTGGATTTCTTGTTCACATTTAAATAAATGAGAGAAATATTAAATGTGAAGTCATTATTTAAAAAAAACCCTGGTAATGATTGTGCAACAATAAAATAATAATTTAAGATATTTGTGTTATTATATTCTGCTTATACATGATGACTAAATTTTGTCATTTTGATATGATATTGAATGATAATCAATTGAATAGCCCAAACTATTGGATTGGAAAGGAAATCTGTTTAATTTCTTAATACTAAAAATTTGGCCTATGATTGTCTAAGGTGATATACCCGCTAGACGAGATGTAACTAATAATATAGATCATTAGTCATAATCTTGCTTAAAGATAATAATGATAAAAGTGGTGTTCATAAGAAGAGCACACATATATTTTCATAAGATACTTTGATATACATTGACAAATTAGATTTGTTAGAAGTTGAGATCAAAATCAAACGTTGATGTCATATTTTCTTCCCAATCATCACCCCTTGTTCTTTTCAACTATCACTTTATTAAAACTGAATAATTTGTTGAAGAAAAAGGGAAAAGAATATTATGAAGCAATGTAAAATCATATTAATGGATATCGAGCTGGATTTTCTAGTATTAACAAAAGAAAGTTTTCTTAAGAGAGAAATCTGAAAAGTAAAATAGATTTCTGAACATGAAGCGGGAATTTAAATAATGAAAGTCATTTGAAAAAGTAATTGTAAAAGTTACATTATGTCACTTAATAAGGAAATGTATTTCGAAGATAGTTCACCCTATTGGTTAGTCAAGACTACTGATGTAAATGTTTCTTTATATATGATGTATTGATTCTAGTTTATCTTTACATACTTATAAATTGTTGTAAGAGTACAAGAAAAGATTAGCTTTGACAATAGAAATAAAAGCCCTAGTTTCACCATTGTAAATAAATAAATTTGTTTTTTTATTTTGGGTAAAAGGCATGAAATAAAATTTAAAGATTATCTTAATGTTTCTTAAAGTTTAAAGAAATTTGATTTCTGTTTTCTAAACATTATAGTAGTGATTTTTTGTTTTATTGTAAAATTAAAATTCTATTAACAGTTTAGAAATTACTTTGTTGATAATTATGAAATTAAAACCATATATATTTCATAATTATCACCCTTAACTCTTATGTAATGTTATTAAAATTGATAAATCTCTTAAATATAAATCAGATCAAGGTAATCCAACTTATTATTGGCACACAATGTTAGGTCACATTAATGTTGATAAGATCAATAAGTTGATAAAGGATAGTCCTTTGAATTTTCTAAAATTAGAATATTTCTCAACTTTGTGAATATTGTCTAAGAGACAAGATGACCTAGCTATTTTTTCAGAACAATGCTAAAGCTCTAAGTACTCTTGACTTCATATATTCAGATGTATATGATCCTTTAAATGTTAAAACAATAGTTAAATATTTTTATTTTATAGTAGTCATTTATGATGCATTGCGTTCGCATAAATTTGAATGTTCTTGAATAGTTCAAAGAATATAGACCGAAGTCAAAGAGGAACTTGATAAAAGTATTAAAGTCATTAGATTTGATCGAGGTGGCAAGTTCTATTCTTAGAAGTTTAAGAGATTTATGAACGAAATGGAATTATTAGTACTTGACACCTGCTAATTCACCACTCTTAATAATTTGTTTGAAAAATGGAACAAACCTTATTCGATATGGTTGGATTTATGCTAAGCATTTACATGTTCCTACTTTCTTATAGGTTATGCATTGGAGATTGCATATAATTTATTATATAGAATTCCTATCAAATCTTTTTCTGCCACTCCATATTAGATGTGGATATGAAGAAAATTAAGTGTATGGCGCTTGGAGATTTGGAGTTGTCACGTTCTTATTAGAGAATAAAATATGGGAAAATTGGAGTCTAAAACAAATAAAAACCTCCTAGTAGGTCATTTTAAAGAAAGTACTACGCATTATATTGATAATTGTAGTGTAGTTTTCAGACAATAAATATTAATGGAAATGTGTTCTTTTATAAAATCAAGTTTGGTGATCTTGGATCAATGTAACTCTAGGAGAAAACTTATTTTCTTTAGTGGGGGAGTTGTTTAATTCAGTGAGAGAAACTTCAAATGAGTTGGAGATTCTATAAATTTAGTAGGAGCTTTAAGTAATAAAGTAAATGGAGATTTACTTACTAAATTTATTATTGAATACACCGATTACAATTAGGAGATCAAATAGGATTTTTATCCACCTATAACGTACAGAAACCTTGTTAAAATATATTTAATGGAAAGTAACAAGGAGAATAAAAGTCCTGAAAACTTACACAATGGTCATGTTGGACATGATTTCTTGTAAGTGAGTTATGTCATATTTGATGATAAACGGTTATTAAGTATGAGAAAATTTTTTCTCCATTGTAATACTAAAGTTCATAAGGATCCATTTAATCATTTCAAAATGATCTTCTTAAATGGATATCTTAAAGAAGATATTTACATGTAGAGATTAGAGAATTAAATATGTAAAATTTAAGAAGATAAGATTGATTAATTGACCCAATTATTTTATGAACTTAAAAAAGCTTCAAATAGTCAAAATTTTCATTTTGATGAAACGATTAAGGAAATTGAATTTGATCAAATCCTTAAAAAGCAAGCTTGTGTGTATAAAATAATAAAATAATTTCATTATATTCCTAGTGTTATGTGTTGATGACATATTATTCATTAAGAATGATATTTTAATGTCATGATTACAAGTATGGCTTTTTGATAAGTTCTTTATGAAGAATTTCTTTAGAAATTTTATATCTTGGATCCAAAACTCTATAAAGACAAAGAACGAGATGTATATGATCATCACAATCTACTAATATGGATAAAATCCATAAGAGGTTCAACTTACAAAATATCAGGAAAAGAATGGTTTCTAGAAGACATAAATACTTACTTTTTAGGGAAACGTGTCCTGAAGAAGATTGAGCGTTTTAGAAATAATTGATCTTGTAAGTAGTTTCCAAGCCAATCCTAATAATAGAAAGCCTATTTTGGGTTATATTTATATCATTAATAATAATAGCAGAATATGTAGTGTCATTTGAAACCATTAAAAAAGAAATATAGATAAATGAGTTTCTCCACAAGCTTGATATTATTTCTTATAATGTTTTTCTTTCTCACTACTATTTCATAGTAATGGAGCTGTTGCAAAAAGCTTAGAAAAAAAAATTACCTTATTAAAAATTAATAAGAACAAATATGTGATGGTCTAAAAGATGGCTAAGTAGATAACATTTAATATCTCTTTACAGACCATTGTCATAAAATATTTTTGATAGATGGGAGTTAGGATTATATCTAATTGGATGTCAGGGCAAGTGGGAGGTTGCTAGAATAATAATAATATGTCCTTGAACATTCAATACAAATTATGTAATATTATTACAGTGTTAATAGATTTAATTATTACACATATAATTTGTGTATCATTTACATAATTTTTATATATCCTTAGAAATTATTTTGTTAGATTATACACTGTGATGGTCACTTGCTTAGAGATATGATCTAACTTAGAAATTTTTTAAACCTGTGCTTAACCTATAACTAGTACAGGATAACTTTGTTATAACAGGTTATTATGCATGATAGCGACATGTGAGATGCGGTGGTGGGTCTCAACTACTAGGAATGGGGATTCCCCGGGTGTATGTCATAAGCACGCATTGTGATGTGTGTAGCACTAGACCGCATTTGAATTATCTAGGACGAGTCACCTAAGAGATAGAAAATTCAAATTGTTACATATTTCTTTTGACTTAATGATATTGTCATTTTCGTTTTGATAATTTAGTATACTTTGATGTGATGGTTAAGCTTGTTTAGCAAGCACTACACAACCTGAAATTGTTCGCGGGGAAAGTTGCAGTGATTTCCATTGATTGTGAATCCATTACAGCTCTTGGCTTTTAAAACGAGATTCAAATAAAAATCACCTTTTTATAAGGCTTACAACAAAAATCAATAAAGATTACAACTTTTTAACCCTTGATGAACAAACGCGGGATCCATTTTCGGATCCTTGCTTGTGTAGGATCTTGGCCTGTGCTGGGGATTCTTTTATCCATCCGTGGACCGCCGCGTGATCAGATCTAGATACTAGATCTACAGATCTACAGTGATTATTTCATGAAAGAAATAATCGCCGACGGGGATTAACTCACGAAGGAGATGATCGCTGGAGTGTGTGAAATGGACAAAGCGAAGTCACGCACGAACCCTAGGATTAAGATGAAGCTTAATCCAAAGGGTGGATCTGATAGATCTGACCTGGATCATCTTGCTTCTGGTCTGGATCTGCTGTGAATCTCCTCGTCGCTGCGTGGATCTGAGTTGTGGCGTGTTCTTCGCTTGCACGAGATCTGGATCTGACTTTTCTTCTTTACCGATGCTCGGATCAGTGCAAAAGCTCTCGCGAATCTCAGCCTCAGACTCAAAAAATTCCAACCCTAGACAATTGAGACCCCCTCTCTATTTATAGGCAAGACGGGGGGTTAGATCTGCATTTTGGGTGGCCCAGACACCAGGTGTCTCAGCCATTGGCCGAGACACCAAATGGTGTCTCGGCCTTGGCTGAGACACTGGTTCATGTCCTAGTGTTTTTTTGTCCGATCCTAATTTCTTCTGGTGTTTCGTCTAATCTTGATTTACCCGATAGCATCGGATTTGAATCTGGTTGATCGTCTCGTTGATTCCGGGGTCCGATCGTTCAGTTCCGTTGACACTTGAGTCCGAATGATTCCATCTCGTGGACGTTCCAGTCCGGTTGATTCCGTCTCGTCAATATCTACTGATCTGAAGCTTCGCTATTAGATTTATTCCACAATTCGTCACTTCAGTGACTTGCACGCCTCACCGACTCACTTCATGTGTTCGTCGACTGACTTTATACGTTTTGCGGCGCGTTTACGTCATCAGCAGTTCTTTATCACATCATCGGACGGGTCGTTGATTGTCAACCCACCGACATGAGTCACGTTTGGGCACTTACAAGTATTTTTCAACGCCTACATATACCCCCATTAAAGTATTTCAGTCTCGATCTTTTAAAGAAGAGCATGAAATACTTTGGACATGATAGGCCCAAACCTTCAGTCAGTGTAATTGGACTTGAAAATAGCTTCGGTCTTTGATCTTTCCAATCCTTACAAAATATCAAGTGATTTGTAGGATGGCTGAAGCTGTCATGGTGCTGCATTTATTGCCTGACCGCTCTCGAAATCTTGACCTAAAATCGATAGATGAATTTTTTGCTGTGAGATTAACTTTAGAATTTGACTCCTCCAATCCTTTCCGTTTCTCCAGTACTTTGTAGGATAGCTGAAGGCATCACGGTGCTGCATTTTTTTTGCCTAACAGTTGTCGGAACCTTGAACTGAAGCTGAGTTCATTTTGTTCTTGACTCGTATCAGTGAGTTGTCATTCAACTAACCATCAAACTTTTTTCTGAGACTCCTCCGTTGATCGGGGAGTTCTTCATTGCGATGCTCTGATTGGCATCAGAATATGTGCAAAATCTCACCTTCGATCGGCGAGTGCGACGAATTAACTGGCGTCCAACTTTGTTTAGAATCTAACCGTTGATCGATGAATCCTTCGGCGGCAACGTGTTGACCGACGTCAACACAGTTTATACTAGTATGTTTACTGGAGTTTCAGGAATTAGTTTATCCTCATATACCTATTTGGAGGTCGTCGAGTTATCCTTAAGAATATTTTATGAAAATAATCTCCAGGAACTTCTCGACAAAATAGGAAACAGTT
>JBAKGM010000139.1:23107152-23121260 GCA_037177215.1 Asparagus racemosus
AAAAATAAAATAAAAATTAAAAATCCTCCAAAAAGTTAAAAAAAAAAACAAAATTTGCAACTCCTCATACTGCGATATGGAAATTTATTACATGTATTCGAAAAAAGCAAACATAGGCTCCTCCCAACAAATTGAACTAAATGAAGGCCCATGATCACAAGCCCATGATGTAAAACCGAGCTAAAAACCTAAGAGCCCTATATATATAATTAAGCTAACGAACTAAAAGTTTCACATTTATAATTAAAGCCCCATCTTTAAAAAAAAGGGGAAAAAAAGGAAAAGGGTTTCTTCAAATTTTAATCACCATCCTCAAATTCCCATAAAATTTTCTCAACCTTTGAATAGAAGCATATGAGTTTGATTCGAAGTTAGTGCTTTTTTAATGAAAAAAATGTACTTATATTGTATTCTGAGCCCCTCCAAAATAAAATTTATGGCTCCGCCACTGTTGAAGAGCATATACATGAGCTAGTTGTATGCCATTTCAATTGTTTAATAGTTAAAATGTGATTGGATGTGCTGAAGTTTCATATAGATCATACAACTTCATTGAATGCATTTGGTTTTGAATCAGGCCCTAGGTCATGTTGTGAGAAATTGGTTCACAAGGTAGCGGCCTTTAGCTCCAACCTTTTCTGAAGCTACATTTATTTACTGCATTATCTTGGAATTCTATAAGCTGTCTCCATTATGGAATGGGAAATTGGTTCACAAGAGCTAGTCATATACCAAAGTTACTGACTGGGACCTGGGTTTTGTCATATATTTCTCATGGTAGACATACCTGATGTGAACTACATGCATGTCTTACATGTATAGACCTCACTCGTTACATCAATTTCATTATTGGCATTGCCTTTGTGTATTCAAATACACGAGTGGTTTGTAGGTGGAGTGTGTATATTGTGTTAAAACTCTCAACCTAATGAACTTAATAAAAAGTCGGGATTATTACCTAATAGGTTAAGTTTCTGGGTTGGGCTTGATTTTTAGCCGTTTCTAGAAGAATATAAAAAAAATATTAAAAAACTATCTTTAAGCTTGAAAGTTGGAAGTTCTTTCTTCTCTTTTGGTAGGGAGATAATGTATGCAATGTACACTAAGGTGCTGTTTAGCAAAGGGTTAAGTGAGAGGTTAAGAAGACTTAGCCTCTTCATAACCCGTCAAACACAAAAAATTCTACAACAGGATTAAAGTGAATTAATCCTCTATAATTTGCCAAACGCAAAAAATACAGAAGGGTTAAACTAACCCCTCTAGAGGGTTTAAAATGAGTTGACCCCTCAAAATGAGGGATTTACTAATACTTCTATTTAGAAGGATTAAGAGCTAATCCCTCTAATTATAAAGGAAATAGTCAAAATCATTGTTATTCCCAAACATTAAAAATGATCACAATAGCTAAAATAAACCTTACGTAACAGGTTAATAATTTAGTCCTTCGGATTATCGAATGTGCTAGTCATGTTAATTATTCTCTTTAATCCCTTTTTCTTAACTCTTTGCCAAATAGGACTACGTTTTAGGTAAAATTTTCTGATTCATAAATGTAATATTGTCTACGATTGCATCATTTAATGGCAAGAAGATAGCTTAATTTGTAGTTATTTGATATATCCCCACCATTTCATGAAATATGTACCATTTCATGTGGCATGTGGTATTGCCGGTGTTGGATACTTGTGTTCAAAGATCATCGATAAGCATCTATATTGTTGTGCCCAGCAATCCTCTCATTTGATAAAATTATTTCAAGAATCAAAGGTAAGTATTATAAAATTATTCTCTGATAGTATAGAAAACTATAAAGTATTCGTTTTCTGTTTAATTTGGATATTGCTTTCCCTTATCTGAAACTAATAATAAATTTTGTAACAGATTGAAACCTAATATGCGAAATAGAGGTTTTTGTCTCCTCGAAACCGCTAGTACTTGATAAGATATGAATTTTCTTGTGAATAATAATGCTATTGATTCATGTGCGTCAAACTCATGATTTCATCTAGAGATCACAGATGAACTTTATGAATGACAGTTGTATAATGGACGAAGCATAGCAAAAATTGCTGCTAAATTTGTGCTCAAAATCAGCCACAAGATGCTTCCTGCATTATTGGATGAGATCACCTTTTGGCCTACTAAATAAAAAGTAGAGAATAATGAGCAAAGTGTCATTTTTTTTGTTCTTTTTTGCTTGCTTGAGTTGAAGAGTTGATGAGGATAGACCAAGGATGTCTTCATGAACCAAGAATTTAGGGGTTTTTTACTTGGTAAAATTGGTCAAAGAAGAGGATTAGTAAGGTAGTCATAATTATGAGAAGGGTTAACCATGAACAAACCCTTGTAGTATCACCTAGTTGCGAATAGGCCAACCATAGTTCTATTTTTGCTACCCCTGAGTGAACTTTCTTTTTTCTTCTTAAATCTATTAGAAAGGTTTGAGGAGGCAGGTAGACGCCCTACAGGTATATTAGTGAGGATAGATCCTCAATTGCTGTTTTCATTTTTAAGTTTAAAAGGGTCGAAAAAGTTCACTAAGGGAGTGTATTCGCACCCGAGCTAGTACTATATGGGTCTATTCACAAAAATAGAATTTGGTGACACTATAGAGGACCAATTCACAATTAACCCTTGTAGGAATACCCAAAATAAAAATTTTCTCAAAAGTAGATCACACTGATCATAATAGTAAACAAAAGCATTGGAGGTGTCATTATTTTTCTTGGTAGGACACCATTTCTTTTGGTTCGTGGGTCACTCCTCACCTAATTGCTTCCAACTAAAATGGATGAGATTTCATATTTAGAGGAGAAGAGAGAGATCGGATACTTCTTTTTCGGTATATTAGGATATGTTTGGATATCATGGCGATTTTTGTGTGGTGTTTTCAAAACACCATGGTGTCTTTTTCCAAAAGTGTTTTCAAAACACAACGGTAATTATTTTTGGTCAACGATAGTTTAACCTTTTATGACATTAATATTAAACATATTATCAATATATTAAATATTAATTATAATATAATCTATTTTAATTAATAGATTATAATATTATATATATAATTAACATGTTATAATATTACATATAACTAATAGATTATAATGTTATAAACTGTACATATTTGTAATATATATTATATTATAATACTTAAATATTATTTTAAAATATTAATATATTTAATTTTTTTATATAAATATGTTATTATTATTAATATATTACATTTTATTAATAATAATGTACTAACATATTCTTTATATAATATAATACAATATTATCATATTATGATATTATTATTATTATATTAATATTTTTATAGTATATGTAATTTATCATTAATAAGTTATTTAATTTATAATATATGATTATTTCGTCAATATATTATAATTTAATATATTATTATTTATTATATAATATATTATTAATATATGAAATATATTAATATTTAATCTTTTATTATTAAATATTATAATTATATAACATGTTAAATTTTTTAAATATATTATATAATATATTATTCAAACATTAATGATATATTTTTCTAATTAAGTAATATAACATAATAATTTCTCGTTATACACTTCAATATTATGTCATTACTATAGGATTATTTAATAATAATAAATTGTTATCTACTATTTTATAATATATTTTATTTTATTATTATTTGCTATTAGTTTAATATATAATAAAATAATAGTATTAAAACTATAATTATTATATTTTATTAATTATAAAAGTATATGTATTATTAATTAATGGTATTAAACATAGTATTGATATATTATGAAACTAATATTATAATATAACATATTAAATAATATAATATAATATGATGTAATATAATATAATGTAATATTATATTATATTATGTTATGTTTTGTAATGTAACAAATATAATATATTTTTATGTTATTATTTTATTTTTATTAACTATTTAATTGATTATATGTATTATTAATTAATGGTATTAAATATAGTATTGATATATTTAGAAACTAATGTTATAATTTAATTTTATATTATATTGTATTATATTATGTTATGTTACGAACATATGATATTAAATATATTATTAATACACTAGATTAGACATTATACTAACACCCTTGAAACTCAAAACACAAACACCAAACTTGAAACACAATTTTGGTGTTTTAAAATAAGTGCTGTGATTTTTGTTTTTGATATTGTAGCTTAACAAAAAATATTATGGTTTCCAAAGACATGGTGTTTTGTTTTTGGTCAAAACATCATGGAAACACTAAAAACACCTTGGTATCCAAACGCTACCTTAGAAATTTTAGATGATTTTGAATTGGCCTTGGTGGTTGCTCATTTTAAATTTAATTAATTCGTGTTGCATGTTTCCTATTTGATCAAATGCCTCAAAGAAATTTAAAGGGATATATATAGCATAGCTTCCACATTTTTATCCTCCATTTAGGCGTAGTCCTTGGCCCTTTATTTTCTCTTTTTAGCTTAACAAGTTTGATGAAAATCATCATTATTTACAGAGACATCAATTGTACTTATTACCATATCACGAGCAAGACTACCGAAAACAAGATAAGCTCTGAAACATGGCTCCCTACATTATATTAGACATTAGTCGTATAGCAATTAGGTAAACAATTTATGTTTCAAATTTCATCAATTGCATGATATGATGTAACTGTGAGATGCATCAAGTTCATCAATTGCATGATATGATGTAACTGTGAGATGCATCAAGAAGGACCTTTTTTTTTCTTTTTTCTTTTTTTTTTCTTTTTTCTTTTTTTTTCTTTTTCTTTCTTTTTTTTTTTTTTTTGAGAAAAACATTGAGAAGGACCTTGAAATCCATGATTCAAGGAAAAATCAGATTTGACCATCTGATCTTGTGGAAATCCATAGCCAGATTCCAATTTGGACAATTGTTATTAAAACATGTTATACGCATGTTTTATGGTAAAATATTGATAGAAAACAGTGGCATCACTACTGAGATACTTTGAGTACAAGAGAGATGTCTATAAGTGCTCCTATTAGTAAGGCGTCCCTTGTTTTTTTTAAAAAAAAGTTTCATTATGTTATAACCAATTCACAAGCACAAGTCATACTGTTAAGTTCACTGCTATTTTTCTTCTTCAATAGAGTAGAAATCCTATCTGAACCAGCCCATAGGAGTGGCGTCATTAACACCATAAATGGAGTAGCTATAATTCTCAAACCAAGCCTTTAACCACCTACGAATTGAACAGGTCACCCTATTCTATGCATTATTCTGATAGAAATACTCACTAAGCATCTCAATGCTACCCCACACTTATAGGGAAGTATACGCATAAGATTGATACATGGTCTCTGAATCTGAATTTTGCTTCCCCTTGTCTGACAACTTATCCATATTTCAAAATGATATCTTTAGATGTGTCCGTTGCTAAATCATAGACTGAAATACATCCGGAGGGAAATTAAGTTTGGCTTATGCTTGTCTCTCAATTCCAATGATATCCTGCCTTTAGGAGTAATACCTTGAACATAAAGCATAATTTTATGGTCTACGGCAACCTCATTTTAAGGTACCTGCTGAAGAGTCTTAAGTGTTAATGGCTTTGACAAGCTACGAGCAAGTAGATATATGATGTCACATGTACCCTATGTGAAGAAGAAGAAAGTTTCTATAGATATGTTATAACAAAATAGTAGTGAACTTACCTATATACTGCGGAAGTATAGCTCTCATAACAACACCGTCTCCAAATATGTTTACAAGTCACCTGTCTCCTAATTGTGAACACTCCCATCATAAGAACGCGCTTAATAAAATCCAAGTTTCTTTCTTGAAGCATTTTGTTTTGCAATATCACTTTCAATGACATGTCACATTCTTCTTGTGAAGTTGGTTAATTTGCTTGGCTTGAAATTTTCTGTCGTACAGTAAATAAAATATGGCTCATATGGATAAAAAATGATGTTGCTATTTAAAAATTCCAGATTGAATAGCTTCATCTTAACCTTTCCGTTTGATGTCAGGCTCAATTATTTGAAATTCTAGCCTTGGAGCAAAGAGGAGGGAGGGGTGCACACCTGCCAAAGTTGTGTCCAAGTACGATGATCCATGAACACTCCTAATACCATTATCATCTCCCAGTTATATATGAACAGGAATTACATATGAACGTCGAACTTGGACGATGATAAAGAGGAAGTATCAGATAACCCAGGATCGAATAAAAAATTCAATACATATACTATGCATGAAAGTTCTAACAGAAATGGCAACTACAATCTTTGATTTAATGGGAGATGTATGTAGATATTTCATCATCTTTCTGTTGGATGTACCCATTCGTGTGCATTTCATGTTCACGCACTCAACAAACAAAAAGATATGGTGATTCCAATTTGAAACCTTTATACTAAAGTTTCCAAGGGCTCTGAATTAATATTTTCAGTGGCCTATAAATTGGACAGGAGATGACACAAAGAATGAAGCATTGAGAACCGTTTAGAGAAAGCCATAGCTCACTGGTTCCCTATACTTCCATCTAGAATTTGTTTTGCCGGTCTTCATAGAGCCGCTCAGTCCACTAGTCAAGGTTTGGAGTTAGATCCCAGAATATTTCATCTTTTCAAGGTACTTTTCTTTAAAACATTTCATCAGTAGTGTGTGACAATACTTTCCACATGTCAGATTTATTTAGGTATCAAAGTAAGGCAGTGTGTTACATTCTGATGGCATTGCCACCCAACACTTCTTTCAAGAATAAATTTCTTATCTTGTTTGTCATCAGAAGTGGGTCATGCATCTTTATGCTTTCCATTAGGCGACGTAAAATAGAGAATTTCTATTGAAAGACTAAATAATAAAGTAGATTCTGAAATTCTAATTGCTTACCTGTGGAGTTCATGGCTTTGAATCTGGATAGTCTTATATTCTAAAGCAATCTAAAAAGTTACTTTTCTCATGAAAGTAACTTTTTGTCAATTTGATATCATTCGTTTGATAGTAATCCATTATATACATGTTTAATATTTCTATTCAATCTGTCAAACCATTTAAGTTATCCTTAATAAGTCTCTCTAGCTTTGTTAAACTAAAGCTGGGAACATCGATCTAGTGACCTTATCTTTTATGGATGCATGAAAATTTTTTAGTTACATATTGTTAGCATGAGGTAGAGATTTCAGGATATGTTCTGGTTAAATTTCAAACAACTATGATGTAAGTTCTTTGTACACAACTTGCATGGATTTTTCAAAAGACTACCTTTTGTAACCTCACCATCAAGAAACTTTCCACGCATCTAGCATGTAACCTTTTGTCGGCAACAATGCTCTTTTCTTCAATACTGTAGTGCTATAGACTTGTTTTATATTGAAAATATTTAACCTAAAAAATAATTTGTAAAGTACATCTAATATAAAATGTAGGAAAAATGCTCTTATCTATTATCCATGTTTAGTCTTTTTTTTTGGGTAAAACTATTGAGATCATTTCACTATTTAACTAAAACAGATTTTATTTTCTTTTAAAAATTCGTAACAATGAATCACAAGTTACTATACAAATTTTATTTAGTCTTTAGGAAATTATAAAACTGTTAAGAATTGGTTATATCTGTTAAAAGATAAGTATATCCGAAAATACTTATTTTTACTATCAATATCCGAAAATACTTATTTTTACTATCACATAAAGATTATCTTTTAACTACTAACAACGCTGTAATTATTTTGTTAACCATTCTAAAAAATTATGGTTAAACAAAGGTTCAAGGAATGATTCCAAAAAATATATACATATATATGTCTTTTTCTTCCCTCTCCTTATTCTCTTTATGTGTTCCCCTTCCCTTGATCACTAGGAACCCGAAACCGATTTTATTTTTACCGGTTTCATTTGTGGGGTTGGATCTTGATTAAAAAAGAGGGAGAAAGAGGTAAATTTATGAAGAGTTTACAAAGTCCCCTTACATTGGTACTATAGTAGATAAGATAATTTTCAAAATAATATACTAATAATTTCTTTCCAAAGGTAAAATAATATCATTAACAGTTGCGTGCATTTAAAACAATTCTTCTTCCAATGAGTGAATTTATACCACTTAGACATTGCATATGTAGCCATGCTTCTTATCTAGATTAGAGAATGGCTATATCCGGCGAATTTTAATAGTATTTGATTACAAGACTTGTGTTGTTCTTCTTTTTCCCCCTCTAAGAAGAGAGGTCAAGAATTGTGTGTTTGCCTATAAATTGTCGTTTCTCCCTAATATAGTCCTAAAAAAAGATTGTTAAAATGACTAAACCTCAACAAAAAAAAAGTTAGGGAATTAAAGTTAGGCATAACTCTAGACTCTTTGGAACTCATAGAGAATGAGATTCTTTCAATTAGAAATATCCTCACTGGTAAAGTTTGCGATTAAACATTCATATACAAGGCGTAGATTCTGTTGCTATATGTTGGTAGGGTGCACCTAATGATGAAAATAATTGTACTACAATCCTGAGGAACCTTTAGTAATATGAGTGATAATGGTGTAGAACTGTATATACTTTTATTAACAAGAATAATGAACGGACTTTGAAAGTAACTAACAAAAATCTTCTGTTTTCTATGTCAGAAAAATGGAGGGCACTCGTCAGGCACACGGGAAGGTTTCATTCAAACACAAAATCCACGAATTTTGTGAAAAAAAGAGAATTCCACATCCAAAATATAAGGTGAAGAGAGTTGGACCAGATCATATGCCAACTTTTACTGCAGTGGTAGTTATCGAAAATACTAAATATGTTGGTAGCCGAAAATCAACAAAGAAAGAAGCTGAACAAAGCGCTGCAAAGGTAGCAGTTGTCGACTTGCTTTACTCAAATAAAGAAGGAGAAGAATTGAAAAGGCTTAAAAAAGAGAAGGAAAATTGGATGATGGAGAAAGAAACTCTAATGAAAGAACGCTCTGAGTTGCAAGAAAAGCTAAGAGCTGTCAGTAGAGAAAATTTTGCTCTTGCTGAAAAATATAGAACAATATGGGTTGACATGCAAAATCTTGTTCAAATGATTGAAGACGTGGGAGAAAATTAAATTTATTAAAATTTCTTTGTATGGTAGAATACTTTTGTTCATTTATATTGCAATCATTGGAGTGCAAAGATTTCCAAGTTTGCATTATGTGATTAAAAAGTCTATTTTAATGAAGCTTTAGAAGTACATGCATACATTGTTTGTCTTAAAGTCCCTACTGATGTGCCAAATTCTGAAGTTGTGATGAGAGATGAGGGTGATAATTTTATACTCTAACAATTTAGATTAGTCATTTCTTTTTACTAATGCATTATGACAGATAAATTCATGTGTCATGATCATTGTTCATAAGGAGAAAGGAGTGTATAATGCTCTAAGGCAGTCGAAAGTGTCCTTGAGAAGATAGGTTGAGCTTAATTTTTGCATCCACTGTCCATTATTTCACAATCTATGCAAGTCAAGAAAAGATACGTAATATAATGATTATATGTATTAGCTCGAATTTTTTTTTGTTATTTCACAATCTATGCAAGTATAAAAAAGATACGGTGACGTGATGATTATGTGTTTTGGTGGATTTAATACAAATTTGAACGTGAAACCTGCAGGTTGAAGTTCTCACTGTCTTCTTTTTTAGGGTTCAATTGATTCTTAAATGGAGAGGTGAATCGAGGGTGAAGAAATATAATAAGGAGAGATCAAGTATGGCTCAAGTTATGTACATTAGATTTGTCAAGATTTTACTGTGTTATAGAAGCCAGTATGCTTCCATTGGCCTTTTATTTTATTATTTTATACTTATTTATTTTTGCAGGTGTCCATATTGTTCCTTAGCCAAGGCAAGGAGTTTGCTCCTCAAAAATTCTTGTAGGCACCTTTCCTTTTTTTTAAGTAAAAAAATAGTGCGAGGTGCCCTGATCATTTCATTAACAGTGATAGAGAATACATACGGAAAAATAGGGAGAAGAGGAAAATATCAAAATGATTAGAGACTAGAGATTAGGGAGAGGACATTGTCGTCACCTAATGCATAGTAATAACCGTTCGATAAGTTCGACAAAAACTCCATATTAAAGCTAAGAACCTGATTGTTTAAAAGCTGGAACACCCATCATATCCATATTTTCAAATAAAATACCCATACACAGAAATTATTTTCAACTGACATAAACCAAAACCAGGTAGTCAAGATCGCTAAAACTCAATGGCTATGGAGCACAAGGGAAGTTGTCACCAACAGCATCCTCAGCAACATCATGCAGCCGTTTCTTCACTCCAAGATCACATGCAGTTCTATGATCACGCTCAGCCTTTCTGATATTAGAGTATCCTGTCCAGAATAACACAAATTGTGTCACATTAGATGCAAACTTTTGTGGAAGAATCTGAGAATCATTGAAAATAATATTGTTCCAACTATTCTATATGCACCAACAAAAGGTAGGGAGGAGCACTTTCCATAGAGTTTTAAGTCTGTTATTTGGCAGGAAGCTACCATTGGAAGCAATAAGGCGATCAAAGTTGTATTCCCATTACATTGATGAAAACAAGGAAGAAAGTGAGACTAGACAACTTTGGTGTAAGGGCAAGCGAAGAATTGACTATCGGATTCTAGCTCCAAATTGCAAAGGGGCAATTTGTGTCACTAGTCCATCCTTTTTTCAGCAAGTTTTCTTTAGTTTGAAGTCTCCTTTTAATGAGAATCCAAAAAAAGATTTTCACCTTGATAGGGATAAAAGCCTTCCAAATGAAAGTATATGAGTTAGAGAAACTACCTACGCAGTTAATCAGGGAGTAAAATAAATTAACTGAAAAAGTTCCTGATGAGAGTAGAGGCCATGAAACACTATCTTGAGAAGAGTTTTCTGGTCTGCTAGCAGATTCAAGATGTAAATACAATGCAGTGATCTCATTTCTCTCCTCAAGGGAAGATCCTCTTCTAAGCAGAGGGTGCCACATCCAGGAGTTATTGTGGTGATATCCTTGAGACTTGACATTAGAAATGGCCAAGAAAGCCAGTTGATAAGCTTTGGGGAATAGTCTACTTAAGGAGTTATGCCCAGTCCACTTATCTTCCCAGAAGTGGATAATTGCTCCATCACTTAATTTTCACTGGACTAGACCGAAAAAAGCATGGTGCATAGAGTGCAAATCAGGAAAAAAATTTAGAGACTGATCCCTTTGGAGGTGTGCAAAGAGGGTTGGGTTGATGTTTTGAGTTTAGAGGGTTGAGGACATAGCTAATGAAGGAATTACGATCAATAATTTTTCACAACAATTTAGAGAGAACGACATGGTTGAAAATAGGAAGATTAATGACTCTAAGCCCCCCCCCTCTTGTTTGGATTTACAAACATGTTCCCATCTGACTAAGCATTTGGGTCTGGAATTCTGCTCGTTGCCACTCCATAAGATTTTTTTCCTAATCTTGTCAATAGTCTTAGTGAGCCAAATTGGTAATTTAAAAAATAATATATAGTACAGGGGGAGAGAAGATAGAGCATAATTGACGAGAGTAAGTCTACCACCAATAGAGAGAGCTTTACTTTTCCACATGGAGAGCTTTTTAGAGAAAGAATCTAACAGTGGTTACCAATCACGTCTGGAAAGGGAGCGTTTCTTGAGAGGGAGGTCAAGGTAACTGAAAGGGAGAGCACCAGGGGAGCAATGGAGGGTGTTGCCTAGTCGACTGCCTTTGAGAGGGATTTTACCAATATAGAAGAGGTTGGTTTTAGCATAGTATGCTAAGGACAAAGACATTTTCAAAGATGTAGAAGATGGTTTTAAGAATAGATATGTCATGATTGTTGGCCTTGCTGAAAAGAAGAGTGTCATCAGCAAATTGAAGATATCTAATGAGATTGATATCTCCTTTAAGATTAAGATTTGAAAGGTCTCCCGATGAAACACTATTAATCAGCATTTTGATGAGGATATCACCGATAAGCAAGAACAACATAGGGGATAGAGGATCTCCCTATTTCAAGCCTTGATAATATTGAAAGTATTTGGTGGGAGAACCATAACAAGGACAAAGGTTTTAGAGGAGGAGAGAACATGTTCAATCAAGTGGCACCATTTGTTGCCAAAGCCCCTAGCCTTTAGGAGTGATAAAAGAAAGTCTTAGTTCACACAACCGAAAGCTTTCATAAAATCTATCTTAATGGCACAAATTTCTTTTTTACCAGAGGAACAGTGGTGAATCATCTCGTGAGGAAGAAGGATGAAGTTAAGAGTGGACTTGCCCCTTTGGAAGGCATATTGGATTTTGTCTATGAGAGAAGAGAGAAAAGGACTGAGCCTATTGGCTAAGACTTTGATGAATATTTTAAAGATGTTGTTAAGCAAACTGATGGGTTTGAAGTCCTTTGGATTGCTTGCTCCCTCTGTCTTAGGGATAAGGAAAATATAGGAGTAGTTGATCCTACGGAGGGGTTGTGCATAGTTGAACAGGGATTGAAAGAAGAATAAGATGTTGTTTTTTATCAGGGACCAAAATTTCTAGAAGAAGAGGATTGGGAGACCATCAGGCCCAGGAGACTTGTTTGGGTGAAGGTCAAAAACACCTTTCTTAAATTCTTCCTAAGTGAAGTGGGATTCTAGGGTGGATAGGTCTAAAGGGTCTTGAGGGCATAGAAGAGACCAATCCACCTCAAATAGAGGTTTATCTCTAGCAAGAAAGAGGTTTGAGAAAAAGTCTAAGAAGGCTTGTTGAATATCCTGGTCTGATGTGAGAAGGTTGCCTTGGATCAGAAGATTAGGAATGAAGTTCCTTCTCCTGTGATTGGACACAGCTTTGTGAAAGAAAGAAGTGTTTAAATCACCCTCCTTTATCCATTGCACCCTAGATATTTGTTTCCAATAAATTTCTTTATTTTTAGCTATGTTGAAGAGTTTGTCTTTAAGATTAAATCTAGATTGGGTCTCTTCTTCATTAAGGGGTCTGAGTTCCTCAAAGTTTTGAAGGGAGTCAAGAGCAGCTAGCACTTTGATTTTGTTTAGCTTCAAAGACCCATATGAGTGTTTTTTCCCACCATTTGAGCTGTCTTTTAATAAGCTTTAGCTTGAAGGACATAGTGCCAGAGGGCTCACTTCCATACGAAAAGGAGTTCTAGCATGATTGAACAAAATGTTTTAAGGAAGGATTAGAGAGCTAGGATTTCTCAAACCTGAAGGCTGGGTGTGGGAAAGAATCTCCAGAGTCAAGAAGAATAGGGCAATGATTAGAGCATGGGGAGGGGTAAGAATATTGAAAAAGATATGTAAAATAAGATTCAAAATCATTAGTCATCAAGAATCAGTCTAATCTGGCCATAACAGAGTTGGCTCTCATGTTAGACTATGTGAATTTTCTTCCACTAAGAGGGAAATCCATACGTTGGAGGGATTCGATCAAAGATTTGAAGGTATTGATGTCCCGAATGGACCCAGATTTGCCACTTCTTTCATCTAGACTAAGGGTCATATTAAATCACCAAAGACCACCCAAGGCATAGAAAAGGAAATTCTAATTCTAGTGAGTTCCCACTAGCAAAATTATCTATCCTCTTTGTCATGAGGAGTATAAATAGATGTAGCAATGAATTGCCATTTGGACAGCTTATGAATGAACACAGTCGAAACAGTAAAGACACCAATAGAAGAAGATGAGCAAGAGAAAATGGAATCATGCTAACCAAGAAGAACACCCCCTCTAGATTCAAAGGCTTCTAAATTTATCCATGATGAAGTTCTACGGCCACCAAGGGCTTTTAAAGTACTAGTTCTGACCGAATTAAGTTTAGTTTCTTGTAATCGAATGATATCGACTTTAGAGAATTGGATGCAATCTTTAACAATTCTACATTTTGTGTGGTTATTCAACTCTCTAATATTTCATGATACTATCTTCATGGGGGAAATAAGAAAATAAACTGCTTAGGGATAGGCAGATAAGCCTAAGTAGCAGGTGATGAGTTACATTTGTATATACATTTTCATGCATATCTACTCTCATTTTCATATTAGAACTAGCATTTTTAGGTTCATAATTTCTCCATATTTGTTATATCTCGATTTCTAGTTCATGTTTACTGCATTTAGTTTGTCTGTATTTTTAG
>JBAKGM010000139.1:23176215-23201132 GCA_037177215.1 Asparagus racemosus
GAAGACACTAATGAGAAAGCGAAGGAGAAAACGTTGTACGTCGTTGAGCCAAAACCGGTGAAGGCAAGTTCAAAGCCTAAATCAAAGGAACTGAAGAAATATAGAGTACATTCTTCATCAAGTACCTCTTCCTCTCCGTCATCATCATCATCATTGTCTGTGTCGTCACATGACAAAGAAGAAAGCAAGAAGTTCGAGTGTACACCGAGGAAAGCAACTATATTGGCCTTAGCCAAAGACAAAACCAAGAGAAGCAAACCTGTTAGTTCTCCAAAATACAATGAGAAGGGGAGGCTGACCAGAATTACGACTGCAACTGTCCCCTCGGAAGCCAAAGCCTCCTCCACTTACATGATGAAGTTCCGCAGGGGTAAGGTAATAAATCCTATGCCTGAAAACAACACTCCTCGGATATTAAAATTTAGACAACCAAGAGGGACAAAAGAGAAAAATAAAGATGTTGGGAGAACTATTCGAAGAAGGAGAGTTTCTTCTGGTTCATCTGCTGAATTGATTGCTCCAAGCTTGGAAACTCCAACTGTGGTTTTGAGACATCAAGATGTGCAAGAGAAAGACAGTCAAGCTTTGTTCAATGATGTGATCGAAGAGACTGCCAGTAAACTTGTGGAGACAAGGAAGAGCAAGGTAAAGGCTCTTGTGGGTGCTTTTGAGACTGTCATCTCTCTGCAAGAAAGTCGTGTGGCTCCAACTATATGAATTGCAAAACAGAAGAATGGGGTTTTCGAGTATATATAAAGTTCAGATATGATATATAAACAAAGAGAAACATGTTAGATCAAGGTAGCAATCGATTGAAAGGTATGAAATCTTGTAAATTTGTTGGTAATTTGGAAGCACAATCTTCTGTTCATCTCCCTTGTGGATATTCGTGCGGTTATTCTCATAAGAGTTGTTTAATAAAGCTGATGGATGCTTGGTCCTTGAGATTTTATGAGTAGAATTGTTTTTTAAGTATATTTTCAGTGCACTAGTCAGCATGTGAATCAGATATTCTTCAGATTATTTCTATTCTTGTTATCTAATGGTAATGTGCCAGACTTTATAGATCTGCTAGTACTATCTCTGTTCTCTACATCTACACTTGGTGATATTCCATTCTTACTTTCTGGTTCATATTTGGCAGTAATTTGATATCCATCAGTAACATGCCACTCATTATAGATCTGCTAATAGTAGTCCTATTCTCGACATTTACATTTGATAATGTTCCAGTTTTCTAGTTCTTATTTGGTAGTAATTTGACCTTCATTTTATGGTTAGAAGCTTTCTTTTAAAGAACTAGAAGCTTTAATTAGTTTATTCTCTAATTTTGATCACTTCTTATTTTTATTTTCATTCAATTGGTTGCTCGTATTTATGAGTCGGACATCTTTGGGTGCATTTAATTTATGTTCAGAGTGTAAAACTTTCACAAGAACATACCATGGTTGAGGGTGCTTGGTTCCTGCTTGAGGTGAAGCTGATCAAAATGGTTAGTACGTACATAACACTAGCTATGCCATCAATGTAGTAAAAAAGCTGAGAATTCATTGTAGGGATCTCATATATCTTGCATGATTCTGTATGAATTTATTAGAAGAATTTTATGAACATTGAGAGTTGTCTAGAAATTGTTATTGTTACAAGACTTTAATAATTCAGTATATCTTTGTGGTTATTTCTAAAGGGTTTTAACTTTAGATAACCAACACTTTAACTTTAACTTGCGTTCTACTCTTCTTATGTTCAGCTTCACATAATAATACAAATGCTGGCATTCGCGGCAGCTTCTTCATTTGTTTATCGGGTAAATTTATGAAACTATTATGAACCATTAGGGGTTTTGCACAAAAATATCATAATATATTTTAATGAGACATCCCAAACTTTCAGAACAGGGAGATTGCGCTTCTTTTTCACTGAAGTGTTAACAAGGAAAAGTCTATTTGCTTTCGTGCGACAATCTCAGCTTGTTAGAATATTAGGAAAGTTCTTCTCCTCAATTGGAAGATTATACAAGTATATTCTATTTGATATACTATAGAATAAAAAAATAAAAACTTAACTCTCTCTGGGGAAAAGTCATTTTTCTGTACTGCCACAAGTGTTTCTATGAATCTCACAGGACTTACCTACTAAATTATTTTAAGGTCATTCTGACAAACTATTGTGTTCCCTGAATTCTTTGTGCATTTGGAGTTTGACTTCTATCAACTGCATTCCTTGCCTATCATATTTGAAGAAGTTGAAGATAATGCCCAGAAACTATATAGGACTATACAGAAGTTACATATTTGGCTTACAATCACATGGAAAGTTACCTGTTGGCATTATCTGTCTGGGCTCCACCATGTTCTTCATTATAATTTAGCATAACTGTTTGTGCCTTGGTATATAAGGTTATTTTCCTTCTAATTTCTGGCATATGTTTTATCTGAGATAAATCTGAATTCTTCACCTTGTTATTGACTGCAATCTAATCATTTAACAACTTGTAGGAACTTTTATACATGGCTTGTACAATACATGATTCAAATGTTGTAGGAAGAATGAAAATTTCATTATCCAATAGAGTTTGAAGCGTGTTAGTATTTTGTTGCCATATTATTGATTGTTCAACAGCAGTAGCAAGCACGGGGCATTTTGCCTGTAGACCTTATTTTTTCAGCCTTTGCCCTTGCTTTTGTTTCATCGTTTCTTTTTCTCTCTTCTGCAAGTGCTCTTGCATCACCGGCAACTTTTTCAATTCTTGATATCTCATTTTCGTATTTCTGCAAGGCCTTTGCTCGTGTTTGTTCTGGTTCATTCTGCAATTAAACACAGGGAAAATATGAATTATATTTTTGGCAACATTAAACTTCTCGTCTTTATTGATCTTGTATTTGATGGCATGTGTCTGATCCTACTATTCTTAACCACATTCCCACAATGATATAGAGAATTTTTTTCAAGAAGTTTTCTGTTTAATTGTTAGCTCATAATGAAAGAATGACATGAACTTTAGATGGACACCGAAGATTAAAAAAATTGGTGATCGCAAATTTTGTACATTAACATAGTGGTTATTGGAGAAATTGTTTCAAAGGATCATTGTATATGTAATATGACCATTTTATTTTGTTAAATAACACATCTAGCATGTTGTTTTTATCACACTAGAGGAATGATGTCAGTTTATGTGGGAATAGGCTTGATAGGATGTTTTAGGTTGCATTTAGACATTTGAGAGGGTTTTTGGAAATACTTGTTCTGATGTAGTAATAGTCACATATATGATTCATGGACGCCTCGAGTTAGCACAAGATCTCAGGATCATTAACTTAAAGAAAACTGATAATTCAAAATACGATGGCAAGTACCTAGATGGCACTATTCACTGAACACTATATGTTTATGCCGAACCTGCCATGTTATATAATCTTAGTACATTTTTGGCATCAAATTTAACAAGTTCATTGAGTGCTACTTGTCTTAAATGAGTGAAAGGGGAAAACAAATTTAGATTGACACTGAAGCTAAGACTGTAACTCTAACAAACCTCTTTGCGCTCTAAACGCCTCTTGGCTTTTGCCTTCTTCTCATTCTCCCATTCCACAATCATGGACATCATCTTATCAAACCTGAAACTTAGTATCTCAGCACACCCCAGACATATAACAAAAATCTGACAGAAATTTAGATTATTATTACCGTTTTCTTATCTTAATCATCTGTTCTTTCTCCCAAGCGTTTGCTTCTTCTTGTGCACTATTTTCTCCCTCCCAAGCGTCAGCTTCATCATTTTTGCCTGGCGAGTATTCATCCTGTGTCCTACTGCCAAATGATAAAGTTGGAAGTTTTTTGGTTGATGGAGCTCTTGGAAGACTTGATCTCGTTTCTTTTCCACTGTCACTTCTCTTACTACCTGTGCCATTTAGATCGTTATCAGTGAAAGATGGTGTCTTTTTTATATCGGGGGTGCTATCCGTCGCCATCTCTGTGATACCGTTATTAGCACTGGAGAATTCCTGATTGATTTGCTCTTCTATTTCTGGTTTCCTTGTGAAACTGCCACCTGAGATTGTATATATCATTTCCTTACTTTAGGAAATATGAAATTCGTTAATTCACTCTCTTTTTTTGGGTAAACTTCACAAAACCCCTGAACTTTGAGGTGTTCTGTACAAACCCCTCCTGAACTTCATAAATTTGAGAAAAACCTCCTGAACCTGTTTATTTCATAAATTAGAGAAAGCTCCCAGGATATGTGTTTCACGAAAAATATCTTGACTGATGGCAATTAGTTTAATTCGTCACGTGCTTAGCATCTGAGATGTTTTGGACAATTTCTTCCCTGTATATTTATGTCTCCTTTTACCCACTTTTCGGGTTACGGCAGTAACAGTAAAAGTGATAGTTTAGACTTTTTACAATTCATGTAAATGTCATTTATGACGATTCCCAATAGTTCAGGGCAGTTTTGTATAATTTTGAAATTTCAGGAGGGTTTTCTCTAATTTTTAAAGTTATCTTTTTTCTTTAGTTAGTAATTTCCGAATTGGTATATTTAGTAAGATCCCTTTACCAGTTTGGTATTTTTTCTAACTCCGGTGACGATAAAGTATTAAAAGTGAGCCCAATATGCAATTAGCCTTATTTTCTCACTGCCGGCAAAAAAATTGCCGCCAAACATCACAGGAGGTCATGTGATCTCTTTTTTGAATGAGTCAAAAGCTGACATGAATAAGAGTAAATGACATGACAGAGTTACTTGAGATCATGAGACTGACACATGTTTCCCTTCTCTTCAAGATTAGGATTGAAATTAAAGATTAGGGTTCATAATCCAAAATCTCCTCTCTTCAACCTCATATTCAAAATTGGGGATCATCTTCAAACTAGGAAAAGCACCATTACGCCCTCTTCAAGCTCAGGCTCAAACTAAAGGAATCTGGGAGATTCTCTGCAAGCGCTACTGTAGCGTGCAATCTCTCTCTCCCCCTCTCTCTCAATGAGTTTGGAAAATGGGAAAATTTGATAATTTTAGGATTACCTAAACTCCCTACATATGTGCCGCATCAACTAATCCCAACCAAGTCACTTAAACCTAGCCACATTACTATATTAGCGTCCTAATAGACCTCAAAACTAATCACGTGAGCTCACGTGACATTTTCACATGATTTTTTTCGGCGGCAGTAAGAATATGGAGCTAATTGCATCTTGGGCTCAAATTTAATACCTAGTTGTTGCCGGAGTTAGGGAAAAAAAATTTACCAAACTGGTAATTATGCCTTGCTAAACATAACAATTTGGTAATTTAGCCCATGCAAATTGCACGTCTACTTTGTTGTAGACTTGTAAGCATTTAAAGATTTGATAGAGATACCTCCCGGTTTTTCATTTTCTTTTGCTCCCTGATCAGAAAACCATTTCTTGAAAGATCCACGAAAACTGGTTTGCTTCATCTTGCCATCTTCATTTCTGCTTTTGGCTTTAGGCAGAGTCTCTACAGAAAATTTAACCGATCCTCTCTGTTTCTGTGGATTGCCTTTTTCTTCGAGTAAGGTGATGGCATAAGCAGCTGCCGCGATCAATGCTTCAAACTCTCCATCACTGAAAATGTCAGTTTGGCTCGTCATTTTCCTTGTGGTCAATTTTTGTAGCCAGTTCTATCTTTTCTTTTTCTGCACAAATCATACATGTTCATAATATATCATATGCTTTTTGGTGTAGTACTGCTGCAGAGTTTAAACATGTATATCCCTAATGCAAATATCTGATTGTTGTAGTTGTCAGAACTCGAGTCTGTCCTCTTTGTTAAGAAAATTAGATTTAATTATTCAGAATTGAAATAAAATGCTTTGAATGTAATTGTGTATCTTGTTGATTGTTTTTCTACCATTATAGAACATCATTTAACGGACACAATGCTATTCTATTTTTCCTTCATTTCCCTTTTAATGAACTTTTTCTTGTCTCCACGATGACAACATGGTGTTGTAGTGAAAATTTTCCTGTCCTACTAGAATATCATGATTATACATATGATCTCTTCATGCTTTGGACAAATGAAAGAAACAACAATTACAAGCTAAGGACTCTCTTCGAGTTACTTTTTGAGGTTGAAAGATACCTGAGTACCCGAAGCGAATTGTTGATGTTGATGATGTGCAGACTTTCATAATCCTCGGGACTTTTCGAGAAGGATGCTCCTGATGGCTATTTACTAGAGTTCATACTTGGTGAACAAGGAAAAGGGAGTTTGGCAAGGCAAGCAAAGTTCTGCAGTGATTTTGCTATGCAAGTCCTCGTTTGGTTGAAGAAAGGTATTTCTTCCCTTTTCCATATATTCCTTCAGTCTCTTTGTATAGTTCTGAACTAATATTGGTAGACACACGAAACTTACTGCCTTATATTTGAAAGTGTGCAGAACTGAACAAAGTCATGCACATATACCTTTCTTTCTTGAGTTGAGGAAATGGGAGAAAACTAATAGACTTTTCTTTAGTTGTACCAAATTGCCTTTTTGCACCCTTTTAACCAAAGTTATTCTCTTAAATTTTGTGTTGAGACGCAAAGATTGAATGGGGAATGTCTCAAGTGATCCCAAAGAAAAAAAGCCTGAAATTCCTATTGCTTTTTCCCGTTCTTCACTTCCCTATTATTAAAGACATCGTATGCTGTCTAAATTTGTAATGAATAAGATGTTATTGTTGCCGTTCTTCACTTTTGTTTTTGCGTTTTCAATTTCTCAAATTACATAGCGCATTGGTGTACTATTGAGATGTTTGTAAATGTGGTATGCACGACATTGAGTGGTATACATTATTGAAAGGTGTAATTGGTCTAATAGTGTTTTGGAACACAAATATGCAGAGGTAAATGAAGTTTAAGCATATATAAGAGCAATTGACGGTGAAGGAGAAAAATCAGTTTATCGACTAAAGGGTAAGTTTGACAAACTCCTCAAAACTAGATCAGGATTGGGATTTGAGATAAAAGTGGCTTTGTTTTGAACCATCATCGATCAATTGAACAAATAGTTCTGTGTAATTGGACAGCAGACATCCAATCCATATCCTATTTGGATTGGGGTGTGATATCTCATCTACTGATTCTTATTTCCTTGAGAAAGGAAAAGACTGATGATTATAACCTCTCACCTACTTCATTATATTGTTCGATTTTCATATTATAACAGTCTAATTCACTTATTAAGAGAGTGTCTTTGGGTATGTATCTTGATACTCAGCTGTTAGTGATAATACGATTTTTGTTCGGCAAAAATGAAAAGTAAAAAAAATTCTTGTTTAACCTATTTTCCTTCGTTTTTATAGGCCGCCAGAATCAATAATCTTGTCCTTCTTTATATTACTGTGATAATTAATTAGAACATGAATGAACAAGAAACAAATACTTCTATCTTGTAACATTTATTTTTTTCGGTGCCTATAGTACTGTCTGATATTCAAGAAATATAAACGTCGACACTGATAGATTACAATAAACTCCCAGTAATTTATACTTTATTTCTATTAAAAAAAAAACCTCATCATCTAAAAGTCCAAGAAAAAAATCTTCTCATTTGTGACCGTCACTAAAAGCCATTAATTGTGGGTCATTTGTAGTTAAATACCACAGAAGGTTTACATCATTTTTTTGAAACATTGATAACCCGAAGTTTTTCCACCAAAAATTACCCAAAAGTTCAAACAAATTAAGGCTAAATGTTAGAAAACCCACCTCAGCTTTGGACAATTATCAGATAACCCTCAAAAACTTTCAAAATATCAAAAAATACCCCTTAGGTTGGGGGTTATTAGAAATGCCCCTTTAATATTTTATCAGATTAGCCCCCAAACAACATTAACGATTTTTGGATGGGTGCACAAAATTACGCAAGGGGATACTTCTGCTAGTGAAAATTGTGTTAAACACTGTTAGGTTTCTTTTCTTTCTTTCTTTCTATTTTTTTGGACAAAATTTAAAGGTAAAGGGGGTTTTTGATAACCCCTAAGTTAGGAGGGTGAGGGTGGGTGGGGGGCGGGGGGTGTGTTCTGATATTTTAAAGTTTTGGGGGGTTATCTAATAATCATCCAAAGTTAGTGGGTGTTTTATGATATTTAGCTAAAATTAACGTTCATATCTTAAAATGACTTAACGGGGGAATAAAAGTAAAATGTTTGAACTCTAGAGTGTATTTTGGGGATAAAAAAAGAAGGAAAAACACTTTAGGGCATCAAAGTAAAAAAACGATGTAAAGCTTGGGGTATTTAAATGCAAATTACCCTTAATTTTATGATAAAAGTTTAATTTTCACACGTATAATCATATGTTTGCACGTATAACATATATATGCTATTCAAAATGTGAATATGACAATGTCTTCAAAACATTATTCATGTAAATGTTTTGATTTGGACAAAGATTCGTTTAAAAAAAAAACCTAGAATCCAGATCCAATCTAAGAGAGCAAACACAAGAACTCGAGTTTTTAAAATTGTAAGGGAGAAAATAAAGGAAAGCTTGCTATTAAGTAAAGCATATTTTAAATTTATTTTATCGTCAACTTTGAACTCGGCCAAAGCGCATAGATCAATTTGATGTCTAAAGTACTACCTAAGACAATAACAATAATTTAAGATTAAATTTAAAAATAATTAATTAAAAAAATATAAAAACTTGTGGAGTACTACGGAATAATCCATTGTTGGATGAGTTGGGAATAAATCAGACACGATCTCACATTAATCCCCATGTTTATTGAACTCCTGTGAAAAAAAGCAGCAAAAGGTTACTTTCTGAAATTTTAAAATAAAAATATCTTTATCTTATCTTATTGAGTTCTACAGGACCCGACACCGCCCTTTTCTTTGCTTGGGAGCAGAAGAGACCGCTTTAAGAGCCTCAGCTGAACTACCGAATCTGGACCACGAAAAATAACAAATCCATTGCTTACCCATTTTAATTCCAGCAGAAATCTTTCCGGATCAAAGAGCAATCTTGGCGGTGAAATTCGTCGAAAGGAGCCTCTTTTGAGGCTCTAGTTCGAATCTTTCAGCGTTTAGAGGTTTATTCTCATCTGGGTTTTCTTTAATTCACCTTGTTTATTGCATTCGAAGTTATTGTGATTTTAATTTAGGAGGGAAATTTTAGTTTTTGTTGTGAAATGTGATGCTCTTTTCCCCTTTATTTTTCTTATTTTTATTTTGGTCTGAAGTATACGCTGTTACTTATGCATGAGAGATCTTTGCGGGTAGCTGTGGTCTCAAATCTGCTTAAATTGGTTTGAATGAAAAGAATAACCTTGTTCTATGATGGGAATAAAGAAATGATAGATAACTTAAGGCACACTCCATGTATAACTTTTGTTATATTCAGCTTGTGTTTGGATTTGGATCAAAGGCTATAATGGTTTGTGGTAGCTAATGTAGGCACATTATGCCTAAAGAGCTATATTTTTTCTTTTGATATCTAGTTTGCGTGGTTAAAATGGATTTAGTTTATCTTATTTGTTGCCATTGTTGTGCTTGTTTCAGCTTATTTGATTAAAAGAGGGTCAAAGGCATGATTTTTCAGTTAATTTTGTTTCTCGTTCTCTACCGGCTTCCGGGAATTTTGTCTGAAGAACACTTTGATGTAGCCATTGTAATCAACGGCTCAGGTACTATAGCTAGCAACAATGATGATTTTGTGTGCGCTACTCTTGATTGGTGGCCCCCCGAGAAATGCAACTACAATCAGTGTCCATGGGGACAAGCTTCTGTTCTAAATCTGGTAAAGTTTTCGATCATGGTTATGGGGTCAAATAACCTAGGATGATAGTATCATTTTATTAAGGAAATGTATGACTAAGATTGTTGGTCTTTCCTCAGGATCTAAATCATCCCTTTCTAGCCAATGCCATTAAAGGTATTTTGTTCTCAACCTCATTTCATAAGTGCTTTTTTTTAAGCTTCCATGAATTTCTTGGTCGTTCACATCCATTATCATTCCGTGATGATAACGGATGACATGTTTCTTTTATTACCTTCACATTTTAATTGTGGTTATTTTGATTGTTAGTATCCATCATACATAGGATTTTGCTTCTTTTGATGAATTTAATCTGTACGCCAATTGAGACTTGATGGCACTAAGCTGGTCTATATTAACTTCTTCCTTTTCAAACTTAAAAGACAATCTATATCGATTTTGAATGTGATGTAAATCAGAAACATAGTTTTGATGATTCAAGGTATCTATATGCTATATCTCATTACCAATTGTATTGGTATTGCAGCCTTCAAACCATTGCGGATAAGAATTGGAGGTTCTCTGCAAGACAAAGTGGTCTATGATGTCGGAAATTTGGGTTACCCCTGCGAACCATTTTCAAAGATGGATGATAGGCTTTTCGGATTCTCTAAAGGGTGTTTGAGCATGGCCAGATGGGATGAACTGAATCTTTTATTTCAGAATACTGGGTAAAGCCATCTCCCCGATTTATTTTCCTCTCCTCGGATATTAGTTTCGACAATTTTGTGACTGCATATGCATAAGATAGTTTTATGATCGCAGAGCAGTTATGACATTTGGCTTGAATGCGCTCATTGGAAGACACCATGTACGCAATGGCATCTGGGCAGGTGCTTGGAACTCTAGCAATGCTCGAGATTTCATAGACTACACTATCTCTAAGGGATATCCAGTTGATTCATGGGAATTCGGTAATACTTCTCTTCCTTGCAATCTTTTATTTCTCTAGTTAGAAGTTTTGACAAAATTTTTGAGAATTTTACCTAGTTATTTCGCGTTTCAGGAAATGAGTTGAGTGGACATGGAATTGGTGCTCGTGTTGATGTCGAACAGTATGGAAAAGATGTAATTAACCTTAGATCCATCCTTGATGAGTTATATAAAGATTCCTCCTTGAGGGCATTACTAGTGGCACCTGGTGGTTTTTTTGAGCAGCAATGGTATTCTCAACTTCTTGAGGTTTCTGGACCAGGTGTTGTTAATGCCATGACCCATCATATATACAATCTTGGTGCAGGTAGGTCTCATGTGTGCCATCTATATTTCACCACTTCTAAATGATAGACTGTTGTCTTCTGTAGCTGATTGTATAAAGTAATTTCACTTGATTAAAATCCCAAATTCCATCGTATTTATGGTTGAACTAAGAAGGGTATGATATTTCATGAAGCTAAGGGTAAATTTCACAGAACCTCCCTGAACTTTTGGGGCACAATTGCAACTCCCTCACCGCCACCGCCACCCCCACCCCCCACCCCACCACCACCAACCAAAAAAAAAGAAAGAAACAACTCCCCCCTCCCCCCCAACTTTTATACTTATACTGAAAACCTCCTGAACTATTGGAAGTTCTCATAGAAGGCGTTAATTGGTAGAGAAACATCCTTTTTACTATTTACCAATCCTCATCCTAAAAGGGTAAAGTAGAAATTATATTTAGTAGTCAGGCGTAAAATTGGTCAAGTTGCCACGTGCTCTGCACGTGACAGTTGAAAGTAACCATCGCCAGTCATGGTACTTAAGTGAGACAAGTTCATGGGGTTTTCTATGACTTATAAAGTTCAGGAATATTTTTTGCAAAACAATCCAAAATTCATGGGATTTAGTGAAATTTACAAACTTACGTCTTTATGTAACTTTGTTGTAAACCTTAGCCAATCTCTACCTTAATTTTCAGGTAATGATCTGAATATCAAACATAAGATTATAGATCCACAATATTTGAGTCAGATAGAAGATGCATTCAGAGGTCTCCAGCTTACAGTACAGAGACATGGACCATGGTCTTCTGCTTGGGTCGGCGAAGCTGGTGGTTCATACAACAGCGGAAGTCCTGTTGTTTCAAATGCTTTTCTAAATAGCTTATGGTAATGATTTTCTCTCTTTTTTCATATTTATTGTCAATACTGAAAAGGTTTTTCTGTATATATACCTTGTCGGACTATCCCCAAATCATCAATTTTTGGAAAAACAAAGATACACCCCCAAATCAAGAAGTCATCAACTTTGTTGGATATGGTGAGTAATATTTCACTATTTTGTTGATATTTTTATATTGCAGTTACAAATTGGCCTATCAAAGTTGGTGATTTGTTGATTTGGAAGTTTCTTTTTCCGAAGTGGATGATTTGGTGGTAATTTTACAAATACTGAAATTTGGGGTGTAGTTTTGCAAATACACATGATTTAAGGGGTGTATACACCAAAAACCCAGCTTTTACTAAATCCGATCTAACATGTTGAGTAACCTGATTTATGCATATAATTAAGGTACCTAGATCAACTTGGGATGGCATCAAAGTATGACACAAAGGTTTATTGTAGACAATCATTAATTGGTGGCAACTATGGTCTCCTTGACACTGAGACCTTCATACCGAATCCTGATTATTACAGGCAAGAACATCTCAATTGCTAAGTGTAGGATTACTGTTTATATACCTGTCGTACTCGACATAACGCTAAATGTACTTCTGTTTCTTTTATAATAGTGCGTTATTATGGCATCGGGTTATGGGGAAGGGAGTTCTTTCTATTGATCTCAGCGGGTCACCACATTTACGTGCCTATGCACATTGCAGGAAGGATGAGGTCAGTTATGTTTAAATTATTTTCTTCTCTGCATATATTTCTTCCCAAATTACTCCCTTTGTCAAAACTCATCCTATTAAGGTAATATATATTATGTGATAAAGAAGTACCTATCTTGTTGTTATCATAATCTTTGCTAGATAATCTTGCTGTGGCCCTTATTATTCTATAGCATGTAAATGTTTAGAAAATGACTTCTGTCCACAGAGAAAGTTTTATTTATAGAAAAGCAAATAGACTACACATCTACATAGTTTTGCAATTTGGGAAACAAACCTCTCTCGCTTCTCTTATTTTCACCCTCAATTTGGAACATATATCAATCATGCCCAACTTGTTATATAAAAGTGAAAATACTCTTCTCGGTAATACTTTAGTAAAAAAGGTAATACTTTAGTAAAAAAGACGACTTTACTTCACCTTTAAGAGGGACACTCAGGTTTTTTATATATAGAATAATACAGTTACATGCTTTTCTAGTTTGAGACTAAAATGGGTTCTCTAGCTTTCCTAATATACTAACTACTCCATGGAACATAAAATTCATATAATTCTATCTTTGGCATTGCAGGGAGGTGTCACATTGCTGCTTATTAACCTCAGCAAATATGCTGAATTTGAGGTATCGGTTCATAACAACCTCAATGTTGATCTTGACGATGGAGTGATTATTAACAAGAACAACTCTGTCGTGCATAGCCTTAAAAGAACAGTATCATGGTTTGGAAGAAAAGGCTCAGATGGTTATGAAAAGAGAGAAGAATATCATCTTACCGCGATGAATGGAAATCATCTAGGTCGAAAAATGTTACTAAACGGGAATTTGTTGCAGCTCACTGAAGATGGAAATATTCCCGATATGAATCCTGTATATGCTCCTGTAAATTCACCTGTATCAGTAGCTCCATTGTCCGTTGCATTTGTCGTCTTTCCTCAATTTGAAGCTAGGGCTTGTGCATGATCATAAGTAGTATAGATTGTATTCATTTATCGATTATTTGTAATGTTTTCTGGAGAATAATTTGTAATGCATTAAATGTCTATAAAGCTTTGATTCTGTATGTCATTTATCTCAGAGAGAATAAAAACATTATAAAAAATGACAAGCTTATCATTGACATTGAACGGGTTTGATTGAAGAAGTTGCACGAGATTGTAGAGGAATATAATTGATTGCCTAAACGAAACCCAAATGATGTACATTTAAAGTAATAATTTAGAGTTCTCCGGTTCAATTATTCTGTGTTGATACCTTACATATAATAATAAGAAAAAGGAAGAAGAACAATTTACACCATTTCAATACCATACGAACAAGTGAAGTAAAAAAGAATAATCTTCACATTTCCAATGTCTTATGAATAACAAATATCCTAAAGAGCCCCCCTTCATTTTGTGGGAACCCCTCAAGTAATTTCCACTCTAAAACTAACAAATGAATACAAAACCAAAATAAACAAAATGAAAGAAAAAGAATACATGTATGACTACATATATATGTATCAAAACTAAAACTAACAAAATAAATGATTAAAAAAAAATTACATATACCAATCTCCGTGCTTCCAACATTTTCCTCGCATTTCTGCCAACCTTCCGTGCCAAAAACAAGGGCTTTGAACAAATCGTATGTACCGTCATGTTGCACAAATCAGTAAAGAATATCTCAGAATGTCAATTGAAACCAGCCATTGCCGATGACCTTCTTGCGGAGGCTTAGTTCTCCTTGAGACCTCGCTCTCTGTTCTATCTTGTATCATCGGTTTTTTCCATTTTAATCCTGAGGCTCCAAAATATGACAGTTCCTTATGAAATCATTGGTGTAGTCGACATGCTTGGTCCAAAAAGGCCGTAGATGCTTGTAACCAATCTCAAGCCAAGGCTTGCACTGGCCATTATAGTGGATAACGGCAGCGTTCTTGACGCTTTCAAGATTTGATTTTTCTTGGTAGCCCAAGCCTAGCATGTGCCAAGATGGGTCGATGGGCTGCACGTGCCCTCTGAATGCTATTAGAGCTGGAGGTAACGTACCAAGCTTCCATAAAGTCAAGTTGGATTTCAAATTCTGAACAAAAATAAACAGAAAAGAATTTAGATTCACAACAAAAGAAGAGGAATAAGAAATGAAGGGAAATAAATTTTGATTAGAACCTTGTAAGTGTGTTTATGGGTTCTCACTTCTCAGTGCTCTTTGATTTCAATGAATTATTATTTAAAATGAACCAGTTTCGCCAGGGAAACCAGGATATAATAGGTTGATCCAGTTTCTAACAGTTTGCAGGGGCATATAATGTAAGACTTGAGTAAAGATGCAAATTTTAATTGACATTCTTAGTTCCCCATAAAGGAAGGTGAGTTGGCTAGAGATATTGACCAGGAAATGGATTATGAGGGGGGACTTAAGGTTATGACTAGCTAAACTGAACTTCTCACTGTAGTGTCTTTTACACCTATAAGAATGTAAGTAAGAGTTAATTGTAGATAAACCAACAGTACTATAGGGAGTTGGCCACTATTTACCCTTCAACTTTTGTTGGACTTAGGTTGAAGCAAAAGTTGATATCAGAAATTGATATTCAGAAATTTATGGGTCTTCAAGTCATGAGAGTTTATAGGGACTATGTACTCAATATTCCACCTGTGTTCAAAAAAGAAAGAGAAAAGCAAAACCAAAAATGGTCTCTTCATGTCGCTTAAACTTCAGTACAAGGATAAGTGCTAGACACAATTGTGGTGTGGTTTATACAGTCGTTTAAGGATTATGAGTTTTAAAAACTTGACACAATTGAAGGATGAATGAAAGAGCAGTTAATAAATACATAACACACGCACAGTTGCACTTACTGAAATGTCCAGAGCTATCAGATGTGTCCCACTAAACTGATAAAAGAGTCTAATGAAATAAGATTTGAATATAACAGTCAAGGTTAATCAAAAGTGTAGATTGCTAAGGATCCTGATTGCCATCTAAAAAGGAAAAGCAAGACAACTAAGAGCACGAGATTATGAGAAAGAAATCCTTGGAGATGAAACATTACCTCCTTCAGCCAGTAATGATATGCATCTCTAATGTTTGTCTTCCTCCACGCACTTAAGTCAAAGATATTCATCCCATAGGCCCACGCACACTCATGGGGGTCCAAATTGCTCGCTATGAGGGGATGAGAGAAGTTAAAGTATGTCTTGAAGCGCTTTGACATTACCCATCCATCTTCGCCTTTACAAGTTTCTACAGCCCCATTTACTTTACCAGAAAGATCAATATCCCACAATGGTGATAAGTCGCGCTGAATGACAATGTCATCGTCAAGAAAAACAACCTTGTTGAGATTCGGAAAGAGCTGTTTTCATACAATACAAATTGTTGTCATCGTACATTCAAAAAAATTGCTTGAAGATAAGTAAACAAAAAGAAATATTTTATCCTTTTAGCAGTTTATTCTCTACGATTTATTAGTATTATTATTCATTAATGATTCTCTCTAATGTCTCTTCTAGTGATTGCCCATGTTGCCAATTTTATTTACTTCTTTTCTAAACCATCTTCCTCATAAATTTCAAGTTCTTTTATGTTCTGCCACACCTTTCTATGTTTCAAAAACTTTTGAATTTTTCTGAATATATTTCCAACCCCCCCCCCCCAAACAACTTCTTGGGGATTATCTACAAAAGCTTTGGGGGTTAAGTGACATTTAAAAACTTTTTCAGGTTCTCACAATGGGCCAAATGTTTTGGAGGTTATGTGAAATTTACCCTAAAGTAAAACTACCCATCTACGACAGGCTATTCAAAATGCATGCTTTAATTACCTCAGGAAGATATATACGGAGATGATTCAATAAAGAAATGTATTTTGGACTCCGAGCCTGCAGTTTCGAAGCAAAAACCCTGGGGTTGTCAGTCACATTAGCACCCCTGATGTGATTTCCATGATAGTGACTTCTAACACCACGATGACTTTCTATAGCTTCAAGTACCGGTACATTTTCCCTTGTCAACCAATCAAATTGATGAACACTTTTCACCTCAACAATCGCCGGGGAAAGAGGATTCAAAGCAAACCAAGAGTGCATCCCTGGATAAGTTTTTTTGTCTGTTATAATGTGGAAAACTATCTTTTCAGGTTTTGAAGCTGCACGCACTGTTGAAGTGACAACAACAGAAGCTGCGAGTATGTTATCACTAGCTAAAACAAAATGGTAACAAGAGTTGTCTGAGAGTAGAGGTAGCAACTCTGGGGAAGGCAATTGCTTTCGAGCGTGAGCATTGGAGGAATACTCGTCGGTCAAACGCAAGGAGAGACAATGAATTCCTTTTGGTATAGCAGTTGCTGCAAAATGTTTGTGCAGTTGTTCTGCTAACCTTGATCTTTTTACCTCCTTGTCCATACTTTCCATCTGCATGGAATAAATGCTACATCAGAAATTAACATAAATAAAGATGGATTCACAACAGGCATCAAACATGAAAAAACATCTAAAAGGCATTACACAACTATTAAACCAACTGCAACACTTATCAAAAATCGAAAATGTACGAACATGGACATGGGACACAAAGATTCCTTAAAAAGTAGGATAAAGAGACCGGTGAGATTAAACTTGAATATATAATAAAGAAGAGAGTTTATATACATGAATACATAGACATGTTCATGCATCCAAGAGTCCAGACGATTATTATCATATAAAATGCACAAAGATTTACACATATGCTAAATATTTGAGTTCTAATAACATGCGCTTATAATATTGAAGGGATGGATCTTGACTCTTCAACTTTCTGAAGAATATCAAGATATCTCTAAGGTTATCATAGTTTTATACAGGTCAGTATTTTGATGATCTTTCCCACTAAAGTAACTAACACTTGAATCTCTTTTCTGTAAAACTTTTTACCCATTCACATACTGTTACTCAATCTTGTTTCTTTTCAATCATAAAATTGGCCGGTCAGCGTCCTAGAATGATAGAATCAAGGTTCTGGAGTATCTAATGATAGATAACTGGATGATACTTATTTTATGTTGGAAATACTTTTAATGATCAATCTAAGCAAAGACTATAGGCTAGACTTGACAGCAGCTTGATCAACATAACTGGCTTGCGCTATGGGTTCCGATCAAGTTGAACACTTGGGCAAAGCTCAAACTTACTGTTTACAATTATTTGAGTTTGTTCACGCTCAGGTTTTGTGATTAAAAGATTCAGAACGCGAAAATGTTATCCAATCTCAGTAACGAAGTCACTGTATCCATAAGGGTCACCTCCAATCTTAATTAGAAGCTATCATATCCTTTACTATACCTAAGGGTGTAGTCAGTTTAGAGTGCCTTTATCCTAGCTGCTTGCAGAAGTATAATCTTAACATAGCTCTAACTTTGCATAGTTGCGCGCATAATATTATCATATCTTTTACTGCACTCAAGTTCATCCATCTCAACAGTATTATTTCAGGTGTACATTTCTTGGAACGTCATCTCTTAGCTGCTCAGACTTTCTGACAAATATTGTTGATCATATATCTCATAATGGAATTTCCCCTACAACGGATGTAGGACAGCCACATAGATATGGAAAAAGCATATCCTTTTCTAGTTCTTGATCTCACAATAGTAATGATTGCTTGACTCTTAGAAATGAAAATGCTCCGGCTTCTAATAACCACCAATGAGAAATGTAATCGATTTTCTTCTCATGCTTTTGCCAAAGCCATATCTCTAGTCCTTATTCCAGTTTTAAATCTTTCAGATTCCAGATTATTTAAATAAGTAATTCAATATCATTGGTAGCAATCCTTAAAATGCCTTACATGAATAACCTAACAATATGCAAAGACTCAATATTGATCCTTGCCAGAAGCCACAGCGTTTGCGAATGGATCTATCATGCCACAGGTGACCAAAAACTAGTTCCACTCTGAAGTTCACAGCTGTGTGACTCATATCCATATAATTAGTTAATTACTAGGCACGTGTTTCTTTCTAAAACCTAGCACATATTTGAGGAACCTTAACATGATTTTTCTAAATCAATAAAGACATGCACAGATCGCTCTTCTATTAATCTTTACTTTCCTTTCAGCCATCCTAGGGAAATATAGCTGGTTTTCATTCTAGACTACCTTGCATAAACCATTTGGTTTTCCCAAAAACAATTGTTTCTTCGCTGGTCTTTGCCCCGCATACCCTAGACACCATGACTCCTTCAATACTAAATTAGACACAAATGCTTGTGTAGACCTAAAATTTATTTTTCTTCACAAATAAAACTAGATTAATAATATACAAACAATCAAAAAAGAAGAGATTAAATTAGGATCAATACATGTATCTAACAAAAAGAGAAATAGAAAAACACAACAGAAACAAAGTTGCATACCATGGACTTCAATCTTATAGCAAATGTCTTGGTATCATACTCGTTGCTTTTCATATCGGAAAGGAACTCACTGTATGATTGCGGCAACTTCTGGCCATCAGGAACTTCCACAGAATTTACTTGATCAAGTATCTTGTATAAATCTCTTACAAGCCTCTGCAAAAGGTGAAAATACGTTGAGTAGAATTAAAGCAATTTCAAGCTACTTTGAAAAAGCACCACCCGGACTATATATCTTGATCTTAGGGGTATTCTATAAATACACAACGAGAAGATAATTACCGTCGAATCATCACCTCCCCCGCCAAGAAATCTGGGTCCCAAACGCCTTCCCAAACAATCTGATACGAGTGTGAGTAACAAGTAAAATTTAGATGAAACCTCACCCCTCAAATATATTATATTGCAGCAAAACCAGTTAATATATCTGTTGAAATTAAAAGCAATGAGAAGAAACATGTTGTCTTTATACAGCATAAACGAACTCTCACAAAGCATAGGAGGCATAATGCATGATATGTATTCGTGAGTGAATAACTATGTATCAGTCAGTAACATGAAAAGAGCTAACGTAGATGCTGGAAAATTATGAAACCTCTCTCTCTTTAAATTTTGTTTTCCCTGGAGTTGATAGGGTTCTTAAGCAAATAATAATTAACAGAAAGATTGTTCATTTTTAATTATCTCATGAGAGAACTCCTACAGGCTTAAATAAGCCATCTTCTTCCTTCCCATCACTATCGGTTAACAGAGCTCTTTACGATGCAATTAAGAAAGGTCATGGGATGAAAGCCCACCTGAATTTGTCATCTCTGCTTGCGCAACAATCAAGCAGGCATGACCATTCTCTCTTCTATACCACAAACCTTTGACTAGTTAATAAGAAAATAGATCCTCAATTTCCCTCCACAACGAGACTGAAATTCACGCATATTATCCAAACTCCTCTTCTTCTCATCCTTAATTATACCCTAGTTTGATTCTGCTTTTCACCTGCTTTCTAATCACAAACTGGAAGATGGACTCCAAGGTTTTCCCAAGTACAAGTGTACAACATCATTATTCACAATTTAACACTCTAAAATGAAATTTTCTCTAATGGTGTGTTTGGGAGATGACTAAGGGAAGGGAAGGAAGTGAAAAAATTTCCCTTCCTTCCCTTCCCCTTCTTTACCCCCAATTTGGGGGGTAAGATCTTTAGTCAAAATTCCCTCATCTTCCCGTCCTCTACCCTCCTCAAAAACCTCACAAACAAGGTTAAACCCCAAATTTCCCCTACCTTCCCCTTCTTTACCCTTCATCCAAATAGGCCGTAAGGTTTGGTCTCCATAGTCATTAAAAATCGAATACAAAAATCTTTTTCCTCAATAATCACAGGAAAACCCTTGTTATTACTCATTCCTAGGGAACACATTATTTTATAAAAATGAAAAATCAAGCATATACAGTTAAAGGAACATTTGGAGGGATTTTTTAGCACAGTTTTGTATCTCAGGGCCTCATGTGGGTTGTATAACATTCATTTCTCTCACAAACTGACATTGCAAATCAGTTTGCAGCCTAGTTTCCCATGAATATCGAGTGTAATATGTTATTTTTCATAAAAACTGCAGGTAGGACTGTAGACCTGGTCGACTACTCTAATGCATTTCTTTGGAAGCTTTAACTTCTCCCCCTTTTAATGATCAACAGCTAACGGAGGTGAATTTTTAAGATTTCAACAAACATAGTTTTTATGTTCGAACCTGTGAATCAGGTATTCATGTTGAACAAATGATTAGAGTAGCTCAGTATTGGTGGACTTGTTGACTACATTACATATGTTAAATTCAACAAACTATTACTATAAAAATAGAACTCGCCACACAGGTATTTGGTTTGGATACATTGTAGATCAAACAGAAGTGATCTAGAGAAATAGCAGCCTCTTTTTCTTTTTTAACTTAATTTCATTTTAATGGGTTTAACTTAAATTTTAGGTACCTCCACTAATAAGAAACATGCTTGTGTAATAAATTTTTTTATAAGTTTTGCAATCAGAAATATGGCTAATTACAAAGAACAAGAAGAATGGTACTATATTTTGACTTAGTTATCTTGCAGCACAAAACATGTTGCTTCATACTAGAACGAAGCTTTCATCCAAAATCTTTCTGCTCAAAATTGTTCATTCTGTTCGTCACTTATAGAATTTTATTATTTGCATATGCCTTAAAGCTTACACTAGCACAAATTGTTTGGTCCGAAATAAAAATTTAAGTTTTGTTACATTTAGATTTGCTTAGCCCCTGCAGAACATAGCATGATTACACAGTATGACACACTGCAAATGCTGCTGCACTTTTTTGACTAAGTGGGAAAGGAGTCTCAAGTAGGGCAACAAGTAGAGAACAGGTGACCACTAAGTGGCTAAAGAAAACAAAGAGCTTCTACTAGCAATATTTAGACTTCACCAGTTGGGTCAATTCTAGCAAAAGAATGACTGAGACACTAGTTGACTTTGATCTTGGAGTTTTGATATCCAAAACAAAAACATAATCCTTGTCCCTACTAAATCCTATGATCCAACTTTGCTACCTCTAAACTTATGCAATGTGTAGCTAAATTCACAGAAACAATTCGGAATATACTAAAATAAGCAAACTTCTAGACTTGTATCCATTTACATCCCTAAGTGCATGACAGGGATATAGAGGATGGGAATAGAAGTCCGAAGATGAGTCCTTAAATTAACTTCTTGCACCGAGTTACCGTGACCAAGTTAGAAATGGTTTGCTTTCGATTTAAGATTTTCGTGGGCTCAAAAACAAAATATGATCCTGCTAAACCATCATGTCCAACTATGAACAGTTTGAAATTTACGAATCCATGAATGAGCTTTCCTTGAGCCACTCAAATTAAATGCAATAAGCAAAATTCAAGACTCGTTGTCGAAATAATTGGGACCCAAAAACCTAACAAAGTAATTGGCAAATCTAAGCTAACCCGGATCCAAAGCAGCCAAAGAACTGAATCCAAGAGAAGGAAAGACTAACATCCTCAGCTAGCTAACCAAATTCAGATTCAACCCATCAATCAAATTAGCAAAAATCGATCTGCTTGAGGACTTAACTACATCCTAGCAGTCATTAACCAGATAATCTTGCACTCCCCATCAATCCAAAATCCATCATCACCTATATCCAGATTCAATAGAAGCCTAGATCCAGAATAAGTCAAAAGCACTCTAAATTCAATACTTCAGCCAGACAATCAATTTTGAACTATATTCAACCATAATTTACATTTGCATTGCCAAAAACATCCAGATTCAATCCGTCAATCAAATTAACCGAAAAAAAAAAAAGATCTGCTTCAAACTTACCAAAAGAGGAGCAATTGTTGACGCCTTCAAGAGTTACAACAGCCGTTAAAATGAACACAAAAGGGAGAAGAAACGCGAGGATGAGGATTGTGTGGAAGAGAGTTCGATATGAGATGTGGCGAGCTGCGACCTTGACCTTCATGAGATCAAGGAAACCATTGTTGCTCGATGTGATCGTGATGCTTCTCATGCTCGGCGATAACCGAATCTGCATCTTCGTAGCCGCCGCCGGCCGTTTTATTAGCCCATGTGAGGAGGAGAGGAAGGTTAGTGGGCATCGCCAAGATTGGATTTTGACGGCGGATCTGGATCCGGCATTGGATTTCAGAGATGGGTTCTGTATTTGAGAATCAGAGATAGATGTTTCAAGATTTGAAGATTGATCCTCTTTTTCCTCGTAATTTCTTTTTTTTCCCCCTTTTTTTAATTATGTTTTAATTTTGTTTCTCAAGGGTGAGAAGAAGAGGGGGAGATCTTCAAGTGTGGCTATATTTAGAAAAAAAGGAAAATGAGATGGAAAGAGAGAGTATTTGAAGGTTTGACTTAATAGAGAGAGGGGGTAAATTTGAAAGAAGCTCAATAGTAATGATGGTGATCATGAGCATGATCCATGTGATCATCATGGGGTAAAAAATAATAATTAAAGATTAAAAATATGAGCTAATAAGATAAGAGGGAGAGTCTAGTTAATTAGTTACGTCAAATAAAGTTTTCAAGACATGTCCAAATGGGTCGGCTCGGTCTAGAAATCTGGGTCTGGGCGGGGCAAAATGGACAGCCTACACCAGGACTCGAAGGCCCCGGGCCGGGCCCAGGTACGGGTCAGGCACTGAGCCGGCCCTGATTTTTTCTTTTTTTTATTTTCATTTTTTTGTAAAAATTGCTTAAAATTAGTTTTTTTGCAAAAAATTAGAATTTCAAGAGTAATTAAAATATGCGAAATTTTGATAAAAATTCAATCGTATTATTAATCATTTATAATTATAAAATTTGTAAATATCATAGAAATTAAAATGATAAAAACATTTTTATTATTAATCAATAACAATTACAATTTTTCTAGAAATTATCGCATCACAATAGATAAATGCATCCCAACTAGGTTGACACCTACTCATCTATATCACTATCATTTGTAACTCTTTCTAAAATAATTTATCACAGATTTACAACTAAAAAATAAAAATTACAAACTATTTTCTACTCTCGATCTCCTATGGTCTACTCATTAAGTCTATCTTCAATATTAGCTATCCAGTCAATGCATTGAGTTCTCTTTTCGGACCTCCACCAATCTTGTAGGCACATTACCACCTGTATGGTAGACAGATCTAGCGATGTACTGTGGTTGTCGATCAAACGTTCTGATGTACTGAAGGCAAATCTACTGTAGAAACCTGCATTGTTAGTAAGTCACGAGCCATGATGGAAAGTATAGGATATGAAACTGTTCTATACACTCTCCACCATTGTAAAATATCAAAATCAACATTATTTTGAGGTTTAACTAAAGGTGCAGCTAAATATTGTTTATATCAAAAATTTTCCTTAATGATAATCCAAATCCAGATCCATGGCTACTACTAGTTACCCTCTCTATCATCGATTGCCTATCAAAAATCTTACCTTTGCTATGTCTTGAGCTTGTACAAGCTGTAGGTTGAGGTGTACTTACAACATATCTACCTGCGTACTCATCAAATAATCTTTGAAAATAATATTTAATAGTGTTATGATGAGTAATAGTAGTAATAGTCTAACCATTATTAGTGTCTATTACCACGTTCTCACACAAAAAAATTTAACAAACTTTGAAGGCTAATATCCTTCAAGCATGGATCAATAAGAATCCCAAACCAAAAATAATAAGAATAGGTCTAAAATACTTATTAAATTTACTTTTCATTTCAAAAATCATGTTTTCCAAATAATTATCCATGCGATAAGTACTAAAAAAGTTTAAATATTTAAATCTTGTAAAGCAGCTTGAGTAATAATTGGACAATAGCAACCAGATAACAACATAGTAGCTACATAAAAAACTAGTAGCATCTCTTTTACACAACATATAATTATCCATTCAACATCAGGTATTCCATACATATTACCAAAGCTAGAACTATAAGCACAGAAAGCAATAAAATCATTCATAATTTCTTTATACTCTAGTGCTACATTTAAAATTGCATAGGTGAAATTTCACATGTGGTCAACACCTTTTGAAATTAACTTAGGTTTTATATATTTTTTTCTTCTACACAATTGTTTCCATCTTTTAAGTCTTTGTTCAAAAGTATTATGAGCATAAGCTATAACTCTAACGCTCTCTATCATGAGTTTAATTTCATTAAATGCGCTTCAAACAATTAAATTTAAAATATGACACATGCATCTAATATGAAAAATATCACCCTTTCATGGCAATGGCAAAGATGATTTGATATGATCTACAGCTACATTATTATTACTTGCATTATCTAGTGAAAGAGAAAATATTTTTTTAAAAAATTTCTAATTTTGAAAGTTCTTCCATTATTAAATTTACAACATTAACACCAGTGTGTGAATCTTCAAATGCAATA
>JBAKGM010000139.1:23201232-23231555 GCA_037177215.1 Asparagus racemosus
GAGAGAGAGAGAGAGAGAGAGAGAGAGAGAGAGAGAGAGAGAGAGAGAGAGAGAGAGAGTTTGGAGATAAAAAAAAGTTAATTTCTCTTTATGCTGATGTGCCAACTGAAATGGGGTTTGTTGAATAAATATAAAGAGGATTTATGTTGATTGATTCATGTGCATATAATGGATTTATACACATCAAAGAAATTTATGCAAGGTAAGTTAATTTTATTTCTAATAATCTTCAAGCACATCAATTTACATATTCTTTGTCTCTTACCATATTAGTTCGGTCAACCTTCAATCACCCGTAAATAGCATGTGACTCCATAATCATGGAGATAATTGTGGGATGAGAATAATCCTGACATATCTCCAATACTCCCCTTGAAGCTGGAGGCTAGAGATTAGCAAAGCCTAGCTTGTCATGGAAACAATGGAATAATTTTGATGGTAATGCTTTCGTGAAAATATTGGGCAACCGAGAACTAGAGGGAACATGAGAAAGAGACACCACCTTCTTGCAAACCTTATCACGTACAAAGTAGCAATAAACTTCAATGTGTTTTGGTCACTCATGAAATACTAGATTACTAGAGATGTGAATTGCTACTTGATTATCACAATGCACTGGAGTAGTTGAAGAGACATGAAATCCCAAATTAGAAGATATCAAAGCCATAAAATCTTCGATACTGGATGAGCAATAGAGTGATACTCAGCCTCAGCACTTGAATGAGCAACTACAGACTGCTTCTTGCTTTTCCAAGATATAAGATCACCATCGAAAAAGACGCAATAACTAGTGGTAGAATGGCGATAACCTACTGAGCCAGCTCAATCAGCATTAGAAAATCCCTACAAAGAAAGAGAGTGTCTCTGGACGAAACAAAAGTCCTTGTCCTGGAGACTTCTTGAGATACTTTAAGGTGTGAAGAACAGCCTCCCAATGAACTGTGGTTGGTGCATGCATAAACTGACTAACATAACTAACTGTATATGCTATGTCAAGTCGAGTTACAGTCAAGTAAATAAGTTTTTCAACCAGCTGCCAATATCAACCATGATGAGAAAGTGGGTGTCCGAGGTAGATGTTGAGAGCTGCAAAGTTGGATCCATGGGTGTATGACTAGGATGACAATTAAGTAGACACATCTCCGATTGTAAATCTAACACATATTTCCATTGTGAAAGATAAATATCATCCTTAGATCCTGCAACTTCTATTCCAAGAAAATAACAAAGAGGAACCCCTTTGTATGAAATTTAGAAGCTAAGTGTCGTTTAACACTGTCAATGCCTTGTGAGTGACTTCCTGTGATAATAATGTCATCAACATACACCAATAGAATAACTACACCATAAGGATTATGATGAGTAAATAGAGGATCAGCCATGTTGCGCTTGAATCCCTGTGAGCAGACAACCTTACTGAACTTATCAAACCGAGCACAAGGAGATTGCTTACGTAAAGAGACTTATTCAAACGACATACCAACTACTCCCCTTGGTGCTAAAAAGCAGGACATGGCTTCATGTAGATAGTCTCTTTAAGGTTGCTAGAAAGGTATTTTTGATAACTAACTGATGAAGTGGTCAAGTCTGATTAGATGCCAAAGAGACTAATGTCAACTAATGTAAGTTTTGCAACTGGTGAAAAAGTCTCCTCATGCTTAACTCCATATTGTTAAGTAAAACCCTTGGCTACAAGACGGGCCTTTAGACGTTCAATTGACCCATCAAGATTATGCTTCACATTAAAGACCCAACGACATTCTACCATCTTGCATCCTACTAGATGCTTCACTATTGTCTAAGTGATAGTCTGCTAAAGAGCCTTCAACTCATCTTCCACAGCAGCCCACCAACCAAAATGTTTAAGTGCTTCCTAAACATTGTTAGATATAGAAACATAATCTAAAGATGATATAAACGCCTGAAGAGGTGGATCTAGACCACGAGTAGAAACCGAAAGAGACATAGGATACTTGGGACAATGTTGTTTTCCTTTGCAAAGTGCAATAGGAAGATCATCAGGTGGAGTACTGTTACAAGAAGTTATCAATGGCTTAGAAGTGGACGGATCAGAATCAGAAGTTTGATTGTGATGGTGTGATAGCAATAGTCTCCTCTTGACTTATTCGATTTGGACTTGTCCTTTCCCTTCCCAAGTCCACCTGTGGGGACTTATCAGTTTGAAAATCTAAAGTGTTTATCACCGCAGTAGGAGTAGATACAGGTGAAGGTTGTAGTATATAGATATTTTTACTAAATGATTGGTTTTCAAAAAATGTGACATCAGCTGATATAAAAGTTTACGATGTGTGGGAGAATACATAAATATCCTTAGAAGAGTGAAAATAACTAAGAAAACACACTTAATTGCACGAGGATCAAATTTGTCCTTACCAAGATCTAAATTTTGCACAAAGCATGTACAGGCAAACACTTTAAGAGGTAGCAGAAATGATTCTTTGGTAGGAAATACAAGAGAAAAGGGAGTCTTATTTTGAAGAATTGGTGTTGAAATCTAATTTATGAGAAAGCATGTAGTAAGCACAACAAAATTCTAATAAAACTTAGGCACATGCATTGTAATCATAATAGATCGAACAACATTTAAGAGATGTGATTTTTACGTTCAGCAATGTCATTATGTTCAGGTGTATATGCACATGAAATGTGGTGGATAATGCCCTTCTTTTTAAAGAAATTTTGAAAACTATGACTTAAATGTTCTTTTGCATTATCATATAGAAAATACTTAATTTTTATTCCAAACTGAATATGTATTTCTTCATAAAATGTGCGAAAAACATTAGACACCTCAGAGCAATTAGTTAGAAGAAACAACAAGTCATACAAGAATGGTAACCAATAAAAGTCACAAAATATTTATAGTTATTAAAGCTTGATGCTTATTTATTATGGACCTCCTCACTTTCCCACATATTTAGGCATTCACTAAAATGTAATTAATATAAATACTTTATAATGATAAGAAAATTTATAAAAATATATTATAATGTATATAAATAATTTTTAATCATTATAAAATAGTGTAAAATAAGCAGTGTAATAAAATATTTTATTAAATGACTATAAATAATTTATTAAATAATATATTATTAAATGATTAAATGCCTATTTATAAAATATAATAAAATACTATTATAAATAAAATAATACACTATTAACCATTCTTTACAAGTATAATATTGAATAAATAATACAGTAAAAATTGTGTTAATATTTAATAGTAAAATAATATAATTATTTTAATATTATAACCTAACTACAAATTACACTATTATTTAATACAGTATAGTGAATAATGGTATTATAATTATAATATATATAAATATTAGAAATAAGGATAGTTATAATAGCATATAATTAATTATAATTATACTACATTATAGTTAAAAAATTATAATTATATATTTTAATGTTAAATAATTATTTAATTTGTTATATATACCTAAATAAAATATGATTCAATTATAATAAGTATGCACAATATAAAAATTACTCATGCAATTCCTTGTATACAACTTTATTTATTAATATAAGAATTTATATTATTACAAAAGTCACTTCATAATTTTGCACTCGAAGAAAAAGAATTCAAAACAAAAAATAGTATATCCACATGTAAAGTGCCTGCATTATAGTAGCGTGTAAAAGTTAGTATCCAACAACACCGCAATAGCTTATCCCATATTTCAAAGAAAATTGTTTCGAGAATATCTTATGTTGCTAACTTGACAAAGTTCAAAAAAGTTACAGTTATCCAAGAAAGCAATTCATTTGTGAATGTACAAGAAATAAAGTTTGAAAAAACTTTCCAGGCGATGACATATTTTGTTCACTAAAACATCAACCTGTTTCAACAAATCAAGGGACATATGTCCCACTAGAAATTTACAGGAACACAAACTGTTCTGGCTGAATCCAAACCCTTTACTTTCTATCTGAAAGAATATTGCTACATTAAATATATGATACATTATTTTTCTGCTTCTGTTGAAGGATCTTTATCATCTGGGTACCATTCTAGTGAAGCTTGATGGCTTGCATAACCATCTGAAGCTTCAGCGTTTGCAGCATCTTTGGTTGAGTGCTCGTCGAAGTAATCTGAAATTATGCAACTCCCTGAATCGCAAGATTCAATTTTCCGAGCTGTTTCTGGATTTGTGACTTTCCGGAATCTCTGAGATCATGTTCATGATTTAGAAACTGAGGATATACTTAGTACAATGAAGCAAAAATATTTATAAACAATGTTTACATCCAGATGAGAATGATACCTACTATATTCTTTTGAAATATTTACTATTATTACAATATAACTCGTGTATATAAAGATAAAATTTGAACCTAGGCAAGCTCACTAAGCTACTAGCTCTGTAGTATTTTCAATTGCGTATTGCAGTTTTTCCAAAAGGTAATAATGAGAAAAAAAGGCTCGCAATTTTTAAATCATCAGTAATATTTGAATAAACTGGTCCTAACCTCATTATTGGGGGACATTTTTCTGCTTATGTAACTTTGTCGAAATGAGACAACATATCTGGATCATTGAAATATTCCCACCAATACACAACAGAATGCATTTGCATGATGTATCTGACGTTTACGTAATCTGTTAATAATAAACAGAAAACGCCAATATTGCATCCTTGAGATAAATTTAGGTGAAAATAAAGTACATCACTGAGAAAATGGATCCTTCCATCCGGAGCTATTAGACAATAAGGAAAAATACTAATAAAGGGAGTGACAGAGCTACAACCTTCCAGCTCCAATCATCCCTTTGTCTAAGTGTTGAGTACAATAAGTTTAGATCACTTAATGCAAATCAAATGATTAGTTGGATTAGGGGATAGACTGAAGTCTGAACTTGGGTTTTCAGATGCAGCCATACTCACTAAAAGTGAATAGCTGCTTCAAGTTACCAAGTACTCTCTTAGAAAAAGTTTCCCCTGCTCACAAAAGAGGGTATAAGAGAGAAAAATGCCGCCAAAAGCCACTAGAATGTAGTCACATATTCGCTAAACAATGGTTATTGCTGTCAGAGACGTTCTAACTGCAGCAGTGCATTTGGTCTGGTAGTAGTTGAAGTGATGAACAGTTAAATTTTCTATTGGCTCATATGAGATATCATAGTGTGTATAAAAGAATGAGATATCGGAAATTACAAATAAAATAACAAATTGGTGGCTTGCAAGTAGGGAAGAGGCAATTGGATCGCAGATTAACTAACATAGTGAGTTAACTTGTTCTGTTGTTCATGATAAGTAGAAAGTAACTCTCCAAGAACACCTAGAAAAGTGATGAATGTGCTTATAGAAAAAGGGGGAATTTAAGAAAATAGCAGTGGTAGATATTTTCAGTGGGGTACACTGCAATTCACAGTTGAGGTCTAATGTGAATATCAGGTATCCATGGAAAGAAACCCCATGATTCTTGTACCGCGAGTGAAGAAAAGAAGACCCACGGTGCCTTGCAGGAGGATCTGAAAATGAATGCAAAATATGGTCAACCCTGAAGGAGTCTTTGGAGAAAAGGAGAGATGGTTATGCAAGAAGATTCGGAGAACAAATACAGTGATGAGAGAGGATAATAAAGCCAACCTGAAGTTAGAAGGGAGTGCACTATCAGTGCACCTAACTACTGAAAATAAAACTCAGACTGAACGCTGTCTACATATGTAAATTGTAAACCAGGATTACAGAAACAAACTGAATGGATATTCATATTAACTTGCCTAAATTATCATATTGAATGAAAACAGCACATTAGCGCATTCTGTGACCTATGACAACATCTACTCAATAAATTTAAAAGAATGTGAAAAAATGTACCTGCAGGGCATCTTTTAAGTGCCTAATTTCCATAGCTCGCATTGCAGCTAGCTTATGCTCTTTCCGCAACTTATGCCCCAAAGAAAAAGTAAAAGAGAAGCATCATAGATTAACAATATCAGATACAATAATATGGAAGTTATAAAGATCTCAACAATAGTCTATATTCAAACTTTACTAATTTGATCTAACTGGGAAAACTTATGGAAGGATGAATTGGGACCTACAACCAAAATCAGATTTACTAATTGTGGTACAAGTCAGGTTCATTTGATTGACAACTAGATATAAATGGATCAATAGAATCAGAATGACAGCACAAAAGCCATTATTATTATACCTGTTCTTCTAAATCTTGAATTCGTCTTAGAGAAGTTTGTTCTACAGAAGCCCGACGCTTGCATTCTTCCTCGAGCATGTCTGTCATTTGATATCTCAGTTCAGCCATTTCTTGAGTTAGATCTTCTGCTTCTTCCTTCGCCTTCAACTTTTCTGTTCTTAGTTCTTCCTAGAACACAGAACAAAACTACTTTAGGCAATTAAATCATCTGACAATGACGTGGATTTAATATAGTAAGCATGAAACCTTGAGTTGCATGACTTGACGTTCAAGTTCACGGATCTGGTTCAACATCTTCTTCATCTCCTCATTTGCATTATCATCCAAAGCTGTCACAACAGCCGGATTTGAGACAAATGGGCAGTAAACTTCCTCAGAAATGCTTCAGAAATAGTATTAATTATTACTACGAGTAAAAACCAAAGAAAAGAGAAGAAAATCAGAAATAATGAATTTGAATGAATGCTAGAGATGTGACCATCTAGAAAGGATAAAAGCAAAGCATGCATGAACATGGTATCAGAAATGGGCTAAATATTAGAAAACCCCTCTTAACTTTGGACAATTATCAGAAAACCCTCCTTAACTGTGAAAATATCAGAACCCCCCCCCTTTAAGTATCAGGATTACCACAAAACCCCCCTTAACTTTCTGATTTTATCAGAAAACTCCCCTTTAACTTTCAGATTTTATCAGAAAACACCCCTAAATTAGAGGGGTTTTCTGATAAAATCTCAAAGTTAAGGGGGGTTTCATGATATTCTAATTTTAGTCTTCTCGGATGATTTGAGTTTCAAATTTAATGTTCTCAGATATAAATATATCTTTAACTGTTAAGGTTCAGAATTAACACATAAATAAATATCCCAGAGTTGTGATTATGCCTGTTTTGCCTTGCCGAAAAACATTAATGGAAGCTGGTACCAGAAACATAAGTTACCATATAGCAGTGCATATGTTCATACAAATATTTCGAGATTGTGACTTTAACCTTCCAAACTAAAGTTTGGGGATTGCTACTTACAAAAATGAAATCACTAATTTGGAAATGGAATTATTTTCAGACAATCACATGATAAAATATATCAATAAATGATGTCTTCAAGATACTAGTTAACTTTTAAGCTAACTCAAGAATAACAGAATAAAGAACTAAAATATGGTGAACGATTAAGTACAAGCTTACCATATTTCTTTCAATAAAGGGAACTCTTTTGTGAGCTTCACCAGTAAATCACGAAATGATCCACCATGAACAGGGACATTTATTCCTCTGTTGTTTCTCACCCAAGTATCAAGATGCTCTCCAATTTTACAGCATGATCCATCAGCATTTACTTCAGATACGAGGAGCTTCTGTTTAAGATTTTTATTTTCTTTTCTTAAACAGCTCATCTTCTCCTGTGCATCCTGAAATTGAGATTCAGACATTTCCAATAGTAACTCCATCTTGGCCTTATCTTGAGCAGCGTGTTGGCAGAGTCTCTCTGCTTCAAAGCACCTCTCCTCTAATGCTGCTATTTCAAGCCTCATGGTCTCTATCTCACATTGAGATTCCAATGCAATAGATGAGATGGCTGTCTCCAATTCTTCTATCTGCAATGCTGAGTTCTGTAACTCCTCATCTTTATCTTTTACATCTCGGATTAAACTTAAATTTCTTGAATCAGATTGCATTAATGCTTCACTCAACAGCTTTAGTTTTTCATGCAAGCTTCCAACTTCTGCAAGCTTTAGTTCAAGGCTATGGACATGCTCACCCATACAATTTGACTCAACATTTCGTAGGTTGAGCTGGTCCTGCAGATATCCTGCAACATTGTCATTAGACATTGCGCTGTAAAAAGTTTCAATTCTGGCATATTCAATAAGTCAAGAAAACCACATCACGTCTTCTAATTTCTGAGAACAAAACGTCCTCTTGAGAAATATTCATCAGAGCTATAAAAAAAAAGAAGCTAATTCGACCATCTATCTAGTAAAAAGTTCCTGTGTTAACTTTCTATACAATGAAGCTTCGTGAAAGGGATATACATGCATGACAAAAGTTGAGTCCTACAAATGTATCATTTTCAAAACACTACATGATTTTAACTACAGAAAAAGCATGGAAATAAATATATAACTAGCATATGATCAAGGTACTTACACATGTAGGAAACCTGGAAAAGGTTTTATCATCAACACTGATTGGCATCTGATGGACATATATTTTTCCTGTCAAATTTAAAGGGAGAATAATATGCTTACCTATTTCTAGTGAGCAGTTCCTCAGTTCCTTTTCCAGTTCCTCTATGTATCTCTTGTCTCTGAGACAAGCCTCTGACACTGCATTTGACTGCATTCTCTGTATACATGATTTTTAATGTCTTAACAAGATAGTTTGCAGAAACAATTTACTATTTCTAATATCTTTCTATAAACATAACACCTAAAAGGTAGGATTACATGCTCGAATGAAATCTAGAAATTATAAACTAGAAAAACTGAAACAGAACGCAACACAAAAGATAAGATAAGATAAGCAAATTGAAAAAAAATGCAAAACAATAGTCTCCTGTTTGAAGTTAGGTAGTGGCTTTGAACCTTGGGAAATCCACATGGAAAGTGGGATAGAGTTATACAGATGGCAATATGTCAATATCAAAGAAGGAGCACAGTTCTTAGTTTGTGTTGCTTGACAGGTGGCTTTGAATCTTAAAAATCATATATATATGCACATACTGGAGTAAAGTATAACAGTATATTAAAAGAAAATGTGAAAAATGGACCATGAAAAGGCACTCAACCTATGAGGACATGTTAGAATATAAAAATTTTAACCCTCAATCCCTCAACACAACTTCATAGTTTTTATGTAGTGGCAGGATCCTTTGACAAAGGCATTTTCATGTATCAGAAAACTGAACATGTTCTCTCAATGATTTCATAAACTGGTTAAAACGGTTATCATGACTAAGACTTGATCCTTAAGCCCCTAAAGTGGAAGACAACACCTTGGTGATATGATGACTTCATGTTAAGACAGTGTCCTTAGAGTATCCTCAAAGTATTTGAGGTCCAACAAGTTAAAAACTTGGAAGGCAGTGTCATAACTCCAGAGACAGGTCAAGCTTGTACCGAGAGAAAGCATTATATCCATCCAGGACAGATCAATGGAAATCATTAACGACGCTATAAAATGATGCCACAACACTGTAAGATGTTGTTACCTCAAAGGAGAAACAAAAGACAGTAGATTAGAAGTTCCGCAAGTGTGTGGTTATGAGAAAACACCAACTTGATATATCTTTTAAGAGGGAAAGTTTCTAGTCTAGAGATATTACATCATTACCAAACCAATTAAAACAATGACAATTAAGAGATTGTCATACGAAAAGAGTTCAACCTAGTGTTTCTAATCTGATTTATCTTGAATCAAATGAATATTTATGCGCTGAGCACGAGTTACAAGTTCCTAACAATTATTTGAGTTTGAAGAGAATGATATTTGACGACCCTACCATCAGAACTTTGAAGGAACAAAAATAAAAAAATATGAAGATATATAAACTAAGGTGCTGAAGGGTATATGCATGAACATTACCTGAATTAACTCAGCATTTTTGGACTTTTCTTTCAACAGCGACTCCTTCAGAATGTCCTTTTCTTTCTTTAGCTAATACAAGGAAACAGAAAGTTAGTTCATTTTACTATGAGAATCATTATTTTGATTCTTATAATTCTGACATTGATAGCATACTCAAACATCTAGATCTACGCACCCAAAATATTGAAACTAAAACGTAGAAAAACCACACAACATATCAAGATAAGATTGTACTGCATTTTAAATTTTTTAGCACAAAAAGGAAGCATCAGGATCAATTAAAGCAAAGCATCTGATTGGTATGCCACCTTTCCCGACTTCATTAGCATAAATCTGAAGTGCCTAGTTGATTCTGATATATCAGTTTAGGGGTTGACGATAAAAACTCAATCATTTATCCCCAAAAAGATAGATCAAAAAGCTATGATAACTCGATTAGTTATAACTTCAGGTAAATTATGCATATTACCCAAGGTACCGAAGACTAATCCCATCATGCATAGAAAGTTCTTATCCTTGTAAGCACTTAAAAAGCTCTATATCAGTAAATGACATCATGATATATTGCAATATAGAAAGAAGAGGAACAAATAGAAACTAAAAAACCCGCATCAAGCTAAGGACACAGACAGAATCATTAGCGACCTTAGAAGTCTCTCTCACCTTTAATATCAGTTCGCATTCACACGAACCCATTTATTAAATATAATCTTAACTTGGCAGCTACTTACTCAGTGATCTGAACCACGTCAAGAAATTAAAAGGAAAGGAGAACCATAGAAATCATGCTGAAGTGAAGGTACAATGATGAAATATCCGAATTGAGCACGATGTCCTACCTCTTTACACATAGTTTCTATTCGCACAAACTCCTCAAGCTCCACGTTACGGACATTATAACTCCTAAAACTACCAGACATCTGCAGAAACCAAGATATGAGCAAAAAGGGTGCCTTTCAATGAGTTCAAGCTATCTCTTTAGAGCTCTCCTTCCAAAGATCACCATCAGATGACCGGCATGATACAAAAGAGAACCCCATCTGCAAACCACAATCAAAGGGCTCAGGGCATCACCTACAAGCATGTTGTTCAGTTTGAACGCTGAATATTTAACTATGAATGCAACCTCCAACTGAGTCAATAAACATCTATCGTTACAAAATGTCCAAACTTTGATATCAAAGCCAGCAACTTTGAGAATCTTAAGGAGATATTAAGTAGCGATCGAGTATAAAATCAACAATCAATTTCAAAATCCCCATGCTATCAGGGGGAGAAAACCTAAAATCGCCAAAATTAGTAGCTTGGAGTGAAATTGGATCGTAACAAATAGAAAAGGTGAAATTGATCTTACCAATTGCTGGAAATCGAAGAAAATAGGGGAAAATCAGAAGAAATTATCTTCAAAGAAATTTCAAATTGCGGAAGAATATTATGATTCCCTCTGTTATCAAGGCAAGAAACGGCGAGGCTCGAAAAGAAGCCAGCCCGGTTTCGTTTGGGTTGGGTTATGTTATAGCTGGAGTGGGCCCAGGAAGGTGAGACGCTGTATGGCAAAATAAGTGAGGTCATATAATGGTCAAATGAGTAACGGTTCATTAAAGTTCAAAAGTAAAGCATGATTTTGGCATCAACGTAAGCGTGGCAATGGGTCGGGTTCGGGTCACGTTCCGATGAATGGAATACAAAGCCCATGAAGTTTATTGTGGAATTTATTCTGTACCCAAGTTTTCACTCCATGCTTCTTTAGGCTTATTTAGGATTAGCCCCTGATATCTTCAACCGTCCCACATTAGTCCCTTTAATCTTTGAAATTGCTGCTATGTCCCTTGTATCACACTGTCTTACAAATTGGTCCCTCAATGAGCAAACGTTCCCCTCAACTTTTTTTTTATGCCCAAATAGATGGATAGCCGTATGCTTTCCAAAAGAATAAAAGATTTTTAGTCTAATTAGCACTTAAGTACCTTATAGTTTCCCCTACTTTGCATTTATATACCCTCACTTATTTCTAACGGCTTTTATGTACCCTCAAGTTTCTAAAATTTGCACTTTAATACCCTATAGTATGCGAACATGATAATCCAATGAATTTTCCCTTGTAACACTTAGAAGATAATTTTAGAGCTTTTTAGCTCTTAATGTTTGTTGAATTTACTGTTAAACCTATATTTTTATTTTTAAATATAATTGGGATAAGATTAAAATAGAAGTAGGATGTATTTAGCAGTAATTTCAACAAACATTAAAAGGGTAAAAAAAATTATAAAATTATCTTTTGAATTTCAGCTGAGAATATTTAGGAAAATAGGATAGCTATAAGATCAGCAATGTTTTATGGGTCTTAATATTAGGCAATTAAGAAACAACATGTGCAAAAAATGATCATAGTAGAAATAAGTATGTTACGATAGTCTTGGGGGTATACACTAAAAGATAGGATAAAAAAACATGTGTACTCATAGTAAATTAGAGGTTGCTCCAATTGAGGATAAAATGAGAGAGAATAGACTAAGGTTGTTCGGTCATGTACAACGGAGACCTCTAGTGCACCGCTTAGGAAATGCGATAATATTGTAGTTAATGGGATAAAAGATCTAGAGGTAGATCTAAAAAAAACTTAGTTAGAAGCAATTAAGAAGGATATAATGATGATAATTTAACGGAAGAGTTAGCCCATAATAGAATGGAATGGAAGAATAGGATTTATGTAGTCGATCCAAAACATTTAGGATAAATACTTTGTTGTTATTGTTGTTGTGATATTTAGAAAAATATCTTCACTTTTACATAACATAAGCTATTAAAGTGCAAGTTTTAGAAACTTCAAGAATATACAAGCGCAAAGTAGGAGAAAGTAGAGGTGGTTTAGAACTAATTAGCCAAGATGCCAGGACTGACCTCTCTTCCAAATCTAGCAGTAGCATGCTTGTTTAAAACAAAAACCTCACGCTCGTTTAGGGAAAAGGAAAAAGATCATTCTGATTCGTCAAAAAGGGTAAATAAAAATCCTATCAGAACACCTGTAGAGGAATGAAGTGGTTTTGCATCAAAACTACATAGCTAAACTTTCCAAATTTAACCTTATCCATAAATGGTATAAATCCATAAATAGTATAGATCTCCTCATTCTATGAGAATATTCTGATAAAATATCTACTCTTTAACGTATTCAAATGGTTTGTCACTTGGGGAGAGATTGTTAGACACCGAGTTCAGAAAAATGAAAAGATTATAAGTAATAGAGTAAGATATAAGAAAAACTTGATTGAAAACAAATATGGACATGACAGCTATTAACATTGCAAACTAACATAACAAGATTCTTATAACCGATTTAGGATAAAAGACGTTTTTGTTACTGTCATAACAAGGTAATAATGGGTCGACTCACGTCCAATCGCTACAAGATGCATGAAACCCACAAAGCAATTCAAAAGACAGACAACAACTAATGGATTAGGCTCGAAAGCTCACGACAAAATATTAGGCAGCCAAGAGAACCACAACGTAATGAACCTATCTTCGATAGCTCAAAGAATAAAATTAGAAAAACTCAGGTCCTCGGGTAACAAAATAGAATTCCAAAGAGTAACAAAAAACATTTTCCTAAAAGGAAACTCAAACCCTTATTAGCAGTGCATTTCTCGACGTTGGACATCCCCAAGAAGCGGTAGGAAAAGCAATTTACCATGAGCAATGACTTCATATAAATTAAACACGAACCGGAACTAAATAGATTTATTTACAAGTACCAGATAAAACACCCTGTTACGAAAACTAACTCTGCTACTGCTGCGCCTCTTGCTGCTGCTGCTGCTGCTGCTGTTTCTTCATTGCAGCAATATGCTTCTTCCCTGAAACATGAAAACAGTACACCACCTCACTATTGCAAACAACATTGCAGTAAGTGCACTCTCTAACTGCATCAGCCGCAGCTCCTCCGCTCAAAACCTTCTGCTTCTTTGTCTCCAGATCCTCCTCCACTTTTGATGCGGCGTCTTGCTTTGCGGGTTCATTCACTGTGTTGTTGTTGTTGGTTTGAGGCTTTGGGTTGAGAGACTCTTGAAGCTTCTGTAAGTTTTTCATGTGTTTTCTGCCCGATTTGTGCTTGCTGAGGATTATTTCAGTGTTGCAGTGTACCTTGCAAACATCACAATATGATGGCTGGGTTGGGAGACATTGGGTTTCAGGCGTTGGCTCGAGAGACTCCTGAAGCTTCTGCAATTTTTTCATGTGCTTTTTGCCTAATTTGTGGCTGTTGAGGACTTCCTGGGTGTCGCAATGTACCTTACAGACGTCACAATATGATGATTGCACAAAGGTAATGAGACCCTGAGAGACTGGTTGACGAGCAGCTTTAGGCACCTTTGGCTTTATGGTTGAGTGCAGGGCTTTCACATGGGCGGGAACCTTCGGCTTTGATGCACTGAGTGGTGTTCCAAAGGCCTGCACGATGAAATATTTCGAGAAATAGATTGAAAAGGACATAGATTCTTTAAGAAAGGAACTTTCACGTCAATAAATGCAAGCTAAATTAATTACTTAGCACTCTCATCGACAATCTTTTTTCTTATATCAGAACTGGACAGAAGCAAGGCATGACTCTGCATTTAAGGCTTCCTTTAAAGAGTGACTGATTTACATCCCTACTAGCAATCCAAAATCAAGTCTTCAGTGATTGAATACATAGCTAAGAACCCAAGTGGAAAACAAAGCACTTACAGAGTTGAATACATAAGGCACAGATTATTCGAGAAAGAAACATTCATATTCATAACTAGGCTAATCAATATAACCTACGATCATTTTCTTATATTAGAACAGAGCAACCACAAAGCATCACTATGCATTTAGACGGATTTACTTGAGGACTGACTGATTCTATTTGCATCTACCAAAAATTAAACATCCAACTGATCACATATGATTGATATCATTAATAATGTGGGGGAAAGAATAAGTCTACTTTCACAAAACCCTCGTAAGATTCTTCTCCAATAGACAAAACTTCCCCATTACTTAGTTTTTAAGCACTTCATCTCGATTCAAAATTATTCCCTTTTAACCCCTCGACAACTTCAATGCATGGATTAACAGTTACATAGAAGAGGTGGGATCATCTTCCATCTTCCATAATTGTGTTAACAGTGACGACAGACATTTCACCTGAACGAATGAAGTCAATGGTTCAAGTTGCATAATGTTATTTGCTTTTGATATGACTTCATGTCACTTAATCAAAGAATAGATACCTCATTGAGGCATACAACAAAATGCTTACTCTAGATAGAGCTATGTCTTGCTAAGATATACAGATGATGATGGTAGCTTTCGCCAAGACAAAAGCAACATTTTTCCTTATTCATGCCCAAAATCGAGGAATATAACCAATTTGCACCAGCCGATGATGAATCTAAATACTTGAAATATATTCAATTATTCATATAAAAAATTGCACACTAGAGAGCAACGCGTCAAGTTCATTACATTTGTAACAAATATCATCCTTCACGTGTAACCTAATTACAACCAACTTCTATATAACAATAGGCTGGCATTTCCGCAAATGATCATAGACATCATTTATATCAGATATTAGTAATCTTAAGCTCAACAATGATTTAGAAACTACAGACAAAAACATTCTATATTTTACGTATATTTGAATTCAAAAGATATTGTGAGCCACCCATGGCCAAAGCTATAACCTGACAATTGTTTACCTTGTGGGCATGCATTTGTCCAGCAAGATGAAGTGCAAACACCTTATCACTGTTGCACACGATATTACATACCGAGCATATTCTAACTGATCCTGGTGGTGCACCACCCGCAATAAGTTTTTGCCTTTTTGCCTCCAACTCTGCAGCTGTAGTCCCAGTTCCAACCTTTGCACAAAAATAAGAGGTCAGAAAGCACACATCACATTTTATTTTCCAGAAAAAAAAACTAGTGCATATTATGAATTGTGGATGGATGTTGATAGATCGACATGGACATGTATCACTGCAGCACAGAAAAATCTAGTTATTGATCAACAAAGCAGAAACCTAGCACAGTTGTAGCTATCTAATAAATTAGCAAATGAGTCGGTTAGTCAAACAAATATACACGACTTCACCATCAGTTGCAGTCTTGCATATGCAATTTTCCATGAGCCAAACAGCACCTTAATATTAGGTCAGTTAAACAAAAGCATGATGCAATAACCATTATTAAAGTAATCATACGATGCAACAAAGTATGTGCAACATAACACAGAATGAATGCACCAGATGAGGCATTGTGTGTTCAAATGCTGGACAGCTATTTGTTATTTCAGTAGTTATCATCAGAATCCAGAAACACTAGTAAGAAGACCTAACTGTGAGACCTTTAACAATCTGATTCGCTAATGTGCCAAATAAATTTTGTTAAATATTTCTCCAAAATAACAATCATAAGAATTAGAAATCCCAAGGACATTTCAGTAAACATTTCTGTCTCTATTTAACAATCTGGGTTTAATAGGGACACTAACAAAAGTTCACTATTAGGATGTCGTGAGTTTCTGCTGAATAAAAAAGCACACAAAGTATAATTATATAATAATATTGGAATAAAGGATAAAATTTCAGATCCTAACAGAATCCCCCCCCCCCCCTCCTTCCTCAGGTAGAAAAACATTCGGTCCCAACTGAGTTATACCTTTCGGCATGAAAGTTTGAATATAAAAGTGGTTATTCTATAACAACCAAGAAAAGGCCATTGAATCTTAGTGTGCAGAAGTTTCAGCTTCTAAACATTCAATCTGAAAAATCAAACAACTCTTGAGTTTTTTAACTGTCTCTTTTCCCTAGCATTTTTGAACACAACATACTTCAGTGACCTTTCAATATGGACATTAAATTAGAGTCGAATTTCTGTTAGACATGTTAAAACAGTAAGAAGAGTCATTTCCTGCTTTTAGTGGGTCCAGTCTCAAAAACCTTCACTGCATTATACAAAGCAAGGTGCTTACACTAGGGTTATCCAAACAATATCCAACACATAAGAGCAACAATCCTCTCATGAGCAGCCACAAGTTCAACACTGGTTGAGTGGTCCTTGGATTCCTGTAGGCCATTTATCTAATGTGTTCCATTATGAACATGTACAGGAGACACGTCACTGATTATAAAATTGTCACACCCCGAGCTCGCGAGCCTATTGGCACGAGATAAGTCATGGGACCCATGGAGTGCAACACATATTTTGGTTCAAGCCACTACCAAAATTAACTAGTCAATGTTACACTTGGCTCTCAAGACCCACCATTTAAACCATTCAATCACTCAATCAATATGTGATTTGGGGCTAAATCTTAGGGTATCACAGTCACCCCACCTTAATTATGCTATGTCCTAGTCGCGGCATGACAATTGGTCCTTCCCAGTATCACCATTAGGTTATGTGGTCTCTAGAGGTGGCTCATACAAGCTTCTAGTGGTGGCTCCCATTGCACTCATACACTGTAGCACTTAATCCCATATAGCACTTAGCATCACATTTCCTACTGGCTAATTGTTCTGATACCATTTGTCACACCCCGGGCTGACGAGCCCATTGGCACAATGTAAGTCTTAGAACCCACGGAGTGCAACACATGATTTGGCTCAATCCACTACCAAAATTGATTACCCAATGTTACACTTGGCTCTCAAGACCCATCATTTAAACTATTCAATCAATATCCGATTTGGGACTAAATCTTGGGGTATCACAAAAATATGTTTGAACTTTGTTATGGTGTCTACATTTTTTTAATGCACTTCTGATGCTTGCTACTTTACATATGTGATGCACATTTGAAAATAAGCCTTTTCTTACAGTTTCCTTATGGATAATATCAAAAACACATTACATTAAAATTCTAAACGAAAAATATAAAGAAAATTAAAAACTAGGAACTAATTATATAAATTGAGAGAATATTAGGAATTAGTTGCTGCCTCATTTAGTGAAATAAGCTACCAAGTATCAAGTGACAAGAGTGGTGATGACCACTTTCTCTGATTTGAACTAACATGACTGACAGGATGAACCTCACCACTAGTATACATCTTGGTAGTTCATTTAGCGAGATTCCACCTCATGCAAATGTTTGAAATGTGTGTGCTACCACCTCATACAAATTTTTGCACTCTGTGTGTGCACGCATGTGCTTGTGTGTGTGTGTGTGTCTGCGTGAACTTACGGAATGTTTATCATTTAACATCTGCGAATATTACTTTTTTCATGGTTAGTATCTAAAAGAACAAAGTAAGAAGTAGGAAAATTTGTGCTCCATGACCTCCTTACAGCCTTCTCTTTGACCTCACATGTGCGTATAGCATGATCCTGGTGGAACAATTCACTATTTAGAAACATATAATTTGCTTCTTCTGTTAAAGAAGAAACGGTAGCATATGCTATGCTTTGTGTTAAAGCCCATGTGGCCACGTGTAAGAATAGCCACATAGGCCCTCGTTTCATGTAATCATTCTTCTTCCCGAGGCAAGTTTCTCCAGACTCCTTTAACTCCAAAGTCGAAACACTAATGCAATTCTTTGGTAATGGCAACCACATCATCCCAAGAACCCTTTTCCCTTATTATTGTAAAAATTCTTGGATGGTTAAAGCTCTAGTGAAATCCCTAATTTTGGTAATTAAATGTCTCCCTGTTGGCGGGCAATGGCACAATAATACTCGAGAGAACCGGCAAATGATCTTCTTTTCCCTTCAAGGGGAATCAGTATTTCTTGTTCAAGGGAATAATAGGTTCAGCTCAACGTGATTTATTTAGAGCACCATAATCAGTTATTTAAGGCCAGAAACTCAATGCGACTCGAGATTATGAACCCCAATGAGAATGATAAATAACCCATCAAAAACCTAAATTGACAATACAAAATCATATGAATTTGCTCACAACTCCATAGGCCCTCTGCTGCAGCTGGTACTGCAGATAGTAGTTATCATTGACGGCGGCCGGAGCTTGGGGATGGAAAGCATAAGGAGCCTGCGTCAAGTAATCGGCGACCGGCGCCGGCCGATGAGAAGCATACGAAGCCTGGGGGTAGCGATCGACCCCCGGCGGCAGGAGAACGTCGGATGCGGCGGCGGCGGCGGGGGCGCCGGGAGGAGGAAAGGGGATTTCGTATCCATGGACGGGATTAGGGGTAGGGTTAGGGTTAGGGTTTTGGGGGTAGGAGGACGGCTGAGGGATCAGTGGTTGGTGGTACTGGTGCAGGTTAACGTTTTGTTGAGCCGCAGGAGGATTGTAGAGATGAGGAGGAGCACTGTAGCCGCCGGGATCTCTATACTCCATTAGGGAAAGAGAGAGAGAGAGGAGAGACTGAAGATCTTCGGTTTCTAAAATGGTTTGTTTCGATTTTACTGCCTAAAATTAATCCCCAAATTTTCACATTTTAAAATTATTCCCTTAACTACGTAAGTATTTTGACTCAGTCCCTGTATCTTCATTTCATGAAAATTTGTTCTCCGAAACTTTTTACTCTTCTGAAATTATTCCATCTAGTTAGCAACAGGTTGGGAGATTCGGGGGCTAATTTCAAAACAAATAGACTTTGGGAACCAATTTCGGCATATGAAGATTTCGGAGACTAAATTCAAAATACTTAAACATTTGTGGGACTAATCTCAAAATATGAAGATGCTGGGTGCAAATTTTGAATTTTGATAAATTTGGTATTGGGCTTCTATTTATTCGGCTTGAAAGTATACATACAATAGTCGAGAATCTTGGGCAGCTCTTGACCCTTTCTTTCCTTTTTGGGAGAAAAATAGATCGTGTGGCCAAATGTTTCCTTAACACCTTTGCAAATACAACAACATATGTTTGTTAACTTATAAATTTAAAAAATATTAACCATCATTAACTTACCCAAAAAAAAAAAAATTGTATGACAGGGTAAATGAGTTAATCTATTTTAATTATCAAATAGAATTGTGAAAGAGTATGCTAATATAATATGTCCAGATCCAAGGGCAATATCAAAAACAAAGATATTCCACATCCTAATTTAGTTTTGAGGTAAATGATAATCTTCATGCCATTAAATATTTGTTTTAGGGCTAAATATTAGAAAAACCCCCTTAAGTTTGGATGATTATCACATAATGCTCCATAACTTTCAAAATATCAGAAACACCCCAAACCCCCCGGGGGGCCCAAGCAAAGTATAGGGATTATCAGAAAAACCCCTATTAACTTTAACATTTTATGAGAAAGTCCTCTTAAAAACAATGGTTTTGTGGGAAGAAGAGGTGGGGATTTTCTGATGAAATCTCAAAGTTAAAGGGGGTTTTCTTATAAACTCTAAAGTTAAGGGGGGTTTCCTAATATTTTCAAAGTTATGGGGTGTTACCTATAGGAGAAAGTGCAGAAAACTAATAAGATTACCATAACAGTAAACTTAAGGAAGAAATACATTACAGAAATGTCGAATCGCCCTATGAACAGAGGACTAACCTTGAAGAAATTATGCCCGACCTATGATAGTGTTGGGCTTGCATAATGCTTCTTAAGATGAGACGACTGCAATCCTAAGAAGTGCTCTCTTTTGTTGAACACATCGACTGCCACTTGACTTTGTCAGAATCTCCAAAACTAGCAGAAACGAAACTGAGTTTTAGAGAATTGTAGAAGAAAATTAAGATAGACGATTTGATTTTCAGTGTGTTTCAAATGGACAGAGGTTCTATATATAGTGGTTCTGGTGAGCTGAGGGGTCAAACAATGTGGCATTAATGGCCAGCTACTCACAACATTTGTAACGTCTGCATTGATTGCCAAGCATTGTAACGTTCATAACGTACAAAAGTTTAGGCCAAAATAATGCAGCACTCAATCCCGCTCACTGGGGCCTGCACACTCGTGCCCGCTTTCTTGCTTGCGCACTCACTAGCATGCCAAGACAAATTTGCATTCTAATATCTTTGTTATACTGTATATAACATGCATATTAATTAAAACCAAGTAAAACACATTCAATTATTCAATATGGGACTAATACTCACATACTACCAATTAAGCGTGCTTTTTATCTAAGGAATCCAACCATACAAATAGTATCCTACCAAAGATATTTTTCAAACAAATCTTACAAATATTCATTTATATCAACAATCCCCCACAATTCCATAGCTGAAAGTAAAGAAGAGTGAAAATATCATGCTTTCAGAGAGGGTATCTTCCGATTTGAACATTCCTTACAGTTATCTAATTTTATCACCATAGGCACGAAGTGAAACTACGTCTTGAACTTGAAGCTTTGAAGTGGTGATGTTTATTGGTAGCAGCATGATACAGGTTATAGTAACAAATCTTTAGGTTTGAAACATTATGGTCATGCGTCCTTATCCTTTTCATAAATATTTTCAAGGAATAACCCACTTTCCCTAATTGTGGCCACACAATCATATTCATATGGTTGGGTTAATGCACTCCTTACATCTCGTCTAGACTTGATCCCATTTAGAGTTAAAGCCTCTTATTATCCTAGCAGTAAATAGCACCTTCCAAATATACTTGGAGATAGACTCAGATATTAAGTTTCAATCTATGATTAGGTGTTCAATTCACCCATCAGCTTGTTGTTACCACATTTAACCTACTTTATCGAATCTCCACTCAGATAGGTTAGGTTGCTACTGTAGATAAATTAGGTAAGGGTTTTAGTCTCATCTTCAATCTAGATTTAAGAACTAGTGACAACTCAAGTCCTTTAGTAAGTGGATCTGTTGTGTTGTCCTTGGACTTGACAAAACTCACAACTATCACCTCTTCATCCAAAAACTTTTTCACAGTCTTTATCCTCACCTGGATATGACCTCACAATTGTACTTTGAGCTCTTAAACCTTGTAATTATGGTCATATTGTCAAAATGCACAGAGATTGTGGGAATATACTTGTTGTTCATGGGCAACTCAGACATATGTCTCTTAAGTCATTCAGCTTCTAAACCAGTAGTATTCAAAGCACATAGCTCAGCCTCAAAAGTAGACCGAGACAAAATAGTCTGCTTGACAGACCTCCAAGCGACTGCATTGTCACCTAAGGTAAATACATACCCTGTACAACCATTACTATCAGAGTCCATAGCAATCCAGCTAGCATCATTGTATCCCTTCAGAAATTGAGGGAATCCACCATAATGTAGTGCAAGAGAAATTGTTCCCTTTAGATACCGAAGTATCAAGGGCCTCCCAGTTAAGTATTACTTGGAAAACTAGTGTATCTACTTAATTTAGAGACTGAGTATCTGGTCCCATATAATTCGTAAGATACATCAAGCTTCCAACGATCTGAGAAGATCTCAACTAAGGCACAGAGACCACATTTGCATTCTTGTAGAGAGTTACTGAAAGATTATGCAGAGTTTTGACGGGTTTACAATTCTTATAGCTAAATTTCTCAATAATCTTCTCAACGTAATGAGATTGAGAAATTGTTATGCCCTCGATTTATCTAATCAATTCAAGGCCAAAAATCACGTCAACGACTCCCGTGTCCTTTATATCAAACTTACAACTCAAGAATGACTTAGTCTCATTGATTATCCTAATGTTAGACCCAAATAATAGAATGTCATCAACATAAATCTTAAGAAGAATACATGAATTACATCATACTTTTCTATAAACACACTTATCATACTCAACCATATTGAAACCAAAAGCAATGATACTAGTATCAAACCTTTTTATGTCATTGTTTAGGGGCTTTCTTAAGTTCGTACATAGACTTCACAGGTTACATACTTTTCTTTCATTACCAGGTGCTACAAACCCCTCAGACTGATCTGTAGAAATATCTTCTTTAAGAAAATCATGAAGAAAAGTAGTTTTCACATCTATCTCGCAGATAGTGAAATCATAAATTGAAGCCAATGCAATAAGCATTATGATTGTGTTCATTAGAGCAACTAGAGAGGCGTCAAAGAAATCAATCCTTCAACTTGTTTGAATCCCTTAACAACAAGTCTGGCCTTAAACTTTTCTACAGTTTCATCTGGTTTCAGTTTTCTCTTAAAGATCCATTTACATTCAATTGTCTTGCACCCAAGAGGGAGATCAACTAATTCCCATGTCCTATTATAGACAATAGAATCCATCTCACTTTTTGACAGCATCCTTCCACTACTTAGTCTTTTTTGAGGCTATAGCAAATTGGCAGAAAGTAGGATCCTCCTTGATATTATAAGCAACCAGGTCACTTTCAAAATCCTTGACAGTCCTTGGTCTCTTACTCCTTCCAAGTTCATCTAAATCCTCATATCTTTTAGATCCAGATTTAGAATTTTCTACCCCAACATTTGTTATCCTTTCCACATGGTTAGAAATAAAAGTCGAGACAAAGACAAGATCTTCATTAAAAATCTTTTGAGGCATTCCAGTTTTCATTGGGGAAACATCTTCAAAAAAACATTGCATCATGAAACTCAACAATTGTCTTAACATCTATGCCAGAGATTTCAGACTTGTTCATTAAGAATCTCAATGCATAGCTGTTTTGCACATAACCTAGAAAGATAACATCTAATGTCTTAGGACCTAGGTTCTTCCTTTTGTGTTCTGGGATTAGTACTTTTGCAAGTCACCCCCACACTTTAACGTAATTCAAAGCTAATCTTTGGACCTCTTCAAAGTTCAAATGGACTATTTTGCTTATACTTTTGAGGGACTCTATTAAGAATATGGCAAGCTAAATTTTAAGTCTCTTCCCACACATATTTAGGAAGTCCAAAACTTTCAAGTAAACTGTTAATTATATCTTTTAAGGTTCAATATTTTCGTTCTGCAGCACCATTAGACTAACAGAATAAGGAGAAGTTTCCTCATGCACTATGCCAAAAGATTGACATAGAAGAGTAAACTGGTTCGATGTATATTCTCCTCCTCTATCAGATCTTAACCTTTTAAGGTTTTTGCCAGTTTGAGTTTCAGCTTCATTCTTAAAAATAATAAACTTTTCATGAGTCACATCTTTGGTTTTAAGCAAGTAAATATAACAATATTTTCTGTAGTCGTCTATAAAGGTAATAAAATATTTTTTTCATGTCGTTGATCAGAGCACCATTAAATTCACAAGTATCAGTATGAATTAAATCAAGCAATTCTAAATTCCTATCAACAAAAATAAAAATATTTCCTTATTCGTTTAGTTGTTACACATACTTGATATTTTTTTGCTTTGATCCTTAGAGTGTTTAGGAATAAAATTAAGATTTATCATTCTTTTTATAGAATTAAAGTTAACATGACCAAGACCTTTATGCCAAATATCAGATGATTCAATATTGCTACTAATGGGATAATTAAGACTAAAAATTTTATTCAATTCAAAACTTAAAATAGGTACTACTCTAACTATACATTTCATTAGAATCATAGCCCTTAAAAACAAAAGATCCAGAATGCAACATAACCACTTTATTACATTTAAAAGAAAATTCATAACCCTCTTTAACTAAGCATGAACCACTAGTTACGTTGTGTTGAATAGCATGAACATGATGCACACTGTGTAATGACAGAATTCGCCCTAAAGGGAACTTCAGGTCCACCCGTCCATATCCTAACATCTTGGATGCAAATTGGTTCTCCATGTTCAAGGTATTTCCATGTACACGTTGATAAGACACAAACATCAATTTATCAACACAAATGTGTACATTTACACCGGTGTCTACCAATTGCTCATTGGGTTTATAAATAGATAGTAATTTAGGGTTAATGGGAACATACCCTTCAATGGATCTAGTAAGCTTAGTCATAACCATGTTAACTTGAGGCTGGCTAGTAGACCCTAGATTGACTTTAGCATTCTTTGTAGAACACACTTTAGCCCAACGTCCAACCTGTCCACAATTCCAACATGGCTTGTTTGTTTTTAGTTTCTTTTATATTTTAGTTGTGGTTTTAATTTTTTCATTAGGTTTGTCATTAGGTTTGTTCTTAAACTTTTTTCCATAAGTTATAACATATGCCTTGGGTTGGTGCTTAATGGGCACACCATGTTTCTAATTTATGCTCTTCCTCTATAGGTATGACAATCATCAAATCATTAAGATTTATCTTTTTCTTTCAGTGTTTGAGAGACATTCTAATGCTGTCCCAAGAATGAGGAAATTTCTTGACGATTGCTATATCGTAAAACTTTTTACGAAGCTTCATTTCAACTTCTCAAAGAGCATGAAGAATGGACAGAAGCTCATGTGCTTGTTCTGTCATGGACTTCCCCTCCACCATTTGAAATTTTAAGAACTGAGTAACAGAATACTTTTCAAGATTGAGGTCTTCCATATTGTATTTTCTGTCCATTTCATCCCATAGTGCCTTTGCAATGATCAAAGAAGAACAACAGATATAGAAGAGTACATTGGACATAGGCAATAAAATGCATCATCTGACTACTTGATCCTTCTCCGCCCACTGTGCAATTTTCTCTACACTATTGTGATCTTTTTCATTCGGTTTTAGGCAGTTCAAGAGTATCATTGCCAACAGCCTCTTAGTTGTTAGTCAAATCTTCATACGTTGCTGTCAACATTTGAAGAATTGACCCCACGAACTTCTTTGGCATTCAGACATGTCTATTTTAGGGGCAAAGATACCAGAACCAACTTCTAAAGTAGAAGACATAACTTCTAATAGCAATTTCTTCAAAATTGTAGGAAACAGTGCATATAATAATGGATCCAATATTAAGGATATATCAAAGCAGAACAAACCACAACAAAATAAAGACAGAGCAGAAAACTAATAAGATTATCATAGTAGTGAACTTAAGGAAGAAATACATTATAGAAATGTTGAATCCCCTTCTGAACAGAGGACTAGTATTGAAGAAATTATGCCCCACTAACGGTAGCGTTTCGGTCTGCACAATACTTTCAAGGATGTGATGGTTGCAATCCAAATGGACAATTTAATTTTTGGTATGTTTCAAATGGATAGAGGAGGACAATTTAATTTTTGGTATGTTTCAAATGGATAGAGGAGGCTCTATATATAGTGGTTCTGGTGGGCAAGGGGTTAGACAAGGACTTGAATGACAGTAATGGCCAGTTACTCACAACGTTTATAATGTCTCTGCATTGGCAGTCCTTCAAGTCTTGTAGCGTTCGTAACGTACAAAACGTTTAGGCCAAAATAATGCAGAACACGCAAGATTGTCATTCAAGCCTTGTAACATTCGTTACGTGCTAAACATTCAGGCCGGTATAATGTAGCGCAAGTAAGAAGAGCACCCACCGGACCACGCATATGGACCTGCTCTCTCGCACCCGCTCGCCCTTTAGCATGCCAACATAAATGTTCATTCTAACATCTTTGTTATACTATATATAACACGTATGTTAATTTAAACCAAGTAAAACACATTCAATTAGTCAATGTGGGACTAATACTCACATACTACTAATTAAACACGTTTTTCATCTATGGAATCCAACTATATAAATGGTATCCTATCAAAGATATTTTTCAAGTAAATCCTCCAAAAATCCATATATATATCAACATTATCCGGTAATCATCCAAAGTTAAGAGGGGTTTTATGATATTTAGCCTTATTTTAACTTATATGCCTTCTTCCATAAAGCAGTTTGTTTTCAACACATAAACCACTCTAAACCTCACCTGTGATTTTTAGTACTGGAGAGTTCAGTTAATTCCTTATGTCACTTCAGTAGATACTTTAGAGAAGAAAGTCAAGTTTCAAGATATAGAATAATTTTGGAACCTTATGTACAAAGTTTATCAAGCATACGAACTCTTGACGCTCATAGTCATAGTTGAGTAACATCAACAACAATGGAAGCATTCATCAATAACCTCAGTAGGATTTGTAAATTAAATCAAAATACAACAGGTAGTTTAAGGGTAATTACAACAAATCTCCTTCAGTTACACCCTCATAAGTCACAATGTCATTGGCTATGCTCACACAAAGTGCATAAATATTAGAAATTTGATAGTCACCATATCATCAATATATACCATTTTAACCATTATAAGCAGATACAGATGAAACTCTGTGCGCCAAATTTGATGAGATCACACTAGGCATGATCATATCCCAACATAATTATTCATGATCTCAATTTAATTTGTTATAGTCCAAGAAAAGTAAAGTGCATGAGGTATCAAGGGCTGTCCAATTATCCAATGAACATGAATCGCTGAATAGTTTTCATGCATGAGGAGTATTAAGCTTCATAGTGGGGGGAGAAGAATAGGCTAGTGGTATGATCTCCCTACCTACGAAAGAGAGAGATAGAGTGAGATGCAACAGAAATCACTACTCTTACTTTGTTAATGAAAAGAATGGCAGCAACGTAGGTTATTGTGATGGCTTGTCAACTTGTCATGTGTTTTGGTGGACAAGAAAACAACCCAACTTGAGTTCACATGCTTTATTGAAACTCCTATTGAACTCTGGCATGCTTCTCATTATACTGATTCACTACCCAATCATTGTCATCCTAAACTTAACTTTATTTATAATAAAAAAAATCACCAAGGCAGCAATGGTCCAACAGAAGAAGAATTCCTATTTCATTATATATACATTTGCATAATTCTCATGTTTGCACTAATCAGAGAGTAGATTGTATCCAGACCATGAAATATTCAGAGGACAGAATACATCTCGTTCCTCTCACATACAATTAGCAAACCCACCACATATTATGAGTATGGGGGAAAAACATGCCCCACTATTTTAAGGCCTGCCCACTATACATTTTTGTTCTTATGAACTAAGCTGACTTGTTGCTCAGGATTCAGGAACTTAAGTATCAGGTCAGTAAGCAAGCAATATGCAATATGCACAAAATTTTACCAAATTTTCAGAGAGCCAAAATCTAAAACCTGTAACCTGTCAGTAAAAGTGATTGAATCCATACAAAAGTCAATCAAGGGAATGGTACTTGAAGCTACAACCATAGCAGAATGCTACTATCTACCAAAACTCCAAGAAGTATTTCTACTCGTCAAACAAGCTCTAATTCTCAATATGAACACATTCTAAACCCCCAACACAGAGAAATGTACAGAGAAGCTTGAATGGGTACTGTAACAGATTTCACCATTACCTCACCTTCGAGCTCCGCAAAGAATGATCAGATCAAAAAAAGAAGAATCTATGCACCCTCAGTTCGCAATTATATCGGCCATCACCCACCAAGATCTGTGCTCAGCATCACCAACAATTGAAGCTTAGAAGATTGAAATCAACAATACTGAGGAGTAGCCATTGCTAATAAGACCTCTTCGAAGCCTGACCAGAGCTAAACATCTTCCCACAAATCCAATTTGCATTTCGCGTGTAACTCAAAACCGAAACTCCAAGAAGTATTTCTAAACTCATCTAACAATCTCTAAGTCTCAATCTGAACAAATTCTAAACCCCCAACACAAATGGCACATTTACGTTGCCCTCGGCCTCCTGAAAGAATGAATCAAATCAAAGAAAAAGAACCTGCTCAATTTGCGATCATATCGGACATTGCCCACCAAGATCAGCATCATGATCAACAGTTTTAGGAGTAGCCTTTGATGTATGAGACCTCTTATGCCCACCCAAAGCCTGACCAGACCTAAACAGTCGACCACAAATCGAACATTCATAGCCAAATCCTTCTGCTTCATCTATATCACCATCAGCTTCTACGCCATTGGATCCATTCTTCTTCTTCTTCTTCTTCTTCTTCCCCCTCTTCTTCAAAGAATCATCATCCTCGTCATCGAAACCCAATTCTCGATGTTTAGCAGGACTCTCATCAGAAAACTCAGGAACCCAAATTCCCCTTTTGCGTTTATCCCTCGAGAGCATCATGAGAGCAATGGCACCATCCACTTTCTCCTTCGGGTACTCTGACGATATCCTCCTCCGCTTCTTGCGCAATGACCTTTCATCATCTTCTCCCTTAGCTCTCTGAGTTCCATGAGAACGGGACTTCATGTTGCCCTCTGAGTTTTCTGTACATTGGAGATCATCGAAGCTCGTCGTTCTCTTTGGTTTTTCTCTCAGCCCGTAGCCAGCGGTGGCCGGCGGTGACACGTGACTGCGCATGTGATCGTCGAGGGAGCGAGCGCAGGGGAAAAACTTGGGGCAGAATTGGCATTGGAGATTGCGATCTCGATCCATGAAGAAGGTGAAAGAAATCAAGTGGGTTAGCTTGAATTGATGAAATCTTGGGATTTATTGGGTTCTGGAGTGATTTGAGAAGAACCCAGATGGGGATTTTAGGTGCTCAGCGTTGAGCATTTGAGCTTCCAATTCCAGTCTCTCTCTGTACAAATCTTGGGGAGCGTTGCAAAAAAAATCCAATCTTTTTTAGAGAGAGAAAGAGGGATTTTAGAGAGAGAAAGAGGAGATGGGTTCTTGTTTTGATCACTCTTCTTTCATATAGAACCGCTCTCCAGGTGCAGGAGGAGGAGAGCATGCATGAGGGAAGCAAAGTAGGAAGAGAGGGGTATTTTTCCTTGGGGTAAATTTTTATAAAACCCCTTTGAACATTGGAGGGTTTCGCACAAATCAACTATCAACCCCCTCAACTCTTTTTCCCACCAAACCCCTAAAATTTGGGGTGTCTTACAAATTCCCCCCTACACTTTCAAGTTTTCCCATGGATCCTCGTGACATTGTTAATTGATGAAGGATAAGCAAGCAATTATCACCACCAACACCGTTAAGGGGGTTTATTGGAAAATTTTGAAAGTTCAAGGGGGTTTTCTGTGACACCGGGGGCTCTGAGTGGAACGGAAAAAATTAGGGGGCTTCAATGGTAAACCCACAATCATTCAGGGGCATTATAAAATTTACCCTATTACTTCTACTAGCATATTGGTATGTGCAATGCAAAGCACGTGTTAGGAAGATTGAACTCCTGTAAAGACAAATTTGTACATACAAATCTAATCTGAAAGGTATTTTCAGCATAATTTTCTTCTTTCAAACATATGAAAAGCATTGTTACATATATTGTCTTGGAATCCAAGATGAATTGTATTATGTCTCCTATTAGTATGGTCTATATAAATTCTTTTTTTCAATTAAAAAAAACTGGGAATCAAACCTAAGACCGTGAGAGCTATATAGAAATCTCTTCTTTTTTTTTTTCAATTAAAAAAACTAAGAATCAAAACTAAGACCATGAAAGCTATATAGGAATCTCTTTCCTTTACATGCAGTTTTTCAAGAAAACCCTTCATTTATTAAGGTCAACAGAAATTCCCCTCGCCTATATCCAGTTTTTTCAAGAAACCACTCATCTATACAAATTCTTAAAAGAACACCCTCATCTATTCATAAATGTGTGTATTTACAATGAAATATAACTCTCCTCGTCTACGGAGAAGATGATAGAAGGTACTAATTAAAAATAAATTGTCAAGTTTTTTGTATTGATATGAACAGATGAGAGATTGTTTTGGTTCAGCTCATATAGATGGTTCTTTTTTTTTTGTTAGGGGTGGGGGCTTTTTTTTGGGGGGGTTTGGGGTGGG
>JBAKGM010000139.1:23240769-23261293 GCA_037177215.1 Asparagus racemosus
GAGAGAGAGAGAGAGAGAGAGAGAGAGAGAGAGAGAGAGAGAGAGATAGAGAGAGAGAGAGAGAGAGAGAGAGAGAGAGAGAGAGAGAGTGTGTGTGTGTGTGTGTGTGTGTGTGTTTCTCCTTAGAAAGAGAGATTGTAACTTTCAAATTTTTCTCATAGTGTATTCTTATATTTTTGCTAGTGGTTTTTACCTCAAGTTCATTTAGCAGGTTTTCCACATAAATCTGTGTGTTCAATTTATTCTTTTCCACACTAATATTCGCTGCGACCCTGCTCTATCGGGCTCCAATTTTTCCCAGCACATCGCGCCATGTGTATCATGCATACAAATTTGCCCAAATCTTAGCAATGATGGACTGAATATCCTCTAATGCATTGGAAAATGTTATCATTCCGTTCAAGCCATATGAACCAAATAATACACGCAACAGGACGGGCAAATACCCGAGCCTTCCACCATTGATCCAAAATCTTGCTGTTGCAAAGTGCAATGAAGAAGGATATGTGCAGCATCTTCCCCGCTATTTTTGCAAAATATGAATACACCTGGACCCTTCCGCACTCTGGATTTCAACACCTCCCAAGTCAAGTTAATGTCCCATGCAACACACCAATAAAAAAAAAGAAAAAAAATCATACTTCCGGGGCATGATCTTGATTTATTTTGTCATAATCCAATAAGGTTATGAATGATCTTGATTTATTTTGTTATTATGATCCAATAAAAGCAAAAAAACGAAAGTGCACGGGGAATCAATTACTGACTCTGGATCAGTTCATCTCCACAGCAAAGGGCGGGAGAGAGATGCAACATAAGTCACACTACTTAGTCTACTACATATATCGTGTCTGTTGGTGGACAAGTGAGCAACCAAACTTGAGTTCACATGCCATCTAGAGACATGGCCAAAACTCCATTAACCTGATTCACTGCCCAAATCATTTTAATCCTAATAACAAAAAATAGTAGTAATAAGAGCAAATCACCAAGCAAAGCAATGCAATGATCCAGGAGAAGAAGAACGCTTATTTCACTATGCATACATTCTCAAACTCTCATATATTTTGCACTAATTCGAGATTAGATGGTATTAGGCCATCTAATGTTTCTGTGACATAAATACCATGAATAGTTTCTCTCGCCTACTATCAGTGTTCACACCTTATATGCTGAAGTTTTTACTCAGAATTCAGAAACATTAATATGAAGAAAAAGTGATTAAATATATACACAATTAAGTGACGATTGAAGAGGATGGAAATTAGAAGCTAATATATACTGTCTTCTCCAGTCTAATTAGAACTTTGTGTGAATAACAGAAACTCCTAAGTATATCTAAGCTCATGACACCATGTCCAAGTCTCAACATGAACACGTTTTAAACCCCCAACAGAAAGAAAAAAGTTACAAAGAAGATTGAATTAGTCTTGTAACAGATTTCACCATTACCTCGCCCATCGAGCTGCTGAAAGAATGAATAAAATCAAAGAAGAAGAATCTATAAGCCCTCAATTTGTTATCATATCAGCCATAGCCCATCGAGATATCTACTCCGCATCACCATCAACAATGCTAGGACTAGCCATTGCCAAAAGAGATCTGACCATTACCTCGCGTTCGAGCTTCTCAATAAATGAATCAAATCAAAGAAGAAGAATCTACACAACTCCAACACGATCACATCAGTCATTACCCATCAAGATCAGTATCATCATCAACAATTCCAGGAGTGTAGCCATTTTTTTTAAAACAAAGATGAGCCCCCAGCTACCATGACTACCCAAAAACTGGTTGGTTACTATACATCATCACCCCCCAACTATACAGTGATGATGTTAAGTTTATAACAAAAAAAAAAGAAAAAAGAAAAAAGAAAAGATAAGCAGAGTATCATCACAACCCGTGTACGTAGCCGCATGGTTTTTAATTACAACCGAAAAAAAAAACACAAAATATACAAAAACTGCGGTCATTTTGTAATATTCCAGCTTCACACATTAGTCTCCTGTTTAGCTCCCACCTACAGCAACACCCAGCTCTCCATCCAGAATCAGAGTGCTGTTGGCAAAGTGATTAATTTTCCCCAGTAATTCTAGGAGTAGTAGCCATTGCCGAATGAGCCCTCTTATGTCCGCCAAAAGCCTGACCTGCAGACCTAAACGCTCTGCCACAAATCCGACATTGATCCATGTTTCTCCTCAAAATAGCTAGCCTATCACAAGTGACTCTCTTCAAGTCTTCAAAAGCCCTCTTCGGTTTTTATACTGAAATGAAGATAATTAAATAGTGATCAACTTCAATGATTCCGTACTGAAAGTCTATTGGTCTATCTCAATTTGAAACAAGGACAAGACACCCCTGATCATATTGATAACGGTTTTATCTAAACTGCACATCAATTAATTCATCTCAAATCAAAAATATTACGAGATAAATTACAAGATAAATTATGATTATCCCAAGATAATAGGACCCCCTATATATGCCCTTGTTGAAATTCAGTAGGACCCCTGTTACAGTTATGTATTAGTTCTTGGAATCGAAGATGAATTTATTGTATCCCCTGTTATTGTTGTGTCTTGTCTATATAAATATTTTTTCCCTTTCTTTCCCTATGAAAAGTTTAACAAAACTTCTAGTAGAAGGCTACCACATCTACACTACTGTCAATACTACTACATAAACAACATTGTGATGGTAATGCAAAAATTGAATCAAAGGGGATATGGCGTTCAAACATTGAAGAAAAATTAGTACTTATCTCTTAAATTTTAAAATGCAACTTCACCCTCTCTCTTGCCCACAAAATGAAATTCTTTAAAAACAGTCTTAGTCATGATTTTAAATATTTATCTAAAACATGGTAGCAGATTGAGAGAGAACAAATATTAGGAGTGGGTTTATTTAATAACATATAATAATGTATATTTCAATGTATACAATTAACATCAAAACTGCATTATGAACTTTAAAATTATTCATCAATTTATCTTATTTAGATCAATAAGGATTCATGTTTAGATTTAACAAGGAATTTGAATTATTTTGTAAGATAAATAAAGTACTCCAAGAAACTATCACAAGGAAATTTGTGAATCCAAACACAAAAAGATAATTTCATCAAAACCAAATTACTAGATCTCACTGCACCCATATTTTGAAGGTTAACATTTTCTTTTTTTTTTCATTTGCAATTTGCACGTGCCAGTTTTCTAAAGGAAATTCCCTTCAACTCCTCTGTTGTTTTAAATCTAATATGTTATTATGTAGCAGAGCTAGATAGAACATCAAATTAATCTTAAATTATTTTATAAGTTATTTAATATTTAATATTTATTGGTACTTATAACTGTGTATATAACATGAATATTGGAAGCATGTTCAGCATCATCTAATAAATTCTTATACAATTGATCAATCTGAAACATATCAGATTTTATTAGGTCCTCCTTGTTTGAGCCTGGGCCTCAGGATTCGGATATTCTCCCCTGCAGATATGCAGCGTATAATAGCATACAATACATTTTCTCAATCAAAAGCACTCTTTAGCTTCCTTAACCAACTCTACCAGGAGTTTGCAAATAAAACCACAATGTGACAAATACTTCAAAGGGTAAATTACAAGATATTTCCTTCATTTGCCCCTTTGAAGAAAACCCTTCATCTAAAAAGTTCAACAAAAACCTTAAATCATTAGTGAGTTAGTTTTATAACAGAGTTTGGCTCTTCAGATATATGGACAGACCTTTGCATATAGAATTATAGGTTAGGGATAAAACTTAGAACTTTATTTTATCCCAAAAAAATTTTGTTCTTCTGTATTTTGTTCCTTTCAGCTTTCAAAATCTGTGGATTCTGAAGTGGAAGTTTGTCAACGGTGAATGTTTTCCTACACACATATGAACAACAAAACTTTGTTACAAGAGTAACGGATTCATTAACGGTAAGGGATGATGAGTTTTTTTGAACTGTTTCTAGTGAGAGAGCTTCTTATAATTTACCAACTTTGAATGTCTCTAGCTATTACTGTCCACAAATGCTGTTTGATGTGTCAACCGCACAGGGATCACTTCATGTTCAAGTAAATTGCCTCATTAACTAGGGTGCTCTCCACTCTACCAGGTCTACACTGGTGCCTATGGTGGCATTCACACAATATACTTGTGTAGCAGTATTTACATGCATATCTGGCAGCACAAAGGACAGAAATCTGACACCGATCGTGTCATAAGACTCATAGCATGCGTGTCATTTAACCATTAATAGCGTAGGGATGAAAATTTATGTAACAAAGCTTATCAGATCACACCAGAACAAGATCATATCCGAACAAAATTATTCAAGATCTTAATTTAATCTGTTATGATCCAATATAGGTATCAAGGGTTGACTAAGGATTGAACACAGAGTGAAGGACTAATTTCACACAGTCAATTAATGTTCACACCTAATTGTTAGTGACAATATACTCAATTGTTTTAAGCCAACCTAGTAGACATTTTTGCTCTAATTGAACTGAAGTACTGGATTTGTACTCAGGATTTAGAAGCATTAGTACAAGGGCAGTAAGAAATATGCAATAAGCAAAAACTTTTATACATATTTTTATATAACCTGTAATCTTTCGGGAAAAAGTGACTGAACCTATACACAATTCAATGAAGAGGATGGAAATTAGAAGCTACAATAACAGAATCCTACTCTCTTCTTCAGTCCAATTTGCGTTAGTGTCTAACTCAACACCAAAACTCCAAGAAGTATTTCTGAACTCACCAGAAAACTTCGATAAGTCTCAATATGAACAAATTCTACACCCCTAACAAAAAGAAAGCAGAGAAGCTTGGATGAGAATTATATCAGATTTCGTAATTACCTCGCCTTTCAGCACCTGGAATAATGAGCTACATCAAAGAAAAAGAATCTATGCACCCCTCAATTTGCGATGACATTGGTCACTGCGCACCAAAAACAGCATCATCATCATCAACACTTCTGGGAGTAGCCCTTGACGAATGAGCCCTCCAATGTCCACCTAAAGCCTGACCAGAACTAAACACTTTGCCACAAGTCCGACATTGATAGCCTAATCCTTCTGCTTTGTTTATCGCAGCATCAGCTACGACGCCATTGGATCCATTCTTCTTCTTCTTCTTCTTCTTCAAAGAGTTATCACCATAATCAGAAACCCCAGAAACCCCATTTCCCCAATTGCCTTTATCCCTGGAGAGCATCATGAGAGCAAAGGCGCCATCAACTTGCTCCTTCGGGTGCTCCGGCGACACCCTCTTCTGCTTCCTGCTCAATGATCTTGCATCATCTTCTTCCTTAGCTCTCTGAGCTCTCTGAGAATGGGAGCTCATGTGGCCAAACAGAGCCCTGCGTGATTTGAATTCTCTGCCGCATTCACCGCATTGGTTCTCTCCGAGATCGTCGAAGCTCGTCGTTCTCTTTGGTTTTTCTCTCAGCCTATAGCCACCGGCGTCCGGCGGCGGCACGGGACTGCGCATGTGACGGCCGAGGGAGCGATCTTGATCCATGAAGAGGGTGAAAGAGATCTCAAATGGGTTAGCTTGAATCGATGAAATCTTGGGGTTTGCTGGGTTTGGGAGTGATTTGAGAAGGACCCAGTTGGGGATTTCGATTGGGTTTTCTTTCCTTCGTTTGAGAGAAGGGAAAAGGATATGGTTACTAGCCCAGCATTGAGCTTCCCAATCTCTGCATGAATCTGGGGAGTGTTGGAAAAATAAACCAATCTTTTTTAGCGAAAGAGGGTTTAGAGAGAGAAAGAGGAGATGGGTTTTTTTTCGGATCACTCTTCTTTCATATGAAATCGCTCTCTAGGTGCAGGCGGAGGCGAAGTCCATGCATGAGGAAAGCAAAGGTGGAAGAGGGGTTTTTACTTGGGGTAAATTTCACAAAACCCCCTTAGACTTTTGGGGTTTTCGGTGGAACCCCCTGATCCCTTTTTCCCCCACCAAGCCCTTGAAATTTGGGATGTGTCACCAATTTACCCCTGAGCTTTCAAATTTCCGCACGGACCCTCCTGACAATATTAAGCGCGTTTGGCAATGGAAAGTAAATAAACTTTAAAAAGTAAAGAGAAAATAATTTTTTGAGAAAGTATATTTTCTTCATTTCTATTGCCAAATCTTGTTTGGCAACTGGAAAGTGAAAAAGTTAAAAGTTGATGGGGTAGGTGAGGTGGCACCTGCTTTCTTTATTAGGTCAATTGCGAACACGCCCCATGTGGTATTATCTAATTGCGAATAGGCCCCCCGTAGTTCTATTTTCGCAAATAGATCATCTAAGTGAATTTCTTATTTAGCTCTGAAAAATGTTATAAAGGTTTGAGGAGGTGGGTAAACCTGCTATTGTTCTATTGCTGAGGATAGACTCTCAATTACTAACTTCTTTTTTGTATTTTTAGAAAAACTCACCTTATTCACACTTGGACTCATACTATAGGGGGTCTATTCACAACAAATAGACTATAAGGAGTCTATTCGCAATTGGGCAATATCACATGGGATCTATTCACAGTTAAACCTGCAATCGCACATCTTGGCAATACTGTAGGGGTCTATTCGCAGTTAACTCTTTTCTAGATGTGTATTGTTTGGATTCTTTCAAATAGACAGTGGAAAGTAGACTTTTAAATACATATTTCTATTTGACATATATAAAAAGTTTGGATTTGGATCTCTCTAATTAGATGGTAATTTGAAAGGATCCAATTATTTTAATCATGACCGACCATTCTAATTTAGAAGAATGTGATTAAGCTAGGTAGATTTTTCATTATTGCAAAAGTAATTTTTAAAATAATGTTTTTTATCGCTATTACCATGAAAACCACTATTTTAAAAATAGCTCTTGCAGTAGTGGAAAATCCTATATAGTCTATCTCATCCCAGTTTGATAGAAGCACTAGAAGTACGAAATTGATCAAATAAATAACTTCTAAATTTATGAAGTAGTAAGTTGTAGAAGTAATCTTTTTTTTCACATATTTATTGAAGTAGCGGAAATTGTACTCTTTATTCTTTATTTCCTTTCTATTTTTTATTTTTGTTCGGAATAGCAATAAAAAGTTGCTAGGAAGCTACTAATAAAAGAAATATTAATAAGAACAATTATTTATTTCTTAATTAATGCACCTTTCACCTACTTCTGGGCTACTTCCAAGACTTGACAGACGAAAAAGCATTTAGGAAATAGGAATGACACATAAGCACCATATTAGTGTTTAAGGAAGTATTGGAAGGTAGGCCTTTCAGAGAAACAAACATGTTTTTTTGTCAGGAGATGGCAGAAGTAGCATCTACTTCATTTACTTTAGCTATTTTATAATTACTCCCATTCAAACAAACATGCAAATGAATAATTAGAACTTAGAGAAAACGTACAAAAGAACGATTAGAATTGAGAGAATTAGATCCTTTTCAATTACCACCTAATTAGATAGGATCCGTAAACATAATGTGGTTTAGTTCTTAACAATATTATCTTGACCAACTAAATAATAGAAGTAACAGAAACATTGGTTAACTCGCTTTTTCTGTAACCGAATCGTTCTTAACTAGCTTCACGACTTCCCCGAACGAAATGTATGAACACAATCATAGTTTCCGTTCAGTTGATCTATACAGCTATGCGATTCATCCACATCAACAAACATTGATTTCTTCTTCGCATACTATTGGATGATTAAGCTCTTGTATCAACCATCCAATACCAAAACTCCCAAAATATGGTCTCAATGCTAATGATTTGGACCGTAAAGAAATGCTAATAATTTAGGCCGTAATGATCTAGATATGTACCGCATGAGCAACACGCCAGTTAAAGCCCGTAAACAACATAACAATCTCCGTTTGCTCTATTAAGAGTCGCAAACAGTGCAAATAAAACGACAGAAGCACACAATAGAGCAGAGGCTCCAGCAGCTCCTCGCAAGGACATAATTTACCTGCGCCATTTAACATTACATTCCAAAAGACAAGGAGAACTGCAACAAAGATTTGTTCTCCGTAGATATTTAACAGTAGTTTCGGGTAAAAAAGAACACAAATTTAAATAAGTAAATGAATAAACATGAATGAAGCAAACTGACATAAAAAAATTAGAAAAACGAAAAACACATCACTGATAAAATCTCAATTCTCATATCCAAAACGCAACCTATGACAGCTGCGAATACAAAGTATATGGGACTAAGGACACAACATGAAAACATAACAGAGGACTCTAGTTATAGCTATGACCCCCAAAAAAAACAACAATGATCCATCAAAACATGTAGAAGTACCAGAATTCTCTAAAGCAACAGAAATCACAAAGAATCTCCATCAATTTCAGACCTCTTTCTTCCTCAGGCAACAGCCGGCATATCCTTGAGCCAGGCATCCAGAGGCTTTCCGATCGAATAAACAATGAATCCAATTTCCCTCATCTTCTCCACATCGACCACGTTGCGCCCATCGAAAATGAACGCGGGCTTCTGCATGTTGTCATATATCTTCTTGTAGTCGAGCTTCTTGAACTCGTCCCATTCGGTCAAGATGCACACCCCGTGGGCTCCTTTGGTCGCCTCGTACGCATCCCAGGTCACGCTCACTTGCTTCACTGCCGTGGGGCTCATCGGCTGAAGATGAATCGGGTGGTCCCAGTCGAACTTGTTCATTGCCAAATCCCTTTGTATCTGGTCCTCCGTCACTTGAGGGTCATAGATGCTCACCTGCGCTTTGTCACCCAACAAACCCTTGCAAACATCGATCGCCGGAGTTTCACGGGTATCGCCCGTGTCCTTCTTGAACGCAAACCCCAGCACCGCGATCTTCTTGCCGGAGACTGTGTTGAACATGGAGGCTACAACGCGGTTCACGAACCGGGACTTCTGGTAGTCATTGATCTTGATGACCTGTTTCCAGTAGTTTGCAACCTCCGGCAGGCCATTGCACTCGCAAATGTACACGAGGTTGAGGATATCCTTCTGGAAGCACGATCCGCCGAAACCAACACTGGCGTTCAAAAACTTCGGCCCGATCCTACTGTCCTTTCCGACGGAGTACGCGACCTCGGTGACGTTTGCGCCGGTCGCCTCGCAGAGCGCTGATATCGCGTTCACTGACGATATCCTCTGCGCCAAGAAGGCGTTAGCGGCGAGCTTGGACAGCTCGGCTGACCACAAGTTGGTCGTCAGGATCCGGTCTTCCGGGACCCAGTTCGCGTACACGGATTTAAGCGCCTGGACAGCCTTCTGGCCCTCCGGCGTCTCCCGACCGCCAATCAGAACTCTGTCAGGATTGAACAGATCTTGGATTGCGGTACCCTCAGCAAGGAACTCGGGGTTTGAGAGGATCTGATAGTTGATCCCCTTGCTGTTGTGCGTCAGTATCTTCTCAATGGCCTCCGCGGTCTTGACGGGCACAGTAGATTTCTCGACAACGATCTTGTCGGACTCGGAGACGTCGGCGATCATACGAGCGGCAGACTCCCAGTAGGTGAGGTCAGCGGCCTTGCCGGCACCGAGACCACGGGTCTTTGTTGGGGTGTTGACAGAGACGAAGATTATGTCGGCCTCCCGGACGTGCTTCTCGACGTCAGCGCTGAAGAAGAGGTTGCGGCCGCGGCACTCCCTGACAACCTCGTCGAGGCCGGGCTCATAGATCGGGAGCTGGTCACTGTTCCAGGCGGTGATGCGGGCGACGGAGATGTCAACGACCACCACCTCGATCTTCGGACATTTCAGGGCGATCACCGCCATCGTCGGGCCGCCGACGTAGCCGGCGCCAATGCAGCAGATCTTCACCATTTCAGCTGCTGCAGCCGAACGAACAAGAGACCGAGTGAGGCGCATCAATTTCCACAAATATTTGAAGGGGAAGACAAATTATGACAAATAGATCTAATGCTGTTAAGAGCAACAGTACCATAACAAAATGTTCAGAGATTGCTTAATGAAAAACATGTAGATCTGATTTCTAACTCTCACAAAATACCCAATTCGACATAATTCGACGCATAAAAGACTGAAAAATGCCAGCAGATCTGACATTGAGACAGACCCACATCTGAAATCCAAACGAGAACACAAGCTCACGACCCCACATCATCAAATTCCGGACAAAATCTACAGTACTTACAAACAGATCTAAGCAAAAATCGTGTGAATGTCCTCATTATCCAAGAAACTTACACTAATCCTAACGGATCTATGCAAAATCACGCGATAATTCAGATCTAAGACGAGAAAATAACCAGATCTAGCCACAGAAATGAGCAGGCAAACTTGCCCCAGACAAGGATCATGATCAAAAGACAACACCAGACAAGAACACAACACGCTTAGGATGGCCCTAAAACACAATTAACAATAAGACGCACCAATTAAAGATTAAAAATCAACGAAATTACCTCCTTAAGTAGTGATTGAATTAGAGATCGGTTATATGAGGAATTTTAGAGAGAGGAGAGAGAGAGAGAGAGTTTATAGAGAAGAGAGACGGGGTTGGGTCTCTTTAAATACCCGAACCCAATCTGAGATCTACCAGCAGCTGAGCTGGGCCATACCACACGTTTTTGTACAACAAATTTTATTATAATTATTATTTACCAATCTTTGCCGAAAACGTAAAGCAAAAAATTCAGTCTTTTAATTTTTAACGCGGAAGTTACTTTCTAGCTGCACATGGCAAAATATGAACCGGCACATAAGGACAAATTTTTATGTTGGGCTACCTGCTTTGAGCCCAAAATCTATTTTTTTTTTAATAACAATTTTGAGAGTAGTTTTCAGTAAGGGGCTGTTTGGTTGATTTCCTAAAATCAAAGAAAAGGAAATAGTATAAGGAAATTATTAAAACTTGTCTTCCATTCATTTTCTCGAAAAAAGTCATGAAATAGATTTCCTTAAGATTGTGTCACATCCTCCATTAAGATGATGACAACTCATCTCTTCTTTTCTTTTTTCTTACTTTTAAGAGGTGAACCAAACAAAAGAAAAAAAGTCCATTATAGAAAATAGATTTCCTATAATAGATTTCCTTGTTTTTTTACCAACCAAACAGCCCTTAAAAGTAAGTTTACAATTTTAAGGTGCAAACTGAGTTTGACCCCGAAATCTAATTTTTTTTTCCCCTTTTCCGATTTTGCGCATGGTTTTTCATATGGAAACAAAGTATTACGACAAGAATAATCAGTAAAAGTAAACACTTAACTATGATTATGATCTAACGATTCTATTACAAAACACATTTTATTACAATAACTAAATCCCCAAAGAACATTTCCAGCCGTTGCCAGCATAAAATCACAAATTTTAATTGATGGGCAATAGGGACTCTTAAGTTTCCTGCAAATTATTGTAATGGATTTCCAAAATCTGAGTTCTTTTCACAGACTTACAGATTAATTATATGTTTCCAGTAAAACTAATGCATTGTAGACAATTTGTCATTTTTCCACAGCTCGAGGAATGGCCCAAAAAGATTGGACCAAACTCAATCGCATAAACCCAAAACCCATTTTAACAAACGACATAAAAGTGCAGAAAAGGCTAAATCCAGCAAAACCCATTTCTCAAAAAAAAAAAAAAAAAACTTTAAAAAAATGTAGTAAATGCTTTTACGTCAATAGAAAGCGATGGAAAAGCTTAACAACCCAGAAAAGGGAGCACCTAATTTTGATGTGAGCACCTAATTTTGATGAATAATAAAAGAGGGGGTTTTTAAGTAAATTAGAAGCAAATGCGACCCAACGAAACGCCCCTAATACCAGCGAAATGAGTGGCTGATAACGTGGGCTCAGAAAAGGGAGGGTGGGGGTTTTGATCGAAACGTGAAGGTTACTTCAGAAATTAAAAAATCTCGGAAATATATTAGTCAAATAGGAGAATATACCTTATACCTCTCGTAATTTTTTTTATCAAGTTTTTTGGTGGATCTAGAGTTTGGTTTTTGAGTGAAAAGAAAGAAGAGCCATTTTGTCCAGACAAGGAACCATTTTTCCCCCTTAAATTTGCCCAACTTTTTGTGTTTTGGTTTTGCTTGATGAATCTTTCTAGACTTGAAATGTAAAAACTTTAATGAGGCATGTAAAATATCAAAATTTTTTATGGAGGTTAATGAAAAGAGTGGGCCCGGTTGATGCATTGGGGAGGCACGTTTATGGATCAATACTATCGAGCAGACGGTTTTAGGCCCAACGACGTGAAAAACAGGGGGCTAATTTGGTAACACTAGGCTGAGGGACGATAAAGGAGAGGGAGAGAGTTGTCACGACACGGATTTTTAATTTTAAAATCTAAGTTTAAAATGAAAATTAGTAGTATTAATATTAGCACAACTCAATTCTAATAGTAAGAGCAAAGAACGATATCTATATGCATCGTCGTGTTATTTAATCAAGAGTTTTTTTCCTATAAATTATCTTACAAATGGGGTTATTTTACAAAAAACATATTTCATTTTCAATTTATACATAAATTATTTCGAAAATAGATTTTTGTTTCAATCAATCACATCATCATCAAATCTTAACCTTAAACTCACATTTGAAATATGTGACGTGTATCCTAAATAGATCTAAACATTAACAATGTGAGTCACATGTACTAAATGTGGGTTATAAAGGATATTTTTAGATTTTCGATGAAAATTTAGATTGAGAGATGGTTGATTGGAATAAAAATCCACTTTAAGGTGGTTAACATATAAATTGAAAATGAAAAATAGTTTCTATAAAATGACCCAATTTTTAAGATGGTTCAAGGAAAAGCCCTTTAATCAAATAGGAACAAATTAGTTACAATTGCTTTAAAAAAAGTAGCATCATACAAAAATGATGAATCCGGATACATTTGATGCGTGCATAACATGGAACCTGAATAAGTATTATAGTCGAATTGAATATATATGCATAACATGTATATATCAAATAATAACGTGGAACCTGAACACGTGTGCAATTTTGGTTTTTTTTTTATAGCGTGAGGATATGTCCTTTTTGTTTTCCAAATATGAGAGTGTTTTCAGAATTTTAAAAAAAAAGAAGCAAATACAAATGAAGAGGAGAGATGCAACGATAAATAAGGGAGAAAGATATGAGAGAGAGAGAGAGAGAGAGAGAGAGAGAGAGATGCAACGACTATTGTCTGCACCCGAAATTAGACCCGGCATTGACTTCATGAGAATTCGCATCGTTAAGTCATTATATGGTGTTTGGTTTGGAAAAATAACAACTATAATCATAATTGTGTTTAAAGCAAGTATCTAGGCCAAAGGCCTATAATATATATTTATATTAAACAATGTGAATAGGTTGAGTACCCAAAAGTCACCCCCACTTAATGGGGTGTTACACCACCATAATGGGGTGTAAATGGAGGGATAATGAGGGGAGGCCAAAGGCCTCCCTTATCTCATAATGGGGTGTTACACCACCATAATGGGGTGAAATTTATAAAAAGTAGTCTGTTTTTCGTTTCATTACAATTGCAATTATAAAGGTGAGTCACTTTTTACAAAAAAATGTCTTATATTTAGCCTAAATTACCAAATTGGTATGTAAAGTAGCCCCTATTTACCAATAAGATATTTTAAAAACCTCCCGGCATTTTATTAATGCCTTGCTTACCAATAAGACCCTTTATCTTGAAATTCCGGCGGGAAAATTTCTTCCACACCCCTAATCTCTCAAAATTATTAAATTCACACCCAAGATTGTTCTTTTTCTCCATCTCTTTCATTTAACTATTTTTAGAAGAGCAAACATATTGTTCAACAAATTTTTAACAGAAACATCAGCGACAAACCCGTCGTCAGAGCAGCTCAGTCTCCTCAGCCTGACCCCACAATAGCAATATGCGACGTCACACGTATTGTTCACGCATGGGAGCGTAACGCCCTTGGCCTTGAGGTCCTTCTCTAGCTGTCCGGCCCAGGACTCGGAGTCGCCGGGGAGGGAGGGGAGGTCGGGGAGGGAGAGGGGGGAGGAGGCAGGGGGAGAGGGCGGCGGGGGCCAATGCAGAGTAGAGGGTGACGGCGATGGAGGAGCAGGAGGGGGAGGAGGAGGAGAGGGAGGGGAGGAAGGCGGAGGGGAAGGAAAGGGAGGGCAAGATGAGGAGGAGTTGATGGCGGATTGCTCGGGGAAGGTGGGAATCATGGTGGGGATGGGGTGGCGAAGGAGGAGGGGAGGGTGGGGTGAGGGATGAAGGAGAGGGGGGGAGGCGGAGGAGGGGAGGAGAGGGGAATAGGAGAGGAGGAGGAGGAGGAGAGGGAGAGGGAGGGGAGGCATTTCTTTTATAATTTTGGACATAGATTTAATAATTTGGAAGGTAAGGGGGTTAAAATAAATTTTCTTGCCGGAAGTTTGAGAAATAGTGTCTTATCGGTAAAAAGAGTTGAAATAAAATATCATAATGTCATCGGAGATTTTTTTAAATACCTTATTGACAAAGAGGGTACTTTAAATACCAATTTGGTAATTTAGCCCTTATATTTGTTGTTTATTAATTAAGAATCTTTTTTATAATGTTCAAAATAAAAACCCTAGAACAACAAGCTATAAATGGAATCATCTTAAGTAGAAACTTACATTAACCTTAGCAAAAATTAACTTATAACTTTTGAAGTCAACTAAAGGAAATAAAGTAATCGATAGTGGAAAAGTACCCCTAGTGTTGACATTATAAAAAGTACTAGACAAATATTATGTGCCAGATAAAGAAACCTTACCCTAACAACAACAATGCTCATGTGATTGCCTCTAAGGGGGTGCTTGGTTCAAGATATTTTAGGGGTATAAGGTGGATTTCAAATTCTAGGATCAAAAATTGGGTTTTTTAAGAGTTTTTAGATTCCATAAACTTTGTTTGTTTCACATAAAGTTTTGGGATCTTGAATCCCTAACTTGCAAAAAAACACTCAAATTTTAGAACTTGTAGAGTCCTAACATTGAGAGAGGACTTGGGGTGGATCTCTGACAAAAAAATTCCACTTCATCAAAACTTCTCTCGTGACCCGAAAACTGCTGGCGCACCCAACCATAGTGTCACTGCTTCCATTTTTCTCTCCCTCCTCTTTTTCCCACCTCCTCCATTTCCCGCTACCAAACCCTATCGTTCTTCATCCCACATCAACAAATTTTCAATCAAATCTTACCCGCCTCCTCCATTTCTGTTGTAACTTTGGTTTGCAAGAAGATCTGAAGGTCAAAACATAGATTTGGGTGAAATTGTTTTGGAGGTTTCTGTTGATTCGGTGATTCTAGGGTTCCAGGCAATTCTCTCTGACCCTGCTGGTAAATCTCGCTCCCTCTCTCTCTAATTAGGATTTCGATTGCTTCTATTTGTGTTAGGGTTTTCTAATTAGGATTTGGGTTGCTTTCGATTGCTTTGATTCTATTGTTACTTTTGATTGCGTCGATTTGGGTTAGGATTTCTAAGAATTCTAGTGGGTGATCATGGTTATTTAGCTTGATTCATCCCGCAAACAGGCGAAATGTATTGACCTTCAGTTGAATTGCCTATACTATTTTAGGACTTTGTTTTCCTCTTAATTTCTTAGAATTTGTAAGATTGGCTTCATCTAGAGAAATTTAGGACTTTGTTGTAATTGTATTGTTCTAAATATGTTGCATGGACTTTTACTTGTTCTTGTCTTTGAAGAGACTAATTGCAATTGATATTGGAGATGAAGCTACCTCACCAAGTAAAAGAAAGTAGCGAGCAGTTGCTAAAAGAAAAATGCAACCAAAAGTCTTAAACAAGAAAGAGAATACAAGGGGTGTGCCTAATGCTAAATGGTGTGCAGATCATGATGATTTGTTAATCCCCTTTCTAGCCTAGATGGCGAAGGATGGTCTCAAAGTTGACAAAAATTTTAAGGTGCTCGCATATCGAAAAGTTACAGAGGAGGTCAACAAGAAGTGCGGCACTGAATTCACAAAGGAGAATGTCATGAACCATGTTAAGTGCTTGAAGTCTAAATGTTTTGATATGTGCACTGTCATGAATATGAGTGGGGCTGGTTATGATCCACAGACTAAGATTATCACCATGGATCTGGATTGTTTTGATAGGTGGACATAGGTAAATTTTTTGTTAAATTAGTTAACTTTGAATATTTAGCTATGAGTATATTTATTTTGTATTTTATCATTATATAGGACAAAAAAGGAGTAGCTCTAGATTGAAGGACTCTTTGAACACTCCTCTCACACACTATGAGAACCTGTGTTATATCGCGGGAGATGACCAAGCAAAGGGTGATCCCACTAGAGATATGATTGGAAAACTTGGCTCTAGGCAACATGTAATAGTTGATGAGGATCATATAGATCTTAGTGAAAATGAGGTTGATTTGTCCTCTAGCTCACATCTTGAACCTGAGATATCAATTGAGCAAAAAACAACACTCAGGCTCAAAATTTGAAGAATTCTAGTGGTGTAGCTTCTACATCAAATGACACATCAAATCCTAAGAAGAAGAGTAGCAAGGCTAAAGAGGATGATTCTCTCATGCACGATTTCATTGAGTCAATGTCCTACTCAATTCAACATCAATACATTTTACATTGGAGTGAGAGCATGGCGAAGGTTCTATTAGCACATGAGGCTGAGTTTCCTGAGGACACATTAGATAAAGTTACTGATTATTTGTATGATCATGAATCAGTAGCTAGGAGGTTGATCATCAAAACAAAAAAAATGCTCAGAAGCTATTTATAGAGAAGATTATCAGAGAGCAAGGATTTGGAATCAACGAGTGATGGTTGACCAATAGGTTATATTTTGGGTTTGACTTTTGAAAACTTGATATGTATACATATTAGTTTTGTAAACTTGATGCAGATTTCACTCCTTAGTGATGTAATTTGAACACTTATGGATATGTTGCTAATTATGTAATTTGTTTCCTTATTACACTTGATGCATGTTTAATACATCCATATACTATGCTTTTTGATTTCTTAGTAGGGTATCTCAATATAATTTGGGTTCTTTTGCATGTTTATATATCCATATATTATGATACTTGATGCAAATATGGATGGATATGATACTTGATAGCAACCTACATTGCAAGTTATGTATTGGTATGGCTATTCTGTATGAGTGTGTTTGACTTTTAAGATTATTTTAATTGATGATTGGTTTGGGGTATTTGGGCAATGATGATGGTCCTATTATGAAAATGCAACCTACAATGTTTTTGTGATGTTTAGATAGGGTCATCCTAAATGAGAATGCAACCTACATTGCATTACAATGTTTAGGTGAGGCAATCCATCCATGTGATTGCAATCTACATTGCAACTTCATTGTTAGATGAGGCAATCCATGTTTTCAATTTTTGTATTTATATCTGAGCCCCTACAATAGCTATGTATAATTGAAATGGTTGGATTTGGGTCATGCTTGGTTGCTTGCGGGTTGATAGAACACTTTTGGATTAAATTGCCTGGATTGTATCTTTGTACCTGTATTTTTGTGATGTTTTGGATTATATCTGAGCCCCTACAATATGTTTGATTCATATCTGTTTGAATCAGTCATCTTTGAAGTTTGATGAGTTTTCTGTTATGTTGGTAAGCATTTGAAACTTGAGCCAATTTTTAATTTTTGAATTGAAATTTTTAGAAGACTCATTGATGGCACTTGTATTCTTACTTTCCAGTTTGATGCTTGCTGCTTGCTTAGTGGCAGACTACATTCTGTGCATCAGTAACCAGCATGATATTCTACTCTTCTTGTTTGGATTTCTCTAAATAATCGGGTGTTTCTATGTTTACTTGTTTTCGGTGACTATCTGATGCTTTCCCCCTATGTTTACTTGTTTTTAGTGACTGATTTTTTCATGCTATAACTAATACAAGGTTGGTGGCAGTCCACACTCTGATGCTTGTAGGTTGAGATTGATTTCATCTTGATTGCTGGTTATAAATTGTTGTATTCGGCTTGTAGGTTTGAGCTGGTTGCTTGCATCCATGGTTATTTTGCTGGTTGTTGTATTCAGCTTGTGGGTTTGAGTTGGTTGCTTTTATCCTTGTTTATTTTGCTGCTTGTAGGTTTGAGCTGGTTGCTTGCATCCTTGGTTACTTTGCTGGCTGTTGTATTTAGCTTGCGGGTTTGAGTTGGTTGCTTGCATCCTTGGTTATTTTGCTAGATGCTGTATTCAGCTTGTTGATTTAAGCTAGTTACTATATCACTAGAGCTGGTTGCTTTCTATTTATTTCTTGCTGGTTGCTGTATTTAGCTTGTTTAGTTTGTGAGTGTTATGTTGGTTGCTTGCTGATTGCTTCGTGGCAGCGTACATGCTGGTTGCTTGCTTTTTTCAGTTTCAGCTATGATGATGGTGTTGCTGAATTTTTCTTGCTGGTTATAAATTATTCTTCTTTTCCGTTTTCAGCTATGAAGATTAGTGGCATTTTGATAATGCCACCGACAATGTGATTTCATTGTTTACAGGAGGAGTTCAATAATGAAAATGCATTCTATGTTGCATTTACAATATTTAGATGAGGTAATCCATTATTTGAATGCAATCTACAATGCAATTTTATTATATAGGTGTTGAAAAAAATGACTATTTTATGAGCCTCTACATTATCATATTTCTTTGAATTTTTTTTACATTGTCTCGGGTTAGTTTTAGAGTTTTGAATTTGCTAGAATAAAAATTTACATTTCAGCTTCAATATATTTTGCAAGTACAAGGCATAAAATATAGAAATACAAAAAAAATAAAAAAGAGTACACACACTTTCCAAATTAGAATTTGACGTTCTGCAACTTTTTCTATTCTGACTTCAATTTTCTGATTTTGAGTTTTTTCCTATCTTCAACCAATACTTCCATGCTGCCTTTGTCGATACTCTTCATGCAATCACCATCATCATGCGCCTATTGAAACAAATTACATTAATTTTTTTGGATACTTAGTGTGACCCCAATAGTAACGGCTAATATTTTTACCCTTTTTGCATTGCTTCAAGGGTGTCAGGTTTTTACAGTTCACCATTTTTGCATCGCTATCCTAGTTGCTGAATGATGATGTGTGGAGGCTTCTTGCTTGCAAAAAAACTACTCATGATGTTAGTGAAATTGAGCTATTTTTATAGCCATTGGCAAAATATGACCGTTTATGACCATTTATAACTGTTGGAGTTTAAATTTGAATGGGTATTGTTACTGCAATTGCTATACAATTGTATTTGTTCTCTTGTGGGAGGTAAGCTCACCAAGGTTCTTATATTCACCTATCATTCTTTTGGAAATCCTAAACTTTGTTTGGTTCAATTATAGATTTTAAATTTTAAAATTTGTAATGCTACAATTTGAGTTTGAAACAAACAAAATATTACAAGTTGTAGTATTTGTTATCCTACAATAATGATGAACCAAACAACATTTTAGAAATCCCAAGCTATGTTAAAAAACCTATGGATTTTAAATACCCTATGGAATTACAAATTCTATAATTTTGGCATTTGAACCAAACATCCCCTAAGTTTAGTTATCGTGTGTGCCAACCTAAAAGATGTTTATGTTATATAGTTATTAGGGTGGGGGGGTGCAAAATTTATAAGATCTAGAAATTTTGGTCAGTGAGAGCAAGACTACAATATGACTAATACATGAGTGAATCAGACCAACCTCAAACATCTTTTATTTTGTTTTGAGTTATTAGGCCGCTTTTCATCCAGCGCCTCTTAACTCCGCGAGACGTTGCTGATGTTTCTCCTCAATCGACATCCCCGTCGCAAGGGCGACGCGTAAAGATGGGATTTGAATTTCGAGCGGCAATACAGCTTCGCACCCGTATACCAACGAGTATGGCATGGTGCCAGTGGGGGTATGGACTGTGGTGCGGCATGCCCATAAGCTTTCACCGAGCTTTTCATCCCAATCGCGCTTGCTATGGGATGTTAATTTAGTCAGAATCTTAATGATCATCTTGTTGAAAGCTTCAGCTAGGCCGTTGGCTGATGGGTTGTAAGCCGTGGCGGACAGATTCTGTATTCTAAACTTGTCACAGAACTGGGTGAATGCGAGACTAACGAACTGCGGTCCGTTGTTATGGATAATGAGTCTCGGAATGCCGTACCGGTATATGATATGGTGTTTAATGAAACTTATCACGTTACCGGTCTTGACTTCTCACAGGGGGATCACCTCAGCCCACTTGGAGAAGTAATCTATTATCACTAGGACAAAGCGGTGCCCTTTTGGTGAAGGTGGAGATATTGGCCCGACAACATCCATCCCCCATGTTTCGAACGGCCATGAGGCTACTATTGGATGCAAGTCTGTTCGCAGGGAAAATAGTTGCTGTCATTTTCATTGATCTGTGAAACGAACCTGTTACAAATTTATCTTTTGAAAACAGATTACAGAATTATAGCTCGCCTTTTTATAAGGCTGTTACAATGAGAAATAAACAAAAAAATTACAACTTTTTATGGTTTTCCTTTAGAACAAACGCGGGGATCTCTATTTTACGGGATCCCTCGCTTGCGT
>JBAKGM010000139.1:23267374-23321436 GCA_037177215.1 Asparagus racemosus
AAAGAAACTGATAATCTAAATAAAAAGTTGACATAATTCTTCTCTCATGCTACCAAAAAAGAGCACAAATGTTTTTTTCTTCCTTCCATTTTAATCTGTTTTTCATTTTACTTTCTTTTAAAAGGTGGAAATACACTTCATCAGTATAAAACATTTCAATATGGAAAAATATAAATCCAATACAAATGTGAGAGTAATAATACACGGGAACAGGTAAAACATTTTCAGATAATGCTCTCACATCTCTTTTCAATTAGTTGAAGAGATCAAGAATAGCCAAATGAAACCTGAAAGTTTTATCTTTCCAAACCCAATCCAATGCCGATAGAAGTTCGAGGAAATCTCGATCAAATTAATCAAAATTTCGAATCTCTACTAAAAATTGATCTTAAATCTAAGGTAAACATAGGTCTTATCACAGCACACAAATACCAATCAAACCAGCACAAATAATCGTAAATTAACAAAATTATAGAAATATTAAGTTGTGAGCTATCTAAAATCTATTTCAAGAAACACTACACAATCTAAACTAACATACTTCTCATTAGAAAGTCATTCATCTAGCCATCAGTAATTAAAGTTTCTGTATCCATTGTATTCTATTTAATTGATGTGGGCCGTTTAATCTGGCCAAAACTCTAAGGGTGAATAGAGTCCTAGTATATGTAAGAGTCCTAATTGGAGGATGAGAATTCAAATTGTGAGTCCTGGTATGTGTAAGAATCCTAGTTAGAGGATGATAATTCAAATTGTGATCTTATAAAAGAGAACCCATGTAATTATTTAAGTTGTGAATTGAGAAAAAGAATATAGACTTTTCCCCAAGAACTCTACCTCTCACTGTTCTTTTGGGGGCTGATTTTCTTCCTCCTCTAGCCGATCTCTCTCTCTCTTCTCGACGATTCTTGGTGTGTGCTTAGGAGGTGTTTGGTTTAAGAGAAATCAATTATAGGAAATGTTTTCCACCCATTTTTATAGGAAATGTTTTCCATCTAAATAAAGTTTAGAAAAGTTAAAAAGCACAAAATTTCCTTTTTTTGTGTTTAGTTCAAAACAAGAAAATAGCCATTTTACTTTATAGAAATGTCAAGTTTTCCTTTTATTTTTTAGAAAATTGCCAACAACCTTATTTATGACTTTACAATGGCTAAATAAACGGCATGAACACAAATTGTCATGAATTGAATTCCAATCAAGCTCGAAGGCCACAACATGGAGCTAAATAAGCTTAAAACCACAAAATGGGGTTAAACAAATTCAAAAGTCACAATGAGGAGCTAAACAAGCTCGAAGTCCATAATTTGGAGCTAAACAAGCTCAAAAACCACAATATAGAGCTAAACAAGCTCGAAGGCCACAACATGGAGCTCAACATTGCTCAAAAACCACAATAAGGAGCTAAGGAGCTAAACAAGCTCGAAGTGCAAAATAAGGAGCTAAACAAGCTCGAAAACAACAACATAGAACTAAACAAGCTTAAAAACTATAAAATGGAGTTAAACAAATTCAAAAACCACAATGAGAAGCTAAACAAGCTCAAAGTTCACAATTTGAAGCTAAACTAGCTCAAAAACTACAATATGGAGCTAAACAAGCTCGAAGGCCACAACATGGAGCTAAACATTGCTCAAAAATCACAATAAGGAGCTAAGGAGCTAAACAAGCTCGATGTGCAAAAGAAAGAGCTAAACAAGCTAAAAAACAACAATGTGGAGCTAAACAATCTCAAAAATCACAATATGGAGCTAAATAACAATATGGAGCTAAACAAACTCAAAAACCACAATATAGAGCTAAACAAGTTCAAAAACCACAACATGGATCTAAACAAGCTATACGGAGCTAAACAAGCTCAAATTGCTAGCATCTTTCGACAAGTTAAATAACTCAAGGTGATAATATGCAACATGAAAGAAACTGATAATCTAAATAAAAAGTTGACATAATTCTTCTCTCATGCTACCAAAAAAGAGCACAAATGTTTTTTCTTCCTTCCATTTTAATCTGTTTTTTTATTTTACTTTCTTTTTCTACCAACTCCCCATTGGTCAACACGAACTCAATAAATTTCACGAATTCACAAAAAAGAAACAAATTTCCTTCATTCATACAAATTAGGAAGCACATAAAAAGCAGGATGAAGAAAAAGCTAAAATTTCACAAAGAGACTGAACCAGGTTTCTATTACTCAAATATAATACCTTCATCCATTTCTTTCAGTCTGAATCATTAATCAATCACTGCCCATTCTCAACACCGAGCCCATTCAGCACGCCGGCGTACCTCTCCGTCGACCCATTAAAGAAACTCTCTTTCAGCTTCCTAAACACACAAGCAGTCAGCAAGCTATCAGACCCAGCCTGATGACAAATCCCAACCCTCTCCAGCTCCAGCAACTCCGCCAACTCATTCAAGCCCCCGTGCAAGCTATTACAAAAACTCATCAGATGCTTAATATCATAAATCCTCGGGAAATACGTCCGAACCAAATCAAAGAACCCTTCTTGGCTCTCCGGCAGGCTCTTGCAAGTCAAAATCTTCAGCAAATACCCAAAATCATCCCCTGAATGGAACGTAATCCACTAAACCCCATCGTTCAGCACGACCCGAGACGACATCAGCAACTCACCGAACTTAGCAACATCGACGCTGAATTCGATGTTCTTCTCGAAATCGATCCCCGATTGGCGAAGGAGATCGATGGCATCGGAGGCGTATACGTCGGACTGGGGGTCGAACTCGCGGAAATTGAACTGGAAGACGAAGTGGTGGTTGAGATCGGGGTCAGAGAAAGTGAGCCCTAATTGGATGGGTTTGAGGAGATCGACGTTCGATTTTAGGGTTTGGTAGTGGTAATCGGAGGTAGTCTTGAGGATGGCGGGAGATCGACCGCTCGACAGAGATGAGCCCTAGGTTTTCCGCCGAATTAGATGGGGAGGAAATGGCTTCGAAGCTGGGAAAATGGGATAGGGTACGGGTTATATAATAAAATATATATGTGTCAGATTTCTTAGCAATTTCCTCTCAAAACGGTAGAAAGTTGTTTTCCTACAATTTTGTACTTTTTAAGAAATATTTTCTGTAAATGTTGAGTGAACCAAACACTCCCTAAGTCTAATGTTTCCTCTTGATCAGAGATTGTTTGCCCATCTATCAAGGATAGGACTTACTGGTGGTCTGACAAATCAGACTGCTCACTTTGTACCTCTCTTTAGCTCTCACTTTACATCTCTTTTGTTCTCTGTTTTATCTTTCAACCAACCATAAACCTCTTTATATATGCTTCCTTCTTGGCAATTTCCAAGAACAAATCTATGCGCATAGTTGCTATTGGCAATTTCTAATAGCAACCTTCAAACTTCTCAATGCACGCGCACTTCGAGCTTCATGGTCAACACCATGCATCCATCCTCAATTTTGAGATTTGGTGGGAACCCAATAAGTCCTCCTTAAATCCAAATTTCCAAGACCTCAATGTGACTGGTTGCCACCCACTCCAACCGCACTCCTCTGCCTATCATCGCGCCTCTATCGCTCGTCGCTCCTGCATAAGTGTTGGTGAACTGCCTTCACGGTTGCCCTTTTTTTACCAACCACCACCATCGCAATTGCCCCTCGTTACTAATCAACATCGCCAATCTTCAAGGCTTACCATCACCGTCCACGATCCGTTGGGCGCTATTGCATCGCTATTCAATCACTACACACGCTTGAAAATCTCCTCTCCGCATTGTGCTCCAACTTTCTAACAAACTCCATCAACTAGGCTTTGATACCAATGTTGGGGATTATGGAGCATATGAACAAGTACATACAAGGAGCGCAAGCACCAGCACAACACAAAACATTTTCTTTATGCAGCTCGACCAAATTGCCAACCTCCATGGCCCCTCACCAAAAAAATTATTATCTTCACAGATTAGTACAACTCATAAAAGGTTTCCACAGACGAAACTGAAAAACCCTCACATATCTCATATCACTCAAGAAATATGAGAACACCGATTACTCAAGAGCTCCAAGAGACTACCATCACATATCACTCAAAAAATCCAAGAACACAAATCATTTAAGAGATCTAAGAGGATCCTCCCTTTCACCAAAAGGGATATCATCACTTCACATTACCCTTAACACACACTGGATTGGGGTTGAAAATATAGTACTGCAGATGACCCGGATCGATGATCCAATGGTTGGATATGAGCACCAGCACCTCAAGAACAACACTCTAAAAATTGTCTTTAACAGATAACACTTTCTCATCAATCAAGGATAAAAATTGCTACTAATCTGACAAATCATACTTCTGACTCCAAAAATACAAAGAGAAAAGAGTGTGATCTCCTATGATAAGTCATCAAGTTTTAAAATTTGTATATGATATATCTCATGCTTTCCTCTCTTGTAGTGTAGAAGTATGTCGGAAGGGAATTGTCTAATTATCACTACTCTATTGCAAATGAGCAAACGCCATAGAAAATTTTCTTTGTTGTACCACTTGATATAGAGGGCTAATTGAGGATAGATTCCCTGTAGTATCATCGTTTTTGACTTACAATTCGTCTAATTTTATTTTGGCAGATATACTCCATGAGTGAAATTTTTTTTAATCCTTCTGGCCTTAGGGCATCTATTTGTCAAAAATAATTTACTCCTTCTCTGAAGGTAAAAGAGTCATAAATTTCACTTAAAGGGTCTATTTGCAAAAATAACACTAAGAGATAGTAAGCTTAGAACAGCCCTATTACGGAGAGTCTATCCACAATTTACCCTTTGAAATATTTTATGAATGACCCAATACCGTATGTGTACATTTCACAAGCCATTACAGCCCACATGGGCTCTGAATTCAACCAAATATATGATCGAGTTGTATCTTTTCCTCAGAAATTGGCCGACAAGTTTAGCCCATCATTCACGCAATATCGGCAAACTTCCATCAGCCTAATCTTGGTGAACATTTTGTTGATTAGTTTTACAACAGTATTTCTATATTCAAGATCCAATTCAAAATACATATGACATAGACATTAGAAAGCATTTAGATGTCCCAGAGTACATAACTTGGTGCTATAAACCATATCCATATATCAGTGTATACAAGCTGTCTTATATACATCCACAGGAAAGTATTGAATGAGGATTCACATGATGCGTTATGCATGCTACCCATTCTCGAATTATGACTTCTAAATCACAACATACAATATCAGACTATTTTAGCATAACAAGAGTGCCATTATGAGACCCTTTAGTTTCAAATATTGCATCAAAGTAATTAAAAAAACATTATTACAACTCTAAGATATGATTCTAGTATTTTGAAATATTTATCCTTTCACAATTTTTCTGAATTTTTAAATCACTTTTTGACAAAAGTTATATAATGAAAGCTGTATTTTCTCAAAATCTTTTCACTAAGTAGTCTTAGTAATGGGTGGCTATTTAAGTTGAAATTACAACTGCAAAAGTTGGTATATAAATCTTGGAATTTGACACAGGAATGAAACAATAAATCATACATACCTATCATAGTACTAAAAAAGTACTTACAAAAACTAATTTAAGCATAAGTGTGCAATATAATTAACAAAAAAAAATTACTGATCCAACATAAGGTGATTCCAAAGATGCATCTCATTGACTGGGACTCGGTTTCATTTGCTAAACAAATCTTAGCTCTTCATTACATAAGTAAACTTAATCCATGAAAGCACAAGAGAAAGGCAAAATGTTATTTTCTCAAATTCATCATGTTCTTCTATTCCTAGCGAAGAATGTTGAGAACCACATACTAAAGAAATTAAATCATTGAATCAGCAGCATCTCAAGAATCATCTTAGCAGAAAACTTGTTGGATTGCAAGTTATCAATTTCTAACAAAGGGGGAGAAAGAACCTTCCCTCCTCCCAACCAAAACTTTATACAAGTAAATGGTAAAAGAAGCAGTAATTGTGACAATTATAACTTTACAGTAAGAAAAAAAGATGCTTTATGCTGTAATATGTACAAAAAAGATGCTCTACAGTAGTATGTACCTTTGTAGAGCATAATGCTGGAATATTTCAGGAAAGTTTCAGGGCCATTTCCTGAAGGAGAGCCCTCTTCTGCGCAGCGGTAATCACACCATTGCTTTCAGCATTTTCAAGAACGTCGGTGATAACAGAGGCTGCTCGTCCAAGAGGTTCGTCTGTTGATCTCTTCAGCATGAAAGCCTGTATCATCAAGAAAGAAGAGAAATATTACAAACGAGAAGGCACAACTTCCGCATTCAAGATTATTATTTAAGAGTATATGGACTGTTGTTTCCCTCCACGTTCTTAGCTAGTGTGTCGCTAATGTGTCACATAGCCAGACCACTAAAGTCTAGATCATCAACATATTCCGATTATAGCTGATGGATTAAATATTTGTACGCTAATACCAAAAAGGGACAGACCCGCCCCTGTTTACTCTATCTGGATAATGTAGGAAACAAAATCTGAAAGGAAAAAAAACATGAATGACATTGTTCAACATAATAAGGTGAATATGCAATTAGAAGTTGCAATGCTTGCACTGAAATGAAAACCATACAAAGATATCAGCAAACCTTCATCCAAATTAGATGTTAGCTACATGAATTGTTTTATCCATTTTGCTCCATTTAGAGTTGTCCAGCAACCTCCTTTTCTTTCCCTTTTACATTTGAGGAAAATATGGTTGAGATAATCAAAACCTCAAAGTATCTTCTTCTTTAATAAAAGAGAGCTCAATGAAATAAAAGCAGGGTAATTACATATTAGTCTCTTAAATCATCTTCAATTGCCAAAAGGTCTCTCAAAATCTCAGTATTTGCCAAAAAAAAGTCCCTCAAATCATCAATTTTATTGCCAAATTGCCCCTCTATTAAATTCTCTGTTAAATTTTCTAATTGCAATTGGGTTAAGCCTTAACCTAACATGTGAAATTACCCGGAAATTTAGCCGTTGGAATAGCTCCGGTTATGGTTTAGGGGATGTTATGACTGTTGAGGCGTTGAAGAAGAACGCTTGATGGGTTTTGGGTTGTGGGTTGAGGGTATAAACTATAAACCCATTATCAAATGGGGTTGGTGAGATTTTAAATGGTAGTATTAGATAAGGGTGGGGGTATAATGGTAAATCTATACATCTCCGTTTGAGTTAACAGAACTTCACCCCTTCAACTAACCAGAGGGACAATTTGGCAATAAAATTGATAATTTGAGGGACTTCTTCGCAAATACTGAGATTTGAGGGACTTTTTGGCAATTAAAGATGATTTAAGGGACTACTATGCAATTACGCCTAAAAATTGCCTGAGGTAAAACATCCATCCAACTAGAAGGATAGCTGACCATCAAGAGAGCATAGATGATAGACATAAAAGGTTGATCGGTTAATGAACAAGAATACAGCTCCACAACCAAATGAACTCAAGTGTGAATTACGTGATCCTGCTCATTGTTCTATAGCTCTGTGTCATTCTGCTGGCAGATCTTTGTTAAGACCATTTTCAGGTTCTTGTGTGACACAGTCCAGAATGAGATTGCAAGTAGATATAAATATTCTTTCATATACACGTTTGCATTCATTTTTTGAATGTGGATATCAGTATCTGATATCCATTTAACACAACATGTTTCAGTGGGACATGGATACCACAAAAAAATGCGAATATCCACCATGTCTCAAAACATACAGAATTCTCTTTGTATGTGCATGCTGCTAATGGGAGACTGTTCTCGCTCAGATTTCATCTTAAAATACGGTCTTGATGAGTATATGCTATAAATTTGTTTGACATAAAAAAAATTTTTTTTAAAACCTGTCCATGGTGAGATATCTCAAGAATGCATGGTTGCTGAATCCAAGGTTCTCCATCTATTTGAACTGGAAATGAAGCAACGAGCTGGATCTTGATGCATTGCCCTTGTGCCAGCTTTTGAGCACTAGACAGTCCAACCTAGTACCAACACTGTATTAGTTCTGATATTGCCACTCATCACTACGTTATTTGTATTCAATTCAAGAAAATTGAACAAATCTATGATATTAACTATTAAGAGGTTTTGATGTACATAATGCCGGGATATGAGTGGCTTTCCTAGTTACCTGGAGCTTCCCCAAATGCCATGTTCCGCCTATACTGACTATTTCTAGCTTCTTATCATGCATTGATTGTGGGCTGAAAATGTCATAGTTTTCGTCTTCATTTTTCCATAGGTCAACTCCTCCCATGTAGCTTCTGATATTTGTAACAAGCACACCTTCAGAATCCTGAAAATATTGTTAATAGCTTAATGAAAGTCTTTTTAGTGCATAGACGCCACTGTGAAAGTAGTGATGAAATCTTAGGTTGTGTTGGTATAACAGAAACTAATAGGAAAAACAAAGAGATAAGAAATAAGTTAAGTTCTCTCAGTCAATTTTTCATACATTCAAAAAGGAAAAGGTATTAGGATCTAGAAGAGAGCTATAGCTCTAAGATTTCATTTTATTATAGCATTTTCACATTTTTTCTGTTATTCCTTCTATTAAGAGTTGTTTTATTGTGAGTTCAGTCCCATATTGGTTAGGAACAAGTCACTTTGTTTTCCTAATTCTATTAATAACATCCAAGAGAGAGCTAATTATCTCTCTCTATTTACCCTGAAACACGGTATCAGAGCCACCCTCTCTCCTCTCCAAATTTCTAAACCCTAGCCTAATTCCCTTATCCGCTCATCCATCAGCCCTCCCGCTGCTGTCAAAACACTATCCGCACCTCCAACATCCCACGACAAGACCCCTCTCTTGTTAGGCCAAGATCCCTGCTGCCTCCAGCGCCCCGCCCTCGCCTTCACCGCCCTGCCACTATCCTACCTTCACCTCCAACAGCAACCCTCGCCGCTGCCCTACCCGCGTGCTGCCCTACCCTTGCCTTCCACAGCACCGTGAACCTCCGTCACCCCGATCAGATTCGACCGGAACCCCTTCTCTCTTGTTGACTTCGACCTCCCCATTCAATAAACCCCACTGCCTAGATCGGAAGCCCTAGTCCTAGCAGCAGTCTTCCCGACCCAAAAAAAAACAGTTCCAGATCCATAGGTTCTAGATCCAAACAGTAAAAAAAGACAGCTTGAGGATGGTTTGATTAATTGTTAATAGTTTGATTATTTGTTAGCGTGATTGCTTGTTGATGGTTTGATTGGTTATTGATGGCGTTATTGCTTGTTGGAGGTTGATTTGTTTGTTGGGCTTGCTTGACCAGGTTGAGCAATGTCTGACAACAGATTAATAGTTGTGTTTGTTGGGAGATTACTTGTTGGAGGATCTTATTTGTTGTGTTGATTGCGTCCTCATGCGATTCTGCTATTACGGCGATAGAGAGGATTGAGATGAAGACCCACATAGAGGTGCTTTCTAGCAAGATCACTAACCAGAAATTAACTGGGTCCAATTATCTGCTTTGGAAACAACTCATTCGAGTCTATAATTCAGGCCAGGGGAAGGACCATCACCTTACCGATGACCCCCCGTACTAGCTACCGCCTCCTGAAAACAAGATGACATTGATCTCCTTCATTAGATTTGGAACAGCATGGAGCCACAAGTCCTTTAGCTAGCAATTCACTGTAATACCGTGAAGCAGGTCTGGAAGTTTTTGGAGCAATTATATTCCGGTCGTGAGCACACCAATCAGGCATATGATGTTATTCAGGAGTTGTTTAGGAGCAAGATGGGTGAGCAGAGTTAGACTTTCGAGAAGCACTATGACAACTTCAATCGCCTCGCAGAGGAGTTGAAACAAATTCTCCCCATTATAGGGGATGTTTAAAAAATGCAGGACCAGTGGGATTAGCCGATGGTACTCACCTTTCTCAGTTCTCTTCCACAGTCCTATAATTCAGCACGGTCACAGGTTTTTGAGAGCTTTGCTATACGCTCCTTAGTGGAGACTTTAGTTTTTGAGATCAATAGTTACGGCACCATCAGTAATACAGCTGAGTCTGCAAACAGGTCTACTCTTACCACACAAAGTAGATAGTCGACTAGTCAAGGACGTGGCCGTGGTGGTTGTATTGGTGGGCTTGGAGGATGCTTTAAAGCACGTGGAGGATGAGGTGATAGTTCACAAAGAGTCACAGGAGATAGTTCCTCTATTCACTGTCATTACTACAAGGAGCCGGGTCATATGAAATTCCATTGTCGTCGGTTATAGGGAAAACAGCCTCGGAGTGTGCATGTGGCTGCCCAGGAGAATTCCATAGATGATGAGACCGATCGCTAGCTTGAGCAGTTCCAACTCCAGCTATTCTAGCAATTTAAGAAGACAATTCTCTCCTAGTACATCTACAGTTGCCCAGTCAGGTAAACCCACGGCTTGTCTTACATCGTCTCATACTTGGGTTATCAATTTAGGGGTAATCGATCATATAACTAGAAACCAAGGTATATTATCCTCTTGCACACCTACCACCTCTTTTTCTTCAGTAATATTAGCCAATGTTACATTAAACGATGGGGGCCTCTAGGCGCTGGACCCGGCGCCCAGCGCTTAGACGGGCGCCTAAGTGGTTTTTGAGCGTTTTTTTCTTTTTTATTTTTTTAATTGTGATATGTGAATATATATATAAATATATATATATATATATATATATATATATACACTCAATCAAAGATGCATAAATACTAAATACCAACACATATGCTATCCAAAACTATAATAGTCAATCAAAGATGCATATGTACTAGATACCAAAACTATAATAGTCAATCAAAGATGCATATGTACTAGATACCAAGACATATGATATCCCAAATCTAGAAGTTTAAGTCCTAAAATATCAGCAAAAAAATGATCAAACAGGAATAGTCTAGAATCTAATATAATAAATTAACAATATGCATCTAATCTAATCTCATCATTAATCATCATCATGAAGTTCCGCCTCTGCTCCATCGCTATCCTCCCCAGAATCCATCTTCATACAATCCTCCTCCTTGTTTGAAACATCATCATCAAAGACAAGAGGCTCTTCATCAACAATCCCCTAAGTAGAAGCACTTGAAGGTCCTGCTAGCCTAGAACTCCTATTCTCCGCAGCCTCAGCCGCTGCCGATACAGCCTCTAATATCCTCTAAGTAAGGCTCGAACCCGGATGAACCTCATCCTTGTCATTGGAGGCTGTTCCTTCTAGGATCCATGCTCGTGTCTTACTACGATCATTAGATAGTAGTAAGTTCTTGTTTTGTCCTCTCCTCTTCTTCTGGTTGAGCTTTGAGTTGAACTTCACATAGACGAGGTCCTCTAATCTCTTCAATTCTAAAATATCCTCTTCTTCGTATGGATCTTCAAAGAAGAGAAAACGAATTAGAAAGCATACCTAAGAAGAACTTCATCTTATTCATACGTTTAGAAACTAGTTTACCCCCTCAAATGTGCTCCAATTCCTCATAACCAAAAGAGCTACTTGTCAAGTTGAGAAGCTTCATAACCATGTTTTGCATGAGGGGACAGTCACCACCATGCAAATACCACCAATTAGCTACAAAAAACAATATATTTATTAGTTGACTCACTACCATAATAGATAACTTATAAGTCATAAATGATTCAATTTCTAAAATTATTTAATCTGGGTTCAAGTCTAATTTCTCACTAGCTTTCACCGCTCCAATCCTAGCAAATGAACCCCATTCTTCTCTGTACCTCTCCAATTCTAGAATATGAATCTCAACTTGTTGCTCTACATCAGGATAGAACAACTCCACCACATCTAGAAATCCATCTTTCGCCCTTTTGCAGTTCTTCACAACATCATCCTTATAGAAATAGTAAGGGTTGAGGTAGTAAGAAGCCATATGCAAGGGAGAAAAGAGCCAATCCCGAGACTTCCCATTTATAATATCAATCACGGGCTTGAAATCCTTCTTCTTGAAAACTTGAATGATCTCCTTTATATCTTCAAGCATCCCCACCACAAATCCCATTGAGAGTTTGTAGTCACTATCGACTACCCTCAATAATCGAAAAATAGAAGCATACACCTTCAAGACCTTGCCAACCGCTGTCCACCAACTATCACCCAGAGCAATCGCCTCCACCTTTTGGCCTTTAGTGGTCTTTGCAAGCTTGCATCTCACCATGCTTCATCGGAGAACATATATCTCAACTTCCCCTTCTTCTCAAGAAGACTCCGTAGAGTAAAAAATGTAGTGGCGAAGCAAGTGACTCCAGGCCTCACAATGTCCCTCTTGTCACAGATGCAACGCATCATGGACAGTCTTGTGATGGCTATAGATAAAGACGGTAAGAGTCCGCCTTCTCAATTGCTCCTCTAAATAAGCTCAACTTCCTGATGCTCTCAAGCATCAGGTCAACAGTGTCAGCTGCACAGCTAGTCCGAAAGATCCTCGGCCTCGCCCTGTATAAAAGCTCCTTCGCCGCCACATTTGTAGCTGCGTTATCCGTGACAACCTGAATAACTTTATCAGCTCTAATCTGCTCAATAGCCTTATTAACCCACTCAAATATATATTATCCTGTATGTGCCTCCTCGAAGGTCTCAATCAACTTATAGAAAGTTGTCCCCAATCTGCAGTGGATGCAAAGATTCATCCCGACCGCATCTTTCTGTCTGAGACACTGTTTTAAAAAGCCTCCGCCTAGTCCGCCTAGGCGTACGCTTAGGCCTAGGTGATATCTAGGCCGCCTAACTAGCGCCTAGCGCCTAAGTGGTACCTAGGCTGCCCACTGAGATTTTGAAGGTATTTAGGTAAGCATTATCTGCTTGCGTGGACTGCACCCTTTAGGTCTTGATCATGATTTTCTGTGTTGCAGCCTCCACGTCCTCCAATCTCTTTCAAACTCTTTTAATCTCCAAATATGAACACCTTCACTACCTCCTCAGACCTTCAGCAAAACCTCTTCGACCACCACTTAAATGAAGAAAGAAATCCACCTAGACACCGATTCGGCACCTAAGCTTTCTATAACATTGACATTTACTATAAATTATTATAATTAAAAAATAAAAAAAGAAAACCTTCTAGGCTCTAGGTTCGGGTCGAACGCCTAAGCCTTCTAGCGCTTTCTATAACTTTGTTAGCTATTATTTTGGCTATTTAGTATTTAAGTATGCATGGTTATTGTGGATCTAAGATTGCTATCTTTTTTTTTATTTTTTTGCAAATTTATATGAATTTAATACATATTTTTATCCATTATTATAATTAAACAATTTAAAAAAGCCAAATGTCCAGGCTCCGTCTGGGCGTACGCCTAGGCATCTAGGTACTAGGCGCTGGCTCAAATGCCTAATCCGCCTAGCGCCTTCTGTAACATTCTGACAAATATCGGTCATAACGGAGCATCCAGTCTTCCCCCTCCTCGTGCGTCTTTATAGTGACCTTTGTTCTCTCAACATCTCTTCACAGTAGGGGCTCCCTCAACATGTACATGCTAGGAGGTCTATAGCTCGGTCCATAGTCTCCAATAGCCATGCATTTCTTCAGAAAGGAATCTGTGGAGATGGCATGAAAGGAGATGGCATTTTTATATGCCTAAGTACCTAACTTATCATGCACCCAATATCTCTTCTCCTTCAAGAAAGAATCTTTCACCCCGGTCTGCTTCATTTTCCCTTCAACCTCTTCGCTAGCTCTGAATCACTAGCGGTGTAAGCATCCATCGGTCCGATAGTAGGCTCTCTAGACCTCTTTGAAGATCCACGTCATGTGCGAGGAGAGACGATTTCATTTTCATCTTTTTCTTCATCCCACGGCCTCGTCGTATGGAATTCTTCTAAGTTTATAGTGTCCCTCTCCTTAGCTTGCTTCTTCTTCAAATTAGCATCAATCACTTCTTTCACTCTCTGCTTATCTTTATCATTAATCTTCAAACATGGTCTGGTGTCCCCCATTTGCCCTGCAAGATGCTTCTTAAAACGATGGATCCCCACATTCACCTTGTGTCCACATAGTCGGCATTGCACAATATTCAAATTTTTTGGGTCCGGACATCCGAACTCCCAACCGATGTCCCCTAAGTTCCATCTATCTTTCATGGGGGGCACGGGGATAGTGGTGGAACCCGCAGACTCCTGCCCAGGAGCACTCGACATTCTGAATCACAAGTGAACAAACAAACTATTCATAGATTAGAATCAAATCATGATAAACTAAAGTATTAAATATACAATTAAACCAAATATTTTTAACTATAATTTACTGCTAAAATGTGATTTAATTAACTTAACTCACTACTTAAGTTTAAGTTACTCTTAAGTTTTTTCTTCTTTGATCACAAGCTACTGTTAAGTTTAAGTTAACTTTGATTTAAGTTATTGTTGAACTTAAGTTAACAGTAACTTAAGTTTAAGTTACTGTTAACTTAAACTTAAGTTAATAGTAAGTGTAACTTTAACTTAAACATGTTTTTTTAACTTTAACTTAAACATGCTTTAGTAACTTAGTATTAATTAAATTCTAAAAATTAAATTGTAAATAAAGAAAATTAATATTTAATAAACCCTAATGCCTAATTATTGAACAGTAACTTAAGTTTAAGTTCCCCAATCTGCATTGCAGTTATATAATAGAAAAGAAGAAAAGTAAGGAAAAGAAGAAGAAAAGGAAACCAATAACTTGTTATCTTGAAGAGGGATTCGAGAGGGTTTACAGCTTCGATGAGAGGGCTTTTAAGGGGCTTCGAAGGTTGCTATAGGAGCTTGGAGGGGGCTTCGACAAATCCGACAGGAGAGCTTGGAGGGGCTTTGACAGCTTTGAAAGGGGACTAGGGTTTTGGTTTTTGTTTCTGAGAGAAAATCACAGCAGGCAAAAAAGTAACGAGGCGATCTTTGGGTCGGAACTGAGAATTAGGGTTTGGATGGATTGTTTAGTTGATTGGGTTTAGGTTTGGGTTGAAATTGGGCTTGGATTTGGATATTTTGTAACAGTTTTTGGTTTTAACATTTTTGCTAGAAATAAATAAGCTCATATGAGTTTCTTTCTTTTCTTGAAAAAGTTGGGCTGATCGCTTAAGCGGCCCGCTTAGCTCTAGGGGCACTCTTAGGAGCTCCCAACACCTAAGTTGTGCCGCTCAAGGTGTTTTGAGATGCCCTAGCACTACTTCCGCCTAGGCGGGCGCCTAGGCGACCACGCAGGTCATTTTTTAAAACACTGGTATTAGCTAATGGCTCCACTACACCTGTAGAAGGTGTTAGATCTACCAACATTAGTGCTATTCCACTTTCATATGTGCTATATCTTTCTCATTTTAATCTCTAATCAATCAATAAAATTACTAAAGCATTAAACTACATGGTAACATTTTTTGCTACACATTATATTCTTCAAGCACTTAGGACAATTTTAAAAGTTGATTGGCACAGGACGTGAGCGGAATAGCTTGTATGAGCTAGACGTTGCCTAGGATTAGGTGGCCTATATCAGCTCTACATCAGTCTTTGATGCACTTTGTTGGTTTGGTCACCCCTTACTTTCAGTTCTTAAAACTTTGGTTTCAGATTTGAGTCATGTCGAGTCCTTAGAGTGTGAGTCATGTCAACTCGGAAAGCACCAACGAGTGTCTTACCTGAGTCATGTCAATAAGAGGGTTAGTAACCCATTTGATTTAGTTCATTCAGATGTATGAGATCCTTGTTCTATTCCATCAAAACTTAGTTTTAAATATTTTGTTAGTTTTATGGATGACTTTTCTCGCATGATTTGGATTTATTTGCTGAAAAATCGTTATGAAGTGTTCTCTGTTTTTAAAGTTTTCTGTGCAGAGGTTAAAAATCAATTTCATAATACCATTAAAAAATTAAGAACAGACAATACTAAGGAATATTTTGGTAATTCATTCACAAAATATTTAGAAGAAAATGAAATTTTACACCAATCGTCTTATATTTATACACCCTAACAAAACAGGGTGGTTGAGCGTAAGAACCGACATTTGCTAGAAATTGCTAGAACATTATTATTTCATCGCAAAGTTCCAAAATGTTTTGGGAGAAGCCGTTTTGATTGTTTGCTACCTGATCAATAGATTACCCTCATCTGTTTTAGAAAACAAAACTCCTATTTCCCTTTTATACTCAGAAGAAGACGTTTTTCATTTAACTCCCAAAATCTTTGGGTCTCTATGCTTTATTCACAATCATAGTCCTCAAAGGACGAAATTAGATTCGAAGTCTCTTAGGGGTATTTTTCTTAAATATCCTAGAACTCAAAAATGATACAAGTGTTATTGCTCTTTTTTGAATCATTATGTTATTTCAGCCAATGTTACCTTCTTTGAAAGTAAACCAGGAAATGTTGCTTTTGATAAATCCTCAGACCCTCACGATGATTATGACTCCTTTATCGTTCAGAAAGCCACTGTCAATGTTCCTTTAGAGGCTAGTGTACAAGTTGATCTACCATCCAAGTTTCGGAACTAGTCCAGGTTTATACAAGGCGTATTACTCCAAAACATGCGTCAAAGGCCAAATCCAACCAAAAGGCCAATTTACTAGCTAGTCAAAATGAGACCGTACAACCGAGTGTTAAGACTACTAATGATCTTCCCATTGCCCTTCGAAAGGGTAAGAGATCTGAATCTCGGTTTCCTACTATACACTATGTCTCTTACTCTTCATTATCTCCATCATATCATTCTTACATATCTTCTTTGGATTCCCACTCGGTTTCCAAGAATTTGTCAGAAGTTCTAACCCAGGTTGGACGGCAACAATGCAAGAGAAGATGACAGCTTTAGAGCAAAATGGGACTTGGAATCTTGTTTCACTACCACCATGGGAAAAAGCGTTTGGCCACAAGTGGGTTTACACAGTCAAAACAATCCAGATGGCTCTCTAGCTCGGTCAAAGCTCAACTAGCTACAAAGGGATATTCACAGATATATAGACTGGACTATATTGAGACCTCTCCGGTAGAAAAAATGACATTTGTCCGCATTCTTATTTCGCTTGCAACTCTCTATCACTGGCCACTACATCAATTGGATATTAAGTATGCATTCCTTAATAGCATTTTTGATGAGGAGGTTTACAGAGCAACCACCAGGTTTTGTTGCTCATAGGGAGTATGGAAATGTTTGCAGGTTGAAGAAATCCCTTTATAGCTTGAAACAATCTCTGAGAGCTTGGTTTGGACATTTTGCAGCAGCTATCAGGACGTTTGGTCTTCATCGAGCTCAGAAAGACCACTCGGTTTTCTAAAGATTTTATGGTGGGAAACGGATTCTTTTGGTTGTATATGTTGACTACATTGTGATCACTGGAGATGATGCACAGGGCATTAGTCATTTAAAGGAGCATCTATAGCAGCAATTTCTGATTAAAGATCTTGGATCCTTGAAATACTTTCTGGGTATCGAGGTAGCTAGATCGAAGAAGGAAGTTCTTTTATCTCAGAAAAAATATGTGCTTGATATGTTGTTGAATGCCGAATTGTCAGAATGCAAGGGCATTGACTCACCTATGGATGACAAGATCAAACTACTACTAGATCAAGGGGAGTTAATGGAGGATATTGAAAAATATAAACGACTTGTAAGGAAACTAAACTACCTAACAATCACTAGACCAGATATTGCCTTTGTTGTCAAGGTAGTTAGTTGCTTTTGGCATCCAGGATACCCCATATGGAAACTATAAAGAGGATTCTTAGGTATCTTCAGAAAAATCCAAGAAAGGGAGTCCTCTATTCAGATAGCGGTTACATGAGAGTTGCAGGATTCTCAGATGCAGATTGGGCAGACTCTTCCGTGGACAGACGATCAACTACTGGATATTATGTGTTTCTTGGAGAAACTCTAGTATCATGGAAGAGTGAGAAGCATAATGTAGTCTCTCGATCTACAGCTGAATCCGACTATCGAGCCATAATGAATCTGAATTGCGAGCTAATCTGGGTTAGAGATATATTAACAGAAATTGATTTTCCTCTTGACTGACCTATGAGTTTGTATGAAGACAACAAGGCTGTAATTTACATAGCTGAGACGTTTTATAAGAAGAAAAAACGTATAAAGATTGAATGCCACTTGACTTGTGAGAAGATGGAGAAGATGATCATTAGAGCCAAGCATATACCATTAGAGCATCAACTTGTAGATATTCTCAAAAACCTCTTGGGAGAACACGAGTGAATTTTATTTGTGTCAGGCTGAGCATGTACGGTATGTATGCTCAGCTTGAGGGGAAGTGTGAAGAGTTGTTTTATTGTGAGTCTAGTCCCACATTGGTTAGGGACAAGTCTCTTTGTTTTCCTAAGAGCGCTAATTATCTCTCTCTGTTAACCCTGAAACACCTTCCAACTCACTGAAAATAGAAGCTGAAGCATGGTTTGGGTGTTTAAAAAAAAGGGTAACGGTAGTATTGCTAACCTAACAGTTATCAATAAATCACAAGCCCAACACATCACCCTTCAAGAGCTCAGTAGAGAAAGAAGATTCAACACCCACAAACTTTGGCCAAATCTTTGTTTTTGCTGTTGTTTTGCTTTATTAGAGTAACTAAACAATGATTAAAAAAATGATTACTTGATTAGCATATTCCATTTCTTTTTTTCTTTCCCTTGGAAGCATGCACAAACTAAAAATTTCTCTTTTCTATTGTAAATAATTGGTGGTCCAGAAGTGAAAGAAGTACTTTGAAGATGAAAGGAGAAGAGAGTCCTTATTGAACTCAACATTTCAGCATCTTAAGATAAACCATAGAAACTCACCTCAGGAATTTCTATTTCGACGCCATCTACCTCTAGTCTAACTTGCCATTGGAAGTCCGCAAAAGTCTTGTCCATGATGTTCTTTGCACCTTCTCTTGCATAGAGCATTTTATTTAAGAACTGTACAGTAACAGAGAAGCTTTTACCTTTGAATCTCAACAAAGAAAACCTCAGCCAGAAAGAAAAGAAACCAAATAATGAATCTTCAATTACCACTATCACTTTAACAGGAAAAGGTAACACATGTTTATAGTGGATTGTTAATGAATCATGAATAGAATAATCAAACAGAAGGGGTCCTTACATGAGCAATTACTTGCAGAAGACCAGAAATGTTAATTCCATCGTTTTAAGGATGATTCACAATCTCTCTGTAAAGCCATCTATTAGTTTCCAGAAAACAAAAAAATTTCTTGCCAAATCAAACATAAAAAAGGCATAAAAAATCATTCTATGAATCTCTGTTTCCTTGAACAGTACTAAGATGAGTACTAACTGGGCTACAAATATGGAACTACATAGATATAACTCTTGACTCCACTGCTAAAAACTCATGGGGTTGCGCTGACATGTTGGTCCCTTGTACTTTCAAAGTACTATGTAATCCTACTGGGAAAGATTCAATTTGTTTGTGTGAAGAGAACTAACAGTTACATTGGCAGCAAGATAGAAAATAGAAGGAATGTTTTTCAACAGACAAAAGTAAGGTTGTTTGTGTTTAATATGGATCAGCAAGTTTAAAGCAGTCTCTACGCCTGCCTCCTAGCTTCACTTGTAGAATAGAATCTAAGCATGAACATGACGATGTGATATAAACACACACACAACAACACTGATTCCTTAAAAGAGGATGCTACTGATCAAGCTTAAAAATTCTATGTAGTACATATGTATGTATGCATAAATTTCACTTTCAACTGGAACTTTGACCGGTGGGAGTTCAAAGGGAATAAATAACTTAAAACTCTTATGGAGTTCTAGTAATTCCTAACATCTATCATCATTTCATATTCAATCATGTTCCTAATCCGAGAAGTATGTCTCCTGACTATTTCGTAGGTTATAGTGCTTATCGGAAGAATGATGCTTTCATTTTAGAAAGATAGATAAAAATAACTTCTTATTGGGGCCCATATTATAGGAATCTTGACCTCAAAAACCAAACCTCATGTGAATAGTCCACGCTCATGAACCGAGAGAACCATATCCTCACCAAGCTATGCTATATTCACTGCATTAGCAGCTTCCAATTTTTTAGTTATAAAAATTCTTCTTTTGTTCCGTTCTCGTGATAATATCAAGTCAAATTGCTTCTTAGTTCAACTGGCTTCTCTGCACTTGAGTAAGAGAGAAGTATATATGCACCAAAGTGTAGTGTAAATGAGTGGTGCATAAGATTAACCCCATCCCAAGAACCAATCGGAGCATCCCACGTATTCAGACCCTTGAACTATCTGGCAAGATTACGGCACGATTTCTGCCAAGGCCAATCTAGCAGCAGAGATGAGTAGGGATCACCTCAGCATCATAAACCCAGGTCAGCTAAGCGCCCATTTCAATCCCTGAAGTGACATAGCTCATCCTCGACGAGTTCAACCTCAGCCTTTGATGAAGAAAAAGACTTCACCATCCTTCACCTCCTTGCAGAACATAGCTCATGTGCGGCATAACCCCTAGGGAATGGTAAGTATCAGTGGGGCACCCTGCTCCATGCGCCTGTCCAGTCAGCCACCATGCCACCTTACCTCCATTAAATATCCCCTCAAATCAAGGGACAGGCAGTCACGAGGAAGCTTCAATCCAACCGCACAATCATCCATATAAAGGAAGCCCTCATGGCAATAAATTTTCTAACTTAAATTGGGCAACCCAAGCAGCATCTTAAAGTTATTCTCTTGCATTCACATTTAAGGGAGAACTAACTTGACCACCAGAGGGCCAACCAGAGCAGCCCGCTGCAGCACCTCTAACGATTTGTTGCACGTGTAGGCGAGCCGCTAAGAGTTTGAGTCAAGGAGACGTCCACCGGTCAACGGTTTTGTCAAAGGCCCTCCCACATCATATTCCACAAAAGAGATGACTCGACAAATTTCTACTGTAACAAAACTCAAGGACTGCTCTCAAGGATATTTTATCAATTCATCATGATTTACATGCTCAAAAATGTTGCAAACGAAAATCATTTGACTTGAAGTTTTCTTCTTATGCATCAAGTGACTGTAAATTGTGCATCTTCTTAATAATAGAACACGATGGGATCACCTACTGATGGGCAAGAAGGCCTTCAAATCGCATGAATTTTCTTCCACGAAAATTTAGACCAACTAAATCATGATGAACAGATTGTATTGTCCATCCTAATTTTCTACCATGAGTTTTTGAAATTGTAACACATGAAAATTTCCTGCGTTGTGTGTTTCTGCATCCTTTACAGATCACCTTACAATCAATACTCAATCCAAGCAATTAGTTTCAGCTGACAGACCAACGCCATGAATGTCACTATGAGGTGAAACAGAAACTCTCAAAAGAGAGGCGGGAATGCAAATGCGTTTTGCATAGTTTATTCAATTTTACAATTTCTTTGATGGGGGTTCAGTTTAAATTGTCAAGCATACAAAGTATGCAAAAGAAATGAACTGCGGTGGACATCCAGAGCAGAGGCAAAATTTTCATCAAGAATAAAGAACACTCGAGAAAAACATATACAAGAAAAAAAAAACTAGAACCCTACAAAAACATCACAAATATACATGTTAGAATATAAAATAATAATCCTCAGTCCTCACCACAACTTCAGAGCTCTGGTGTAATGGTTAGAGGGACTTTAAGATAGTATCAGAGTAACCCGGGTTCGAATCCCAATGACCACGAATTTATTGCGGATCTAAAAAATAGATACCGCTACGTGAGTCTAGGTTTCAGCCCATAGAAAAGGGCGCTCAACTTGCTGGAGCATGTTAGAATATAAAATAATAACCCTTAGTCTAAGGGACTTTAAGAACACAAACAACTACTTGAATGTATTCTAATTTTGTAGGAGCGAGATTGTATACCTGATTATAAAATTTTTCGGGGTTTTCCTCTCTCAGATTATGGATATCTAATGCAACTTTCGCATCACATCCAATCCCTGTTAAAACAAACAAAGTTATACCTAATCTAAACATCAAAAAGGAAAAAGGAAAAGTTTAAATGTACCAAGATAATTGTTCATAAATCTCAGTGGTTGCGCTAGAGAGGCTTGGGAATTTATCTCTATCTTCCAGCGATCAAGAAGGGTAACTGCAGCATTTTCTATATGGTGAAGAAATGTATATAATCCTCCTCGTCTTTCAACAGCATTAAGACCACCTCCCCAAGACAAAACTCTTGCAAGGTCATTACCAGTTCCAGCTGGAAGAATTGCAACAGGTGGAGGTGATTCAAACTTTTGCCTGTCTATAGCATTCAGTACCCAACCAACTGTCCCATCTCCACCGCAAACAAGAATTCTGAAACGAGGTACGTTTCTGAACAAATAGAGTCCTTCCTCTGGACCCTGATTTCTACTCAACTCAAAAACCTGACAGAAGTACGTGCAGATCCAAATATCCAAGAACAATTATGGCTCCAAGTTAGCATAACGAAAGCAACTTTATCACTCAGAAAGAAAGCTTTCAAGTGCTTTCAAGTACAAGATCAAAGGTAAAGTTTTAAGATGGTCATAAAATAAACCATTACCCTATTGTTAAAACATTTAAGCAATTCTAAGATTTTCAATAAACAAGTAACTGAACTGTGGGAGTTGAGATGGATGAGAAGCAATAGACTAGAAGGGTGTGATAGTCATACAGTTACCAGATGTAAAAGCTATATAGTATGTTGGTAAACTAAGGCAAAAATTTTGAAGTTGGCTGAAGATAAAATTTGGCAGCGATTTGAGATCTTGAGAATTTAGTGATTAATTCATATTATTCTTTGTTAATGATTTTGGAGCACGTGGTGCAATTGGAGGCACTTTTTAAATCACAATGCATAAATCCAAACTTGTTATGAGAAGTGATAAGTTCAGTTCTTATGTTTTTCAAGGACTTTGTTTTTTAAAGACTTTTCTTGGTCTCAGACGAGATAGCATTCTCTCATATGCACATCTTAAATCGTAAAGAAATGAGTTGCTTCAAAAATAACATACATAAATCAGAGACTGCAAATCACCAGAACTTTAAATCTAATGGATGTAGCCTATGGGACTCGTGAGATCTAACTTAACCTTTGTCTTTTAGGAAAGAGAACGAGACAAGAAGATAGAAAGAGAAAAAGAAGTGAAAAGAGAAGAAAAAAGATTTTAGAACAGATATTGTATTCCTTTGTGAGTTTCTCTACATCCATAGATCCTAAGATGTCTTTTAGCACTTACTATTTAGGAGGTACAAACCCGATCTTCTACCCACAGTAATTCTCTAAAAAATGATTTTCCATGTTGTACTAGTTCATCTTCAAATACATAAACTTGAAATTTTAATAAATGGTATATCATGGTGTTAGAATTAATATAAAAATATAATACTCGGCCCTCACCATAACTTTAGAGTTTTGGTCTAGTGGTTACAGGGACTCAATTTAAGATGGTATCAGAGCAATCCAGGTTCAAATCCTGGTGACCACAAATTTAATGCTGATTTTTGAAAATTATTACCGCTATGTGAGTTCAGGTTTACAACCCATATAAAGGGCATTCAATCTCACGTTAGAATTAATACGAAAATATTATCATCGACCCTCACCATAACTTCGGAGTTTTGGTGTAATGGTTAGAGAGACTAAATTTAAGACAAATTTTTCATGTATGAATCCTGGAGTGTGTATGGGCATATGTCACGAACAGGTGATGAAGAAGTCCATAAGAAGTCAGATGCAAAGATGAGTGAGCATGATGATAAAACATGTACATGTATACAACCACATTAAAGGTCCCCTAATTATTAGAATATTTTTTACAAGAATAATTTTTTTTGGACCCAAACCTTTAAGACCCTTGGATGGAATAGATGAGTTGGCACAATTTGTCATTTATCTTTGTTTGAAAGGTTGGACCGCAATAAATGGTTGCAAAGGGCAATTTGGGAATAGTTAAAAGTAATCTTTCTTTACAAATTTATCTCAACACCTTCTTCTATTGTACCTCAAGAAAAGGACTTCACATTGAAAACCCTAGCGCCTCCCTCCAACTGCTATTGCGGTCCTACTGATGGCCGGATTTTCACGATGCCTATGATGCCCCGGTCAACACCATCTCTGCGATCCTGTGAGGCGACTTTGACAACTTTGATAACGACCAATATTTTAGAAAGCGCTAGGCGTTTCCAAGCGCCAGAACTAGCGCCCAACACCAGGCGCCTAGGCGGACGCTTAAGTGGCACATAGACGTTTTTAACATTGAGTGAGGAAGAATCATTTTCAAAGATTCAAATCATATCCTCACAGTTTTACTTGAGATAGACTTGGACATAGACATTTGATCCGGTACATTTTAACCTGGCTAATTATCTTCAACCATTATTATGCTTAAGCGAACAATATACCTCTTTCTAACACCACACAATCAGCATAAGCAACCCGTTCTACCCTAGACGCTCTCAAGATTTAGACAGACAGTCTAGGTACCGCTTACGATTAAGCGGACGCCCAGACCGCTTTTTAAAACAATGATAACGACCACCACTCTTACCAAACCCTCAACATCCCAACAAGCTAGCATAATGAAAAAAAACCTTTAAATTGCCTGCAAAAATAAATCTCATATCCTCTTTATTAATTTTGACTTCGGAAATTTTTATGAAAATAAAACCTAGTACGTTTGTTCATCTCTTTTTATGAAGACATGGCAATTTCACCGTTTATTTTGCTTCTATAATATGATCTTCATCACCTGGTGCAAATGAATTTCTAAATGAGTTTATCATGTCTTGAATCAATATCTTGTTTGCTGGCTTGTGAATCAAACACTTGCTCAATCACTCACATGATAAAGAAAATTCTTGAAGAAAGGAAAGAGAAATGGTGCAGCCCAAATTACTCCAAATGATAGAATTATTGAAAAAATGAAGATTAATGATGGAGTGGATGATCGGAGAAAGGCAATGGCGGCGTTCATAGTGTTCATGATTATTGAAGAAGGCGCCATCTGTGATTAAAGATGACGTGACTGATTTTTTTTATTTGGGAAAAGAATAATATGGGTTCTTTGGAGTTGGAATTTTTAGATCGGAGAAGACAAAGGAAGAATTTGATGACAAAAATGCCCTGATATAAGTTGAAGTCAGTATTAATTATAGCCCAGTCATCATAATTGATGGACACTTGTACACTGCCACATCACCTGTCCCACCAATCTATCCCATTTTTGGGCCCTCCTAGAAGCACTCTTTTTACAAAGCCAAAAAAGAAAAATTAAATGACGACTCAAATCCATGGTATTCTATCAAATCTGACACCAATTAATATAAGCATAGTAGTTAATACATATCTTACGATTCAGTACAAGAAGTGGACTTGACTCACAAAAGGACTTCAAACTCATAAGATAACCAGTTTGCTCAATTACAAGTAAAGTTTCAAATAGGTCAAGTCTTTTAACAAAGGAGAACATCCATGCCTATATCAATTAGTTAGTAGATATATACCTACCGTCATTTCCATTTTTCTTTGTCCACTCAGTATTGAAAGTTTCAAATAATCTTTACAACCAAAATTTGGATAAGGAATCCAGATGTTGCACTTCCTAATGCCACATTGATGGAGACAAACTTTGGAAAAGCTGAAGCTTAAAGGCATGGTTTTATTAAGTACAGCCTAAATTTGGGCAAATGAGAAAGGAAGAAACCAACGAGACCTGTTATCCAATTTGCCTATCATATATGGAGTTAATGATGAATAAACTAGAGAAGACCATGTCTGCAAACGAGGACGAATCGATACACTTCGAATTGTAGGAGGACCAATCAGCACAACCAAAAGAGAAGACAAGAGGGGTAACTCATAATGTATAATTAGTGTTAGTCATTTATTAGCTAATTCCAAAAATATATAAGCTCTTATGCGATTATGCCAGTTATAAGACGGCACGCCACTGCTCAAAATAAAACAATGAAGATAGTGAAGAGGAAAAGGAAGAGCTTTTGGAGAGTGACGAAGGTGAATAACAGTAACAAAAATAAACATACCATGCTTGAAGCTAATGATATTTACAGATCTATTAGGTATGAATATCAGATTGACTTGTTATGTTGTTTCTCAGGTTGTTGAACTTGTTAGAAAGTTATCATTCGTAAATCTAATTAGACTATGTTTGCTATTGTTGAATTGTACAGTATCATTTTGACTAATGGTGTCATCACGCTTCTATTTTCGCTCTATAGGTTTTTAGCATTACTCCTTGGTTATTCATCGTTTCATTTATTAAGTTTGTTACGGTCTTGTGTGATAGTTGTTGTAAACTTAAATACTTGACTATTGAAAATGAGTTTAATTTATCTTATTATACACGATATAATATGATTAAGCATATAATATGAAAAATGTTGCACTCGCTGAAACCTGCTTAAACATAAATAAGTCCTATTGATAGTCAATATCAGTCTTACATGAATACATAAGTCCATTCGACACTAGCCAATTCTCGGTATAGGTTGCCATATTTTATTAACTCACAAGTATGAATCAGAAATTTATATAAACATGTGAAGATACCCAGGCTTAACAACCCCAACATTGGACCTACTACAAGTCCTTGATGGCTCTTGTATATTTGCAAGGCATTTCAACTTTAGTTAGTATAGTTTCTTCTATCAGTTTAAGAGATACGTCCAAGGTGTTTGATGAGCAACCTTTCGAACTTTGGTTTGAATTAATAATGATTTAAAACACATCTTTTATTTTCATTTTTAATTTGAGATGTGTATGGCATGTCTGGTAAAAATCCGGCAAGTGTTAATGTCCATATGTATCAGACACGAACATGGAACTCATTTGGAAGAGTTTTTGCAATCTAGCCTCTGGTTATTACACTTAGAGACAACGATGTACACAGGTTGCACTGGCTGTAAGAATAGCATAAAGTTATTGTCAATATTAAAAAGACATAAGATTTCATGAATAAGAATACCATTCAGGTTAACGGTTCCTTTTTCCTATGTAATTCAGAAATTTGAAATATTCATGATAACATTTTCTAAGTTATTTGAGGTCCCATCTCTTCTTTGAGACAATGACAGTTGCATCAATTTAGCAAAATACTTATCTTCATGCTATGTGTACATATAACAAGAGTATGCTTTACGTCCCACCTTTGTTTAAAACACCCGTCACGTAATTTGTTAATTGTGTGTTGCGTTATGTTATCGAACATGCCTTAAATGTTATGTAACTTGATGAAATAACTCAAAACATCATAACTCTATGTTATTACAATCTAATCACCATTTTAAATAAGCGGCACTATTTGCGTTAGCGGAACTGCCATGAGCCTTACCGGTGGACAAAAGCGCTCATGACTGCTTTTCGCTCGCAAAAGCGGTTGAAAGAGTGAAATAGCGGGCAAAATCCATATTTTACGGCTTTTTACCACTAATTAAAAGCGGTTAAAGTGGAGTTTGGGTCGATTAAACCCAACCCTGTACTAAACCAGACCCGAACTTTATCAAACCCCAATGTCCATCGATCTCTTCTCTCCCCCCAACATCACCATCTCGAGCCCTTTCCCACTGCCTCTCGCCGCCACCTCCTATCTTCACTGCCACCTCCTCTCCTCCTCCAGCTCCTCCACCACCTCCAGCAATTACAACAACACTCCCACCTCTCCACCTCCCTCTTCTCAGCTACCTCTTCGGCTCCTCTCTTCTCCTCCAGCTCCTCTTCTCCTCTGCCTCTCTACCTCTCCATCCACAATAGCGCCTCCACCTTTCGGGCCACCTCCAACAGCTATGACAACTCTTCCGCCACCTCCTCTCTTCTCCTTCAGCGCCTTCACCTCTCCGGCGACTTCCACCTGATCTCTATAAATCAAATATGCATTTGTAGATTTTTTTAGAATTTTCTTTAATTTTTTTATTCTTTTAATATTTATATATTTAAATTGGACAGCTATTTGACTTTATGCTCTTCGCCGCTATTTTGTCGCTATAGCCCCAAATAGCCTTAGATGTGCCTCGCCGCTACGCGGCTCTATCTGCTATCAATAACCTTGAATATAATATGTGTTATTTCAATATAACTTACGTTATTTCAATATAACTTATGTTATTTCCATATGACATGCGTTATTTCAATATAACTTATGTTATTTTAATTTTAAGTTTTAAGAGACTTGAGAATTTCTTGCTTAAAACTTGAAATAGTTAAATAATTACTTTTAGATTGTTTGCTACTCCTTAATATATTATTTTGGTGAAATCATTATGTGATTGTGAAATTATGAATACGGTTGATGAAACAAATGTAGTTATGAACGAGCTATAAGTTTATGATTATTTTACTTCAATATTTGATTGTGATACTTCCTAGTAAATCTAAATAACTTTTATAAAATTAAAGAATTTTCATTAAAATATTTTTTGTATTCTGATATTTTGTTCCTAATTGTGATTATTATGCTTGAAAATCATGATTCTAGTCATTGAAGTCATTATGAATAGTTTGTAGTTATAAAATATGTAAATAATCAATAAACAAAATAACATGCGTTATGTGTTATGTTTTTTTTTTGCGTTTTCTTTTTTTTCTTTAAACCTAAACAAGAGGTAGAGCATAACATTATTTGTTATCGTTATTCTATACATTGCTTCTCATTGCATTAGCAAAATGTATGGCTAGGAAAGCACGAGCAATTGGCAAAAGGAATTCTAAAACAGGGTGGATTGTTGAAAAGATCTGGTTGTACAACAAACTTAATGAAAGATTATGACAAATCTCGTGTAAGGCATGAGCTATTGCCTTGCTAACTCATCGCTCTCCATGCAGTCTTGATGGCAATTACACATTTTCATGAAATTAAATAAAACAAATTTATTAATGTGCCTGAAATTCTTTGGTCAAGTGACATCACTTAACAATCTAAGCTGCAAGCCAAGGTAACTGTAAGGAAGATTATGAACCAACTCCACATTGGAGTAAATTAATAAAGTCAAAGACAGCCAACGGTTTTAGATGAATAATGAGAGTGTAAACAATAAATGATATTTGAAAGTTCCATGGTCAGAAAAGGGTAACACTACAAGAAAATTTACCAACATAATACATTCAAATGCTTTATAGATTATTAATTTAGTATCTGGGCATCTGAAGATGCAGGCATCAACACATGTTAAAGAAGTATGATAATGAGGAGAAAGCCTATAGTTAGAAACTTTTGAAAAGAGACATTATTTTGTTTAAACTTTGGGAACAAGTAGTTTAAATGTGAACCTGAACGGGATTTAGAAGAATGTGTAGCCGATGCTTTAATAAATCTCCGCGCTGAGCACCACTTCTGTTGTTAATGAAAACTAGCAGCGGTCTGGCATCAGAAGGTAAATCCATCAGCTCATATTTCGGCTCAGCTCGTCTCTGAAAGTCATCTGATGTGAATTGCACATTTGTTGTGGGAACTACTTTCACATTATAATCTCGTTTACCACTTTGATATGCTGCATCATTTAAACCATCAGAATGTTCATACTCTCTTTGAGAGTCATTGGCAGTGACATGCATATGCTTCTTACTCTGACTTCTGATACGTTCACGAACTGTAGAAGCCAGTTCATTTGCACCATGGCTGAAAGAGCTGAGAAACCCCCCTCTTTCAGATTTTCTCAAGTCCTTGACAAATAATGGCGACAAAATAAGCCGTTTAAATGGACCGAGATCACAAGTATCACCCATTTCTTTCGCCATGCTTGCCTGACAATCAAAATGCACAAGTCTTTGACACCACATACAACACCAAATTGGAGAGCCACCAAGAAATGATCTACTACAAGGTTCTTCGCAATAAGAACATAAAAGGCTTTCTTCAGTTTGATCTGCCATTTCTGTCCACCACACAACCCATTGGTGAATTACATGCTTATACCCAAACATGGATACACACTTGCAGTCTTTATGTGCATTAGAAGAGCATGTCAAGTGTGCAGCCGCACCACAGACATCACAACGGTGAAAGGAATAGTTGGAGGCTATAACTGTTCCAAGAGGCTGAGATGGAGAGAAAGATTCGAAGCATACACAGCAATGTAGACCCTTTGCACGAGTACTGGATTCTATTTTCCAGACATGAGCTGAAGCAGGACCTTTGTGCTTTGATTGGTTTCTTTTTGATCTCGCCATTGCCTTCATCCAGCTTAGACTAATTTTCTTCCACTGAGATGCAGTGTAAAACACAGTAAATACCCCGACAATGATTGTTGTAAAAAGAGCAAGATTGGATAGAAAATAATCTGCCGTGATAGATGCACTCTTGCCCCTAGTGCAATCTTCCATTCTTAAAGTGGCGTTTTATAACCTTACGTAATCCTTCAGAGAATACAAATATCTCTCCTGATTCAGAAAACAATCATAAGTTTCAGAAGAAAGATCAAGGATATAAATCATAGTACAGTGTGGGCATTGCATCAAACCGTTATGCCTCTTAAGTGGATTTCAATATTTACTTCAAAAAAATGACCATATCGGCATTGACAATGAATAATTAGCTAATCTCATTTTGTAATTGTGAGATTCTTTAGACCCCCACTTCCCACTCGTTTCATCAGTGAGGCCCCTTAATTTTTTACCATCTCTTTTACTTCAACCATGAAAATATAGTAACACATAATCTCATTCCAAATAATAAATATCAAGCTTCAAAATTTTCATTTGCCATGGGCATGGAAAAGCATCACTCCTTCATTGACAAGAGCAGAAATCACTAACATGTAATTCCAGGAAAATTTTGAGCTACTTAGTAGTTTGAGTAGAAAATTGATGATTTTATTTCTCAAATTTCACGAGAAAACATGAACTCTTATATAAGATTTGTGCTGAAAATCAGTACTGGCCACAGAGGACTTGAATTCAGTTTCAGGACATTGCATCCAATCATTAGAACCTTTACATTGGTTTTTAATATTTACTATAAAGTACAAAAGAAGAAAGGCCATCCCATTGGCGATGCACTAATTAGCCAAACTCATTTCATCAATGAGAAATGCTTAAGACCCTCATTTTTTTAATTGTTTCACTATTGGTCATCTTAAGTAATTACTCCTTCCTCATCCATTTCCAGATGTTAACTAATAACCAGCTCACACAATGGATTAGTTCCTTGAAATTATAATGTAGTTAGTAACACGGGGCAGTAAAAATATCGTACTGCAAAAAAAAATTGTCATGGGCATGGAAAAGCATTACGCCCTCATTGGCACTTACAAGAGCAACGATAATTATCAAGTCATTCAGAGGAAAAGAAGGGCAGCTACTTGGTAATTTTGACTAAAAAAATAAGGTACTGATATCTCACAATTCAGGAGAAATGGGCCCTTATAATAAATTTTGTGCTCAAAATTCAAAATTGGCCACAGAGAAAAATTCTAATCAGAATGGGGACATTGCACCCAATCACTATGCCTTTAAATTTGATTTTCCAGTAATTACTTCAAAGAAAAAATAAATATCAGGATTGATGATGCACTAATTTCATTGGTAAGGAATTTAAAGCATTGCCCTTTCCTCATCCCTTTCCAACTGTTAAATCTTCATCAGTTAACAAACTGCATCAATTCCTTAAAATTGTACCATCTCTCTGTACTTTAAGTCTTCAACTATGCAAACATACAGTAACACCAAATTTACATCTTTAGCAAGAGCACTAATCATTTACACGCAATCCTTTCTGTGTGTGCATTGGGAGGCCGCGATAAGGAGCTACTCAATAGTTGGAAGAGAAAATTAATGATTTGATTTCTCCGATTTGAAGAGAAATGTGCATTTACAGTACATTTCCTGAATCAAAATTCAAAAATTTACCTTTAACAGTCATAATATTTGATTGTGTATCCATTAGTTATCCCATAAAAAGAAGAAGCCACCAGCAAAATCCAAAATTTGACGCAAAATACCGACAAAATCGAGACTCCAGTTACATATCATGGAAAAATGGAAAGAAAATATTCAACCCATTTTAAGAATAACAAATTTGAGAGGAGAAATCTTACAAAAATTACATCTGCGAAGATCACGAGCAAAGAGCAGTGTTAGAGATCATCAAGAATATATAGAAGCAAAGGTTCCTTCCCGTCTTCTCCTAAAATTATTCTGATTCGATTACCAAGAGAGATGATTTGCTTTTGCTTTTTTTCTTCCTTTTTTTTTTTTTTTTTGGGTTTTCCTTTTTGGGAAGAATGCGCAGTGAGCCGTCGTGAGGAGATGAGGAGAACGCTCTGGAAAGGGCGGTCCGGAAATAATTAATCTCTCTTTTTGAAGTGAAAAGAGATCACAAATCCAAGTTATTAAGCTAAAGAAAATGTTATTTTGTTACTTGAACATTTGCACTTTGGTAGCCCAAGGGCTCGTATCCAAGTTATTAATCTAAAAAAAATGTTATTTTGTTACTTGAACATTTGCACTTTGAAGTGAAAAGAGATCACAAATCCAATTTAGCATTTGAACTACTTTCTTCTTTTTTTTTTTTTTTTACTACATCCGTAGGCGTTGAAAATTGCCTATAAGTTCCCGAACATGACTCGTGACGATGAGTTGACGATTGGCGAGCCATCCGACGATGCAACGGCGAACCATTGGTGATTGGCGAGCTCTTCCACGCAGAGTTTTCAGCGGTCCCGCTAGCCGATTAGCAGACGGGGGTCAAGAGGGCAGCGGCCCCCTTGCGGGTCCGGGGCAGCGCCTGGGAAAATTTTTTTTTAATATCAAAGCCTCACATATCTGCTGCCGTCGAAAAACCTTGAGATTCCGGATCTAAGGGCCAGCGGATCTTCCTTGCGGCGGAAATCTTCCTGGATTTGCGGGGAACGATTGACAACGTAATCGCGACGTAAACGCATATAGCGAGTCGACGAAATGCGTGAAGAGAGTCGGCGAGGCGTACGAGTCTCCGAAATGACGAATCGGACTCGGAATATCGATGAAACAAGGCCACTTGGGCGGCTCGGTGGCCGAGCCACCAAATGGTGGCTCGGCACAGATCCGACCCGACCAGCATATGAAGCCTATAAATATCGGGGGGTCTCATTTTCACAGTTCTGGACTTTTGGCAAGAAGGGGATGCCCTGTAGAAATCTACAGTGATCTACACTTAGATCCGAGATCTCAGCGAACCCATCAATATAAAGCGAAAAAGTTCGAGAGATTCAGGATCAGATCTACACGTGATTCCTTCGGATCAAACTTGGTTTTGATCTCGAGAAGAGTTGTGATTTCGCTTGGTCGATTTCACTCACTTCAGGAGATTATTTCCTTCGTGAAATAATCTCCTCGATCGTGTAGATCTTAGATCTGACACCAGGATCCGATCACGCGGCGGTCCACGGATAAAACCCAGCACCGGCAAAGATCCCACGCAAGCAGGAACCTGATAAACAGGGTCTTGCATTTGTTTTAAAAAAAAGTTGTAATTTTTATTCTTTTGATTTTCATTATAATCGAGTCTTACAAAAAGACGAATTGTTTTGAATTCATTTGTGGACGCATAAAGCTGTAATGAGTTCATCATCAATGAAGATCGAACTGACTTTTCCCGCGAACAACATCGTCTTGGTTCAAAACTACTTTTCTTTTGGGGTTAGTTGCCAAATTCTAGAGTAATTGCCCAACACACCCTTGGATAAGAGTTTAAAATGTGATTACGCCTCGTTTGGTACGCGGAAATGAGTGGGAATGGAATGCAATCTAACTTCTCATTCATGCTTACCAAACATTATGTGTTTTTTATGTTAGAAATGACATTCCCACTTCTCCTCAATTCCGAGTTAATGTAGAAATTGCTATTCTCAATGAGTTATTAAGGAATTGATATTCCCACTTAAATTAAAATAAAAATAATATAATAAATTCTAGATATACCCTTTTTAAAGATATTCTCACTTAATTCTCTAATCGCACCCAAATATGAGAATGAGAATGAACATTCCATTCCCACATCAATTCCATTCCATTCCTACATTCATTCCATTCTCACTTGACTCCATTTCCACATGCCAAACGAGGCGTTAGAGTTTAAAATATGTTTAGCAAAAACTTGCTCAAGATTGGACTTTTGTTCCCTAAAAAGAGGTCATTATCTAAGTTATCTTTAAATCACCTCAAGTTTGCTTCGATCTTAACCGAGTTCAGACCTTAACTGGATTAGCATGAAGTTGCCAAACACACCCTAGGGTTTACATCTTCTTTAACTTTTATATCCCAAACTTTTATCTGACACTTTGATACCCCCCAAAATTGACATCTTTTTCTGACTTTGATACACCAAAAAAATTCAATCGACACTTCAGTACCTTATAGTTTACACATTTTTTAGCATTGGTACCCTAATGTTTACACACTTCTTTAACTTTTATATCCCAAACTTTTATCTGACACTTTGATACCCCCCCAAAATTGACATCTTTTTCTGACTTTGATACACCAAAAAATTCAATCGACACTTCAGTACCTTATAGTTTACACATTTTTAGCATTGGTACCCTAATGTTTACACATTTGCTAACAATTATACCTAAAGTCTACTTGTTTTTCTAAGGTAAATGTTTAGCGTAGGTCCTAATATACGACCAAATATCATTTTGGGTACTTAATGTTTCGAACTTATTAGTGGGTTCACTAACATTATATCTGTCATCACTCTCGGTGTTTTTTACAAACTTCCATTAGATCTCTCTAGCGTGGCAATGATGTGGTCCTACCACATTAGCAATTAGTGAAAATCCAAGTTTATCTTACCACGTCACCGCCATATCAACAAAAAAATACTGAAATATAAGTTTGTACTGAACTTAGAATTTCACTTTTTTTTGTTGATGTGTCAGTGTGTCACACCTCGAGACTACAACAAAAACTTATAAATATGGGTTGCGCGACAGCAGCGACCTATGCACAAGACAAACCTCATGCGCAAATCAAGCCTGGCACTTCATATAACATTCTCAAAACATTTATATAAACCTGCTGATGATAGTAGCTCAGAGCAAACTATATATATATACTCGATATTTAGATTCCACAACCTCACCATTGCAATTGTTCTACAACACAAAACACTTTGTTGGCTGAACATAACACCACTTGAGATGTGTTTCCATATAAGCGCTTCTCAACAACACATCCCAACCAAAAATTCAGATTATTACCTTATTATCTCAGATCTGAAAAAAATTTAAAAATGATGAGGTGAGCTAGGCTCATTGAGAACATTTCCCACTAGAGTTCCTAGATATCTAATAAAATAGTAATAATTTCAACAAAAAAAGTGAATTAAAATTTTGGCACCGGATATTCTAAAAAGATAGTAAAATATGGCTCAAGAATAACATATTATTGTTATATTCAAGAAAGAAAGTGCAAGCTGAATATATTGTAACGTATTCCAGAAACAAACTCTCTTTGAAAACAAGTAATTACTAAGAAAGAAAACAAACTATTAAATTTGTGCAAAATCAAAATATTGTTACTTTCTCAAATTCATAGTCAAATACCAAAATTTCAAATCTCGATTAGACATTCATGAAATGAAAGAATCACCTCATAGACCACACTAAGGCTACAAATTATAGCCTAGTAGCATGGGAATACCAAAAGGCATCACATAACACATAGTTCCCGAGAACGGAATGAACCTAACACTCTCATAGGCCACCGGTAACATCACAAAAGCTCAAAAGGGCCACATCACGATTGCCCAAAAAGAGCCACATAAAGGTGCATTCAAACCATATGGCAGGCACAACACATCACTCCATAGTGGACTTTCTGAGTGTTTGAAAATATCGAGAATCCTTTGTCAAATGGCTTGATTTCAAAAACACATCATTTGCCAAATTACTTGATTTCAAAATACATCACCTATCAAATTGCTTGTTTCCAAAAACATATCACTCGTCAAATTTCTGGATTACAAAAATGCATCACTTGTGCTAAAATAAAATTGGTATGTTCACTTATCAAAACTATAAATACCTTAAATCAAGAGAACGAGCGTAAATCTCATCATCTCAGTTAAACAGCTTACAGATTCCACTTTTGTCTATTTTCATCATATACTAAGTCACGGAAAATCTTTGAACCCATTAAACTGTTGAAACACATTCGAATTACTTGTTTTCTTCAAAAGTTTTCAAATAAAGCATTATTCACAATTAATTAAGATCGCATGAAATCAAAACCACTTATCACATTTTATGTGAAATCAAATTTACTTTTAATATCTTGTACGAAACCAAAATCATATTAAGGGTTAGACCACAACAAAAATAGATCGAATAACATTTAACTTTATATACATGAAAACAATAGATTGTTTATATTTTGAGCACAAAACCAATCAATTACAATACTCACGGAGTTTTATATTATAAAAAATACTAGTGAGAAATGAACTCACCTCTAGTGAGCACGGCGTTCCTCAAAATATCACTCCTGATATCAACCTGATCTTATAATATAAATATATAAGACTAATATTAATTTAGGACAAACATATATTATACGTATCACTGTACACTTTAGGCCTAAATAGTGCCAAATATTACCAAATAGAAATTAAGCTCATAAATGAGGTTTACATAAGTTTTTTTACTAAAATTAGTAATTTACCATAACTTCTATAACATTATTCTAAAAGTTATTGGGCCTGATGGAAATTAATAGAGCAGCAGGGCCTAAATAACTTTTCTCATTTCTATTTATTTTCGGGACCAATATACAAACTCATAAACTTTTAGAGGTCCCAAAAAATTTTGGTTATTTTATTTTAATTTCGCATTTCTCTCTTTTCTATCTCTTCTTCTTCCTCCGCTCCTCTTCTTTCTTTCTTTGTTGTTTTTCCTCCGCGGCTGCTCAGGCACGGCCTGCCCGCCTTCTACCCTACACGTGGGCGGCCTCCCGCTGTGAGGATCCCCAGGCGATTGGGGTCGATGATGACCCTCGCTGGCGGTCAGGTATGTGTTTTTCTCTTTTTTTTTAATTTCTTAAGAAACCAAGACATCAATCCATTGAAATCAAAGAAAATCAATAAGGAGAAGGGTTTATACCTTTGGTTGGGTTGAATTCCTCTCTTCCCTTTCTTTTCACAACTTCCTTCTTCCTCTTCTTCTTGCCCTCTTCTCTCTCTCTCTCTCTCTCTCTCTCTCTCTCTCTCTCTCTCTCTCTCTCTCTCTCTCTCTCTCTCTCTCTCTCTCTCCCCCCCCCTGATTCCCCCACCTTTTCTCCTCTCTTTATCCCATCCTTGAGGCGGTGCAATCACCGACAAATTGAGGCGATGGTGAACAGTGAAATCTATTTTCTTTTTTCTTGCTTGGGCTACTACCCAGTGACATTCCAGTGCCATGTCATCACTACTTCACCAATATTTAATGGAATTTTGTAAATGGATTTAGGCTAATGACGGAGACAATGTTAGAGACCCCCGCTAATGATTTGCAAACTTTAAGGACCAAGTGATTTTTGACCAATGCATTAGAGATCTCCATTGAAGTTTTGCGCTTTTTTAACTTTGATACACCCAAACTTCGGGGTATCAAAGTGAAAGTGAACAAAAAAAAAAAAGAAAACTTTGAGGTATCGAAGTTCAAGCACGTGTATTTTTGGGGAATCAAAATGTATAACAAAAACTTTGAGTATCAAAGTTAAGAATAGTGTAAACTTTGGACTATGAGAGTTCAAATAACCCATTTTTAATTATACAATAATATTACATAATTATATGATTTTAAATTGCTTTTGCAAAAAAATATTTTAGATAAGTTCTTAGATTGGTAAGAGAATATAAAAGATTCTATAATCATGTACTAAGAAAATTCTATTCTGAACAGTGGATTTTTAAATTTCATTGTTAATCTCTTTTTTATACATATTGCACTTTTCTATTTAACTTTACAGATTTTTCAACTAAAAAATAAATAAAAGTGTGAAAGACTTTTTGAACTTTTATGACTTTCAAATAAGTAAGAATAAAAAAAGTTTGATTTTATTTTTGGCAAAATATCCAAACATGCCCTTAGTTTTTCAAAAGTATGATTTCTTAAAGTTCCAAAGGTAAAAGGAAAAGAAAAAGAAAAAAAAAAAGCTAAGTTGTGTTTTGACTCCAAGAATTTAAACACCTATTTCGAAGTAGCGAGAAATAATTTGAAACTTGATTTGTTTTTCTTCAAACTAAAACCAAACCAATCACACGAATACAAATAGGGAGCTAATCATGTCCGCAGCCTTACTACAAGTCCTAAATCAAAGGGGGCAGAGAGAGAGAGGAAAAAAAGATTGCTTTGAAGTCCACTTTATTCATCCATATTTGTCCATATAAATGCAAACAAATCTCTTGCATTGTTCTTTTTTTTTTCTCATTAATTAAGATATATAAGAATAACATTTAGTGTTGCCCTGAAATTTAAGCTCATGGGTTGAGGAGGTGGAAAAAACAGGATCAAGCATACCCTAAAAGTTTTCTCATAAAATCCGTAAAGAGGAGCTCCACTATTTTCAGCATATCTACTCAAAGATGTTTCCATTAATTATAAAATCTAATCGAAAGATCATTAATGGGACAATTCAAAGATCCAACGGCTGAAAATGCATCGAATCAAAATTAAAAAGAAATATTACTCGGCCTTTCATGAGTTAACATCCCACCAAAGAAAAACTAGCCGTTAGAAGGAGCCCCCAAAAGCTCCAACGTTCTTTCTCTCTCCTCCTTAAAATTCTGCCAACTTCTCTCTCTACTTCAAAATTTTCCTCAGAATTTCTTCACTCTCACTGCACATCACAAAGAAATCAGACACCACATTTCCCCAAAACCCCAAGTTTTTAGTTTCTCAGAGATCAAATTCTTCCCCAAAATGATGACCCCTAAGAGAAATCCACATCCCAGGAGACACCAATCCTCTCAAATTTCTGAGAACTTCAACCCAAATCTCCTCAATTGCACCCCTAACAGAAAACCCATCAAATCTCCTTCCCTCAATTCATCGAAAAAATCAAAGAAATCGGCCCCGAAAACCCCCACCCTGATGAAAAGCCCACAGAGCAAGAAGAGCTCCGCGAAGAAACCAAAGAAAGATCCAAACTTGGAGAAAGTTATTGCACCAGTTCTTGATCCAGTCGAAGATTTAGAGTTAGAGGGAAGTTCAAAGCTGAGGAAGATGAAGAGTTTGATGCTTGAAGAAGCAATGAGCAGCATTCCTGAGCCTGGGGCAGGCAGAGTTATGCATTTGGTGAAGGCTTTTGAGAGCCTTCTTTCGATATCGAAAGATCGAGAATGGGAAAATATTGAAGAGAAGAAGAGGAGAGTGATGAATTGGGCACTGCCAGGATTGCATCAGCAGCAAGCGCCAAGGGCTGAGGAGACTCAGATTTCGTGTTCTTCGCTGTTTTCTTCTTCATTGGATTTTGATAGGGAAGCTGTTGAGAGCTCTTCTGTTGATAGTAATGGTGATAGGTAAATTAATCTTTATCAGAAGTTTGCTGAAGATTTATAGGTAATTTTTTTTTTGAATTATCTTTGAACTATTTAAGGTTGAGTTGGGGGAGTAGTTCATCGGATTGCAACAAAAGAAGTCGAAGCAAGGTATTAAAATTTTGGATTGTTCGTATAATTCTTCCTTTATGAATTTTCTGGTTATTTTGTTCTGTTTAATATTTCAATTAGGTGAGATATTTATTTATTTTGTTTTTTTTTCTAGAGCACGTGTTCTTCAGGGATGAGTAGGAATAAAAAGCTTAAGACAAGGAAGCAGCAGCCCTTCAAGCTAATAACCGAGGTAGGAATTTGCCACATTTAATTTATAGTACAATAATCTATTCTTTATATTAAACAAGTGTTGAAAGGAATTTATCTAAAATTTGAAATTTTTGGATAGGGTACTAAGGATTTTGCTAGTTTGCAACATGTCAATGCGCTTGGTACAAACTTTAGTCCTCAGACCAAACACTTCAAAAACAATATTAAATTTTGAAATTTTGCTCATGGAAAAAGAGATATTATGTTTTCATGATGACATCAGATGTTAAATACTATTTGACAAGACGTGTAGGTTGAAATGCATATGTTTTTTGTTTTTGAAATGCACGTACATTTTTTAAGTGTGTATGATAGGTAAGAGATAGAAATACCAATAGTCCTTTTTTTCAGAAAGGGCTGTAAGCCCAATTATATGAGAGAAAAGTTATAATAAATAAATCTTCTACTTCTATGAGTAAATTGGAGGCATCTATTGCATTGTAGGGTAATGTGAAGCCGAACGTCGTCTGACCTTCAAAATTCGTCCTTCCTGAGCTCGTATATTGAATTCCCTTCTCTTATTAGGACATGTTTGAGGTGAAAATATCCTGGGTTTTCAAGAAGCCTTATCACCTCGTTTTACAAGGTTTTTCCATCTACGTCGTGTCACGGTCTATAGATCTTCTAGCTATCTGTTAAAGAGTGATCCAACAGTCTCCTTCCTCTATGTAATTAGTTTCTCCAGTTATGCTTAATTGTTGCTTGGTTTCATCATATCATTGTTCACATGTAGTTTGTATCCTTAAAACTGATAAAGGAAATACTTATATTTAGTTTAGAAAAGTTCAACAGTTGTATATAATTCATTGAGTATGTTTAGGGTCAAAACTTCATGGGTCAGGCCATGCAAATGCTCTCTGCTACTTGAGTGAGAAATTAGATAGGGCATAAGAAAATGTATTTACCATCAAATTGTCAAAATAGAGAGGGCAGAGAAATTAGAGAGTGTACCATTCTTCTGGGTTTCACCAAATTACCTTTTGTTGGACTTCCTATTGTAAGTATTCTTCTAAATTGGGTGTTTTACTTTGTGATTAATTTATTGGTTGCCTTTAAGTAATTTCCATTAGCATAATTGTGGCTTGCTTGTTACGTGTTTCAGAGGCAGACTACTTGAGACTTGAGCTAGTGAATTTTTTGATATGAACAAGCCTCAATTCACAGAAAGTTTTTAAAAAAATAAAAATAATTAACTTTTAATGTTGCCGATCATTTCAACATTCTTTTCGATCTCCTAATTTTATCTAACTACCTCGCATCTGATTCTAATGTAACATTAAGGAAGAATATATACAAATGGAAGTACTATGCTTGTAAAAACTCTTGTATTCTTAATTGTAAACTCTATATTTGTTGTTCATTAAAAACTCCTGTATTCTTAATTGTAAACTCTATATTTTTCGTTCATAGGGGGAAAAACAGTATTATGAACATGCAGCACTCCTTATTGGTATTTTATTGAATATTATATAAAATCTATTTCCCCTTGCATGAAACAACCAGTATTATGTACATGCAGCACTCCTGATTGGTATTTTATTGGATATGATATAAAATCTATTTCCCCTTGTATTTTTTACCAATACATATTTAAATCACACTAACATGCTATCTTTTAGAAGTCACCTTGTTCTTATTGAATCTAATTGTTTGGTATAAAAAGTCAGTAATTAGCTTCTGTTTTGAACTGATATAGCAAAGAGGAAGATTCAAAGAAGAGAATTTCCTTCGCAAGGTGAAAGAAATGTTTCTTGAGGAGGAGAAACAACGCATACCAATTGCACAAGGGCTCCCATTGACAACTGAATATCCTCAGGTGGTTCATTATTTGAATTTCTAGCTAAAACTTAACTTGATTGATCGCTTATCTATATGTAACTATTGAGCATTTCTTGGTTTGAAGGATACATCATATTTACAATGCATAGATTCATAAGGAAGGCAATAAACAGAAACAACCGTGTTTAGTTCCATAAGCTACCAATTAATTTACAATACAAGAGTATGAAAAGATATGTTTGTGTCGTCTCCTAGGATCACAGTGACCAAAAAAGAATCCTAAGCATCAGAACTTCTTGCTTCCGACATTTCTCAATGCTTCTTCATTGAGATTGTATACTGATCATGTTAAAGTATAATTGTGATGTTCTCAACTACAAAAGATGGTTTCTGTTATGTCATAAAGCATCTTCTTACCGTATATAAGTACCAGATGTTTCATTTTCTGAAACAAAAAAAGGTTAGTTTTTTTCATTATATTTTAGAAGAAGATATGTGCAGAAATTACAAGAGAGCAAATGCAAGGACTTTTAGCAAAAAAAAAAACACAGTTTTCAGACACTTCTTCATATTGTATCTTTCACATGTCAAACTTCATGCCTTTAACAATTATTTAACTTTAACTTGAAAATTCTTGGCAAAGATAAGTGACAACCAAAAAATTGATTAATGTCGCTATCTATTAACATGCCTCAGGTAACTAATTTGGCATAATGAACTATTAGATTTGATTAAATGTCAATAGTAAACTACTGAACTTGATTAGCCACACCAAAAATTTACTTCAGTAGAAAGTTCTACTAAAATGTAGATCTCAATAGTTCAGATTGGTTCTTGGTCAAATTTTGTCTCCATTTGTATAAGTACTTGTTTATATAAAATCATATGAACATACTATTTCGTTAGAATTCTTCATCTACCATGACTAATACTTTAATTCTTGGTCAATTTTTGCAGTGCTTGGTCAGGCCATTTGTAAAGGAATCAACTGAGCCTGTTGATCTTGTTCTTCATAGTGATGTTCGTGCAGTAGAACGTGCTGAATTTGATCTCCAAGTAAATGCTCTTATCAATCATCTTTTCTTTTAAATAATTGAAGGCATTGTTAATGATTTACTCGAATATTGTGGTAGATTGCTGAAAAAATGAGCTTCATGGAGCATATAAAATTGGAAAGAGAGAGACTACAAAAGGTACATAAATACATTGAAAAATTGACAAATCAAAATACATGCTTTTGCAAAGTTCTAACTATAGTGCAAATCTATATAAATTGTTATCTAGTTGGAGGAAGAAGAGGAGATCCGAAGACTGAGAAAAGAGCTCGTGCCCAAAGCTCAGCCCATGCCTTACTTTGATCGCCCCTTTGTTCCAAAGAGGTAAACAAGTACATATTCTTTTTTATTTTGTTGATGGCATGAACCCTCTACAAATTTACCGCAGTTCGAATCATCTTAATGATTTATATTAATGCCATGTATTTCTGATGAATCCAAACTTTTGTTGGCATGTTGAAGGTCAAGGAAACCTCAGACGACTCCGAAGGAACCAAAGATTCAAATTGGCCAAAAAAAGAAATGGTAGACTCTAACTCCTTTTTTTTTATGGTCCAAACTTTTAAAAATGTCATTAACGTTGGAGCTCATTCAATTCACATTTTGCTGATGAGAACTTCTGGTGTTCTCACAGTGCAAGGGAGAAAAGGAAGCAAATGTATGCTCAACAAACAGCAGAATAAGCATGAGTTCCAGTGAACGCTTTTGAAAACTTCACCACTTCTCTAGTGTATTTATTGATTTAGCATTTTTTTTGATGGATCTGTATTTGTAATTGGTCGATGTTGTCTGCAAATACCAATAGAAAGGGGGTTGTTCTTTGTTAACAAGATTTTTTTTTTTCCATAAAGTGGTTTTCACTATGAATTGCCAAGAAATATTCTAATTGTCGTCTTCGTGTGCTTAATCTCTTCCAGATTGTAAAATATTAATCAATCGTTTCTTCCCTCCTTTTTATTGTTTGTCCTTTTTATGCAAAGAGACTTGCTGAAGCTACTCAAAGTAGGTCAAAAAGCGAAAATTAGAAGTTAAAATAGTACAATAGAAACAGGAAAGGAAGAGCACAAAACCTACTAAGTGTTGAGGAAACTGAATAATCATCGAAAAAGTTTCTTTTCTTCCTCAAACAAAGAAAAATAGTTCACTTAAAAAGTGACAGATCTTCTTGAGATAGGAAATGCGTGAAAAACATCGATCAGAACAAGAAATCAGCTTCAATGTGGAAAACAATATAAATAAAATAGAAGCATTTCAGGCATTTTCTTAATGCGACGTAAGAACAACACTCAGACTTCAGCAATCACAGAAAGTCCTGTCCTTTGATCAAAGAAAGGAACAGACCAACATGAAAGATAGAGAACATCAATCAAATTTCCATGCCATCCACCTTTTAAGGAACCATAAGATAACTTTAATACCACCAAGTGTGCTACTAAGTTTTTAACTAACATGATTCAAAGAACAAATCAAGAGCTCTGGATCTGCAATTTCAAAGAAAAACTATCTCAAAACACATGCCCAAATGATAAAGACGCAATATGATGTCAAAATTGCAACGAAAGAACTATGACAGAAGTTTCACAATTAACAGACAACCATCATGTCTAAGCCACACTCAAACTTCAACTGTAATTCGCCCAGCAACTTGATCAAGATCGCGCCGTCCACTGAAGCGCATGAAATCAATCATTGCATTCTTAGTTTTAAAAAAAAGACCAACTATAATTCAGATAATTATTGATTGCAACAAAAAGTTTTCATAGTGAAACCAATAGAGACACTATGATCTATTCAGATACAAATTATCAATTACAAAAAAAAAAAAAAATTCCACTAGCATTTTTGTTTTTCTCTCTTTGTCCCTATGTCAATAAGAGATACTAGAAGGATGAGACCAATTAACACTATGATTAAGATAGAAATCATTGATTTGTTCATTAAACATTGAAAAGATTATAAATCGATCTCAATTACATCTTATAACAATCCATTTAATCGATCTCAATATCTAGAATTCCCAAGATCATAATACAAACTACAAAGTAGATACGTGGAGTTACAGTAATAGAAGGCTATAATTTTAATATGAAATTGGGATGAACGCAAATAAATACCCAAGCCTCTCATAAGTGCAGACCCATAATGGATTAAAAGTTGTACATCCAGACAGTGAGATAATCATAACCAAAAAAAAATATTTGAGCTTTATTTGCTTTAAATTGTTTAATTTTCAGACTACTCGATATTTCTTTCTTTCTTTTTTAACTGTTTAAATTTCAGACAACTGCGAGAGGTGCCTGTAGCGGGTAGATTTTGCAATCTGGGAGACGTGCCCTAGACAAACGAAATCCCCAAAACTGATTATCATTTTAAAGATTTGAAGTAAAGCTGATTTTGTTGCATAATGACAGACTTTGATACCGTCTGTTATGCAAACATAAAAATTTTCACATGAAAGTTCTCATATAACATTCACGTATTAATTTTAGAGCTTTTTAGTCCTTAATATTTGGTAAATTTACTGTCAATCCTACCCAAATTCTAATTTAAAACATAATTTAAACAGTAAGTTCAGCAAATTTAATAGTTAGAAAAGTATAAAATTAGCATATGAATGTTATAAGAGAGCTTTTGGATGAAAATTTTCACGTTCGCATAGCAGAGGGTACTAAAATGCTACCAAAAAAAGAAAAAAAAAAGAGGGCACTAAAATGCTATTTTTAAATAACTTAGAGTATATAAATGCTCGAAAAACCAACAGAGGGTATATAAGTGCTAAATTGAGTCTGTAGGAATCAAGAGACCATTTTGAGAATATTATTATAGCATTAAGGTTTTTATTGCTTCGTTATCGTTTGCTAATAAAATTTTGCAACATATCAAAGCAAATTGGTTACAAACTTTAAGATCCTCAGACAAAAACACTTCAAAACAATATTTAAGCTTTGAAAAATTGCTCAAGGAAAAAGAGGTACTAGTTCTGATAACGAATAATCTGATGAATTCAAATGTTGAATAATATTTGACAAAATATATCTTCAAAATGTAAATGAAAAGATAGGTACGAGCTGAAAGTATCGATATTTGCGCCCTCGCCTTGGCCAGAGCAAAGGGTTTCACTTTCTGGTTTGTGAGTTATTGAACAACGTGATCTGAAGCCATCAACTTGTTCCTGAGCGTGTACATTTGCAGGCGCAAAATAAGTCTTACATGGTATTTTCTTTTCTAGGTGCATGATCGAGATGGAAATCGTCTACGTTTTTAAGAGCATGGACTGCACAAGCCGATGAAATGGATCGATGTGCACGGTGCCTTTGTGTCACTGTTAAAATTAGAGTTGCGATCCTCGATACAGTTCAGGGGATTACAGAGGTTCAGAGTTTCCAAATGGAGAAGACACTCACACATGCACTAGGTCTTGTCCCGGATACAACTCACTTGATGCTTTAAGGAAATTCAATTCCCAGTTATGAGTCCTTGATTTGAGTTGTGCTAACGAAGAATCAATATAAGGTGTTCTATGCTTTTTGTCCTCACTATCAAATTCCAAGCCTTGAGGACAAAGCGCCCTGGCGACTCGTTCCCGGATAGTTTTGGACACTACTCTGAAAGTAGTAGCCCCTTAGCGTCACGGATCGCCATAGCATTCTTTTCTATATCCTCAAAGTCATGCAACTATATTTGCTTTATTTCCAAGCGTCTAACTCTTGTGTAACATTCAGGCATAAATATGTAGAGGTCAAAGGTATTGCGTTTACATAATTCTTCATTTTATCCGTGTTGTTCTTTATCTTATTGCCGGTATTGCCTGTTTCAAGCCAGGATAAAGTAGGGTTGCGTTAAGTAGCCGACAACCGGCGTAAAACATAATCGGATCCACATGACATGAATCCTATAGAATGTTAGGCAATTTTGATTGTGATAACGACAAGAAATAATATAATGTCAAAATTACAACAGAAAGAAATATGATAGATAGAAGTTTCGCAATTAACAAGGTCATTATATCTAGCACACTTAAACTTCAACCGTGGTTCGCCCAGCAATTTGATCAAGATCACGCCATCCCTGAGAAGTAATCTCCCTTCTTCCGTATAAGGAGAGGTAAAACATAGTCAATTGTGTGAATCAGCAAGTGAAGCCCATGAAATCATTCACTGCGCTCTTAGTGAAAAAAGAAAAAATAGTAACCAAGGATGTTCCGAACAATTACGGTTTTCTTCAGACAAAAATCACACAGACACAGGTTTTATTTGCTCATTAAATATGAAAAACATTATAAATATATCATCGAAAAATAAGGACTATCAAGTTAAACTACCTCTATATCTAGAATTGTAAAATTGTTACAGTAGAGCATCATCTTGTTTTGAGAATACTATAACTGAAGAGCAACATCTGCGAAGCAAAAAACAATGAACAATTACTGATCTTCCATCGACAATTAACAACCATTCCATCGTTTTGTGTCTTATGACAGGTTTAAAGTTTTTGTTAATCTAATAAAGACTGGTTTGAACTTTCATCCTCTTTTTCATAAGAGGACAAAGCATTATGCAAAGGGATTGGGCAAAACTAAGTAGAGCATTCTTAAGATAGGAATACACGCAAAATTGTGCTTGATGACTTCATCTCGAGCAATTCCCTTCAAGTTTTCACAACGTATGCATCATGATTAGTACCTTAATCAAAGTGGCAAATTTATAAATCCTCAATCAAAGACAGGCTCAAAGTTAGAGGAAAACCGAAACAAGGCAGGCCATATACTTGGTAATATTAAGAGAATTGAAGAATAATAAAATAAAAGAAAAACAGTGAGGCATTCTCAGGAGCAATGATAGAACAACAAAAATCATATCCTCTGATCACAGAATACCAACTTGAAAAATGGAAAACAAAAATTACATTCTACACCATCTAGGTTCTCAGAAAACACAAGGTAACTTCAATACCACCACAAATAGAGCGTCTAAAAAGTTTTTAGCAACTTGGATCCAAGAACAAGTTACATAGAATTCTAAATTTGCAAGTTCAAAAGTAAAACTATCTCAAGACACATGACCAAATGATAAAGACATATATGATGTCAAAATTGCAACAAAAGAACTATGATAGAAGTTCCACAATTAACAGACAACCATAATGTCTAAGCCACACTCAAACTTCAACTGTAATTCGCCCAGCAACTTGATCGAGATCGCGCCTTCCCTGGGATGTAATCTTCCTTCCACTGAAAATTGCGGAGAAAAAAAAAAGCATAGTTACTTGGGTGAATTTGCAAGTGAAGCACAGGAAATCAATCAACCAAAGCAAGCAACTATGTTACAGAAAATTACTGATCGCAACAAAAAGCTTTCACAGGGAAGCAAACAGAAACAAATCATTGATTACAACTTTTTTTTCCAGCACTAGCATTTTCGCTTTTCTTTCTCTTTGTCCCAACGAAAATATAAGATACTAGAAGAATGAACCTAATCAATACGATAAAGAACAACAATTGTAACTAAACCACCGATTACAATCTTAGTGCTGGAAAAAAATACAATAATCTTTTTGTTCCAGCACTATGTCAATTAATATAATTACAGTTTTTATCCAGTATTAATATGTTTGCTTTTCTCTATGCCCCTACGTCAATAAAAGACAATACCAGAATAAAAGACAATAGTAGAATAAAACAGGGTTGTTCAAAGTTACGATGTGCTCTACATGAGATGGTTTAATTCCCTCAACATTTCCATCCAGAGACGGTCCGACGTTTTCATAGTCCATAGAGAGATGATATCAAGGCAAGTTTGTTCCTAGGAGCTAACTCGATGTTAAATGTCTCAGACAAGAACAAAGCCAGATACAGCTTTTATTTGTTCATTAAACATGAAAAACATTATACGTTAATTATATCCTACATCTATCGATTTAATTATGTCAATATCTAGAATTCTCATATCATTATACAAAGCTGAGATGTAGAAATGCAATCATAACAGAAGGTTGTCATCTTTTTATACAAACTTTTGATGATATTAAATAACAATTCAATAAATACACCAGACTCACAAGTGTCAATCCAAATGATTTACAATTGTACATCCAGTCAGTGAGATTTTCCTCAACAAAGAACCCCTCGATCTTTAAGTTTCACAATCCGAGTAGTATCGAGTGTTATTGCCTTCTTTGAATTGTTTAAAACTAAGGCAATTTAACATTCATGCTGATTTGATCTGTTTAAATTTCAGAGTGTTATTGCCTTCTTTGAATTGTTTAAAACTAAGGCAATTCAACATTCATGCTGATTTGATCTGTTCAAATTTCAGACAAATGCGAGAGGTGCCTAAATCCCAAAGGCTGTCTATAATTTTAAATTTTAAAAATAAAGCAGCTTATATATGGTAACGAAAGACTTTGATTCTTAGGATATTATGCAAAAAAGAATTGATGATAAAGATTCAAGAAGGAACATAGGCAAGATTAATAATACTAATAAATGCAAAAACTACTTACCCACTAGGCTCAACATCAATGATGTTCATCGCTTGCAGTTGCTGTAGGATGTGGCGAGCAACGGCACCGCTGCTCTTGCAAAAATGTGGTGGACGACTTCCATTTCTTTTGCGGCCACCATAGATCTTCTGAAAGCCACCTACTCCAATACCCTGCCTCAGGTAGATCTTCCTTGCCATTGAAGCTACATAAATTCAAAGACATCAAGATTGGTACATGAGAGAAAATGAAGCAACAAGCAAAACCTTATATAAAGACATTGTAGGATGCTTACCAGCTCTAATATAGTACCAATCAGGGTCATAAGGAGCAAGTTCCTTGAACCGGCCAGTCTTCACAATATCTGTCCAGTGAGGAAGCTCCATCTATTTTGTAAAATCAGAATTTAGTTTTAAAAAAAGAGAATCGATATTTCTATTTAAGATGATCAGAGCCAATGAAAAGTTTACAAGTAAATGCGAGAATGTTTATTGAAAGACTAGAAACTCTCCCAGGACTTTCAGAAGCAACTAGTAAACATTGAAGTTAACTGATGTTATTCAAGTAATTTGCTACCAATTGATAAGGTGTTTGGGTTGAGTTGGGTTATATTATATCTCTCTCTTCATATTTGGATAAAGAGTAGATTTGGTGTTGGGAACATGAGTGTAGTAAATGATAGAGGTTGTGAGAGCCTAGAGCATTGAAAGATAGCTGGTTCTTTTGTTTTTGTAATTTATGTAAATTATTCATCATAATGAAACTATTGTATTCACTTTCTTCTCAGGTGCCATCTTGATTTCAAACAAAACCTTTTATATATCACGCAAATCACTTTCCTCGACGAAAAAAAATACGAACTTTCAGCAATCCTGATAAGCACAAACCCTCGTTGCTGATAACTGTGCGCAATGTTAGTTTTTCTACCCTAAAATGTAAATTCTTCACCATCTTCCTCCCACAAAATCATATACATAATCTTCAAAATCTTGCAAGCAACAAAAAAAAAAAAAAACAGAGAGAATACCTACAACCCATCAAAGATGTATCGATCGCGCGAACTGGTTTTATCACATGACTGATCTTTTTTCCAGGCTTTTAGGGTTCCAACGCAAATTTTCAAGAAAAACGCATCCATTTCCAATTTTCTATTATCCTAAAGTTTACCCATACAACATTCGCAGCAACTTCAAATCTATTCACCATCAACCATTCTATATTTAAACTCAGTGTCTAAAATATGATAACTCTCCATGAAAAATCCTAAACCAAGGTCGAATTTTTTTCTAGATTTCTAGCTTCAATCGAAGCAATTCATCAAGAAATTATAGAAATTGGACAAGATGGAGGGGGACGGATCAAAACCTTGCCAGATCTCTTGAGGTGAGCGGAGTAAGCCTTCACGAAATCGTGAGGCGACACGTCCTTCACCGTCCTAGCTACCGTCTCCATGATTGCTGCTACCGCCGCCGCCGCCGCCGCCGCCGAGTCTTCGGGGATTTAAGGAGGAGAAAATCGAAGCTAGGGTTAGGGTTTTTGATGGTGGGAGCTGAGAGGCGCTTTTATAAAGAGATGCCCTAAGATGTTAAATTACTGTGATGCCCATCGTTTTCGTACTAATATTTCTTATATAACTTGGGCCTGATTTTAATCCTTTGAGCCCAAATTGTAAAAGGGCTGGATCGGGTTTGGCTTCACCAAAGGTACATAAGGATCGAAAATGATGCTTACCATATACCGTTTATGCTTATGAAAGGGATAGGGTTCCACAAGTAAAACTCGTAGTTCCTGTCCGTTAAAATTAAATATGAATATGGAGCAAAATAAGCAGAAAATATATGTAAATATTATACGAATATAAGAAAAACAAACTGGATTGAAAAATATATGACATTTCTTAAATGAGTCCACCTACATTCTCTGGATCATCCAAACATGAAAATTTTACCCGAATGTTCCCCCATGACCCTAACATGCTAATTTCATAACTTTAACCATTAATATTTATTTAATTTATTATTAAATATATTCTGCCTCTATTTTAAAGTAAAGTTAATCTAAGGTTAAAAATGAATTTAGGTAGATTTAATAATAAATTTAACAAATATTAATAGTTAAAGAAACTACAAAATTAGCATGTAAATATCATAGAGAATCACTCGGGTAAAATTTTTTTACATCTGAATTCCAACGGTATTAATTTCCCAATTTTAAACAAATTATTGTATTTACTTGCCAAAAACAATCAACTCATAGCATATGAAGTGTCAAAACAGGGAAATTTGTGGTATTTAAGTATCACTTAGCCTTCTTGTAATCTTATTTGTATCACTATTTATGCGAAAGCATTAATCTCAGAACAAATGCCCTCATCGTAGAACTTTTACTAATTACTAGAGTAAAATTTGTAGTAATACCATTTGGCGTTTTGTTGTATCTTGTTATTTGGTTGTTTCAAATTAATTTGAGTAAACAAATATAAAACAATTAAAGACACAAAACCAATCCTGATTAGATGTGCAAAACAAAACACTAAGCTGTGTTTAGCAAGAGATTAATACTAATAGTAATTATAAACACGAGGACACAAGGAAAACAATATATAAATACTTTAGGCAGCGTTTGGATACCATAGTCGTTTTAGCGTTTCCATGGTGTTTTTGCCAAAAATAAAATACCATGTATTTAGAAACCATGGTGTTTTGTTAGGCAACAATATTAAAAACCAAAAATACAACACTTATTTGAAAACAGCAAAAAGGTGTTTCAAGTTTGGTAATTGTGTTTTGAGTTTTAAGGGTGTTAATATAATGTCTAATACGGTGTACAAATAATATATTTAATATAATATATTTGTTACAAAAATATAATATAGTATTAAATTATATTATTTTATATGTTACATTATAACATTAGTTTCCAAATATATCAATATTATGTTTAATACCATTGATTAATAATACATATAATATTATAATTAATATAATATAATAATTATATTTCAAATAATATTATATATTATATTAATAGTAAATAATAATAAATTAAATATATAAATAATAATATAATAATAAAATAAAAATATATTCTATTTGTTACATAATATTATATTATATTATATTATATTATTAAAATAAATTACATTATAGTATTATTTTCCTAATATATCAATACTATGTTTAATACCATTAATTAATAATACATATAATATTACAATTAATATAAGATAATAATTATAGTTTAAATACTATTATATATATATTATATATACTAAATTAGTAGCAAATAATAAACAAAGAAAATATATTGATAAAATAATAGATAACAATTTATTATTAATAAATAAGTCTAGTACTGATATAATCTTGAATTATATAACAAAAAAGTATTCTATTATATTATTTAATTAATAAAATATATTACTAATGTCAGAATAATATATTATGTAATATATTAAATGTTTTTAACATGTTATGCAATAATAATATTTAATAATAAAATAATAGCTCATAGAAGAATAAAAGATTAAATATTACTATATTCAATATCTTCATAATATATTATATAATAAATAATAATATATTACATTATAAAATAATGACAAAATAATTATATATTATAAAGTAAATAACTTATTGATGATAAATTACATATACTATAACAAATATTAGTATAATATTAATATCATAATATAATAATATTATATTATATTATAAAAAGAAAATGTTAACACATTATTATTTATAAAAGTTAATATATTAATGACAATAACATATTTGGAAGAAAATAATTAGATATATTAATATTTTGAAAATAATATTTAAGTATTATGATATAACTATACATTACAAATATGTATAGTATACAACATTATAATCTATTAGTTAATAATATTATAATATATTAATTATATAAATAACATTATAATATATGAATTAAAATAGATTATGTTATAATTAATATTTAATATATTAATAATGTGCTTAATATTAATGTTATAAAAGGTCAAACTATTGTTGGCCAAAACACTTACCATGATGTTTTGAAAATATTTTTGGAGAAAAACACCATGGTGTTCTGAAAACACCATACAAAAATCACCATGTTATCCAAACACACCCTTAATATTCAAGACAACGTTTAATATCTAACAATCAGATGTTTTAAATCGATTCGATCCATATATTTGAAATCATCTCCCTCCATGTAGATTGCGCGGCGGAGGAGAAAGAGCGTGTTAAAACTTTAATCTTTATTTTATTTTATTTTTGATATTTGTAATGGGATTTTCGCGGTAACAAATTAAATAGATATCGAACAATTTTGTGTAGCGTTTTTGTAAAAGCATGGAGTAGATCGAACAATATAGAGGAGAGATAGCGCCTAAAAACTCCACTCATTTTTTGAACATTTGTTACTGGGATTTTGTGGTAATAAAAAGAATAAAAAATTAAACAAATTTTCTAGGTTTTTGGATTTGTTATACCTTGGAAATTGCCAATGCCAACAAGGGCAGCCACATGATAAGTAACTGGCAGACCCATCTGCGAGCACGGCCTGGGTGATAAACCGGCCGATTCGTCTCGTGATACAGTTCCGAGACAAAAGACACTTTCGATCTTGATCTCGCTGGGTGTTCGACTCCGAGACGAAAGATGCTCTCCACTCAAACTGAACACATGACATCTCGAACAGTGGAACGACCTGATAAGCGTAATCAAAAGTGACGATTACACAGTTTGCGTCCGCACTTCCCTGCCCAGTCGCCATCAATCAATTAATGAGGCGTCAATCATTATGACCTTTCAAGCCAGACCCTTCAAAGCTCCTCGAACACGCCATTACTCAACCCACCATTGTGCAAATGCGACTTGGTTAATAGCCATCGGCACTGTGCGCGGGGAAAACTGGAGCTGTTGATTTTTCCATTAATATCTGAAATTGTTACACCTTTATGGAATTACAAACAATATTCAAATAAAAATCGCCTTTTTATAAGGCTTTTACAATGAGAAAAATCAAAAA
>JBAKGM010000139.1:23327853-23356717 GCA_037177215.1 Asparagus racemosus
TCACTTCCATTCCCTACCTTTCCTTTCCGTTACTTAACTTTCCGTTCCTTTACTTAGTGAACTCCCAAACAGAGCCTAAGGTTCAGATCGCAAAGAAGAATCCTCTACCTACATAGTACCTCTTGTCTGTTTACATTGAAGTACTTCGGAACTAATTTCATGCACAATCTCAGAGAAGATTGCATAGTAATAGAGCAATTGTAATGCGTTAGTATCATAAAGGGTGTACATGTAATTCTGTACATTTATTCATATGTATACGGGGATATCGGCTTGGGTGCTAGGGTATGCCGAAACCCTAATCATATCGGCTATCTCCTTCTCTTCATAATACTTTCACACATAGGAATTTGGTTCATCTTCTAATTTTTTTGAAAACCGGAATTTCGCACAAGACCCTGCCAGCCATGAAATTTTATTAATTAGAAAAAATAAATACAAGGGGAGGACATAAAACCGAGCCCCAAATAAGAGGGATTATGTCCTTACAAATCATATTGCAAAAAAGAATCAAGCGAGACTCTCCCCTTACAAAAGAGCTTATCGGCAATAGTGGGAGCAAAAATGAATTCATGGATGTCTGAAGGAAGACAAACTCATCCTAGCATTCACAATAGCAAAAGCAACATGCATCTGAAAGATCCTCAACGTAGAAGCAAACCTTAGAAGGGGTATGAGCGACTGCATCTTTAGAAAGGATATCTGCACTGAAATTACCTTCACGACACACAAACTGAATGGAAGAACCAAGGAAAAATATCTCTGCATTGAAGAAGCGTATGACGAACGTGCCAAGGGACTTGAGCATCCTTTGTGAAATATCGCCAATATTCATTGTACCCAGAGGCGGAGGTAACCATTTAACCCAACATCCATGCTTTTGATGAGGAGAGAGAACAGAAAAACCTCAGAGCTTGCAAAGAAATATTATCGTGAAAACTCAAATGTCGACGAGGAATAGTGAGGATGATTAATTGAAAAACCCATCTCTGAATTTTCAAGATGACATGACATGGTGCGAGAGAAGCATTGTTATATCGAATATCATTGCGATGAAGCCAAATTTCCCAAAGACCACAACAGAAAATAAATATTCAAACTGCACCAAGTTGAGAGTCAGAGGAAGTTCCCTGAAGCCAAATATTAAAGAGAGCAGGTAAAGAAGAGCTTAGAGGCAAATTTAAAAGCACTCCAAAATGCGACCAAACCTAGGTAGCCAACTCAGTTGTCACAAACAAATGAGTGAGAGTTTCTGCATCAGAAAAAAAAAAAACAACAATGACATTTGGAGACTAAAGAAAAGCCAAGCCGTATCGCTTGAGAATCGACCAAAACGCAAGAAAAAATTAGCCTCAATATGAAAGCCCCAATCTTTGAAGGCACGTAGGCGTTCCAGGTAAATTTTGACCATTTAAAATTAGGACCTCGCTGCCTTAAAGCGTTTCTAACTGAAGCAGTAGAGAAGCACCCATCAGCAGAAAGCTTCCAGATTAACAGATCTAGAGCCATTGGATTCAAACTTGCTTTAGTAGTAAGAAGTTCAGAGTATTGTTCCGGATGCAACTCACGCTGAAATGCCGCCCTCAAGGGAGAATTAAAAAGTCCCAAGACAGAATCAAAGCCTGCTACCGGATTTGGTTCATCTCCACTGTTAAAAAGCAGTGAAGAGAACGCTATTTTCATCACAACCATTGTGTAGTAGATGATAGTGATTTGTCTTTGATTATAAATTATGATTTGAGTGCAATTCACGGGCAATATAATGAGTGCTGGATTTAGAATGAGACATAACCATTCACTGTATAAATCAATGATTATGATACAATAATAATATCTCCACTATTTTTTGGTAGTCTACATCGAATATCTAGTGTTGTTATTGTTCTTAGATGTAGCACCAACCAAGCCAGTGAATCAATATTCTTTTTCTTCAAAATGAGGAGAAAAAGTAGTTATACATTGTTATTGGTAAACGGCAGATCACAATAACCCGTAAAATTTTAACATGCTCCCCTGTTACCTGGGAGAAACTCATTTACAACTGTACAAGAGGCAAAAATGAAAACCTTAATGGAAGCACAATCCTGAAAGCGACAAAATACAGCCCCTGAAAAAAGGAAAAAAAGGAAAGAAAAAGAAAAAAGAAACATACAAAGGATGCGCTCCAATCAAATAAGTCTAACTGCAGTGAGTTAGAAAGAATTCTTCTTAAGATACAACTATTTACCCTTTTCCTTCTTCTTCCCTATCATGTACAATCGAAACTATTTTCTGGTTTTATACTTGCAACCGTTGTCTCGTTACCCGGCCGCCATTAGGCTTCTGATTGCTGAAGTCCAGCTTTCGGGCCCCACCGGTCCAATCCTCGTCGTCATCATCATTGTCTTCGCTGTCATAAACTTTTGTGTGAGGTGCTTTTTTAGCTCTTGAGCTTCTGGGTGTAGGGCGCTTTCTCTTGATGGTGGCTGTGTAGGTTGCATAGTCCATGGTATCGTCCTTTAGTATGGCTTTAAACTCCTGTAGAAATACTAGATCAGTATAGAATACCAAAAGTTATTTTCTTATAATAATCTATATTTGCAGGATAGGCTGATAACCAAATTATGCACAGAACTTAGCTACGAAATATCCTGCTACTACGTCAAAAGTTCAAGGGACTTGCTACAAGCCAGCAAGATGAACAAGATTCAATGACAATGAACCAAGGTATCCGCCTCGTTTTTAATTGAGTAAGTCAAATTTACTTGACCTTTGACCTACATATTCTGTTTGTTCAACACCTCACGTGTCATGTAGCACTAACTTCACCACTTGGACGTTCTTTAATTACTGATTTAGTATATAAAGATAGGAGGAAATAATGCCTGATTAGGTACTTGCAAAAACATAAAACATTGAAATGAAGCAAAAAGCTTATTCATACCAATCCTATTCACAAAAACAATATTAAAAGTCGCCCACCCTTAATTAACTCTCCATCTTAAGCCTTCTATTTTCCTTCCTTTTAGTAGCTACCTGCCATTTTTTAACACCCACAAGACAAACAACATACCACCACAAATTATAATAACAAATCGAATAATATGAAGGAAAAGGGAACTCATACCATCTTTAGGAAAGCCATTTTTCATAAGTAATACAAGCTTTAAAAGGCCTGGTGGAATTCTGTCTCAGTAATGTTTATTGAATTATTTTCTGTACACACGTCTAAAGATTTCAAGTAAGCTTATTTGCCAATAATATTATCTTCAAGCAATGTTTTAAGGTGGAACAATTACGCTAAAATCAATGTGAAGATATCTAAATCACCCTTTAATAAGACAATGACAAATGTCATTATTGACTCTTAAATTTTTTTCTCATATTAACAGCAGTAATAAACTAATTCACTTAGTTTACACATATTTCTATTTAAATCTGCTAAGCATGTAGCAAGTAGGAAATGCAAAACTAATCTAGACCATTTTATGTTGCACATAACCTTCCATGTGAACTTTACCTAAGACTTATGAATAAGAGCAGTTTATAAAGTTCGAAGCTTGACTTTATCCTTCTCATTAGGAGTAGATCAAACAGGAAAAATAATTATCCCGCCTTATATTCCTTTAAGGTGAAATATTTATTCTAAGAATCCCTGCGAAGATATTCAAATCACCCTTAATAAGACAATAATAACAGTCACAATTTATTATAAATATCCTAGAAAACAGTAGCGACTAACAAGTAACTAAATCACATAGTTTACACATATTTCCATTTTTATCTGCTATAAAAATAGCAAGCAGGAAACACAATTAATCTATGATGTTTTGTATTTGTATATAACCTTACACATTAACTTTTACTTGAGACCGGCGAATAAAAACAGTCTATAAAGCTTGACGTTTGGCTTTGTGGCTTCATATGAATAAGAGTAGATCAAAGAGAAGAAAAACTGTGATTCGCTCTTTCATGTCAGTTTGCATAGTTGAACTTAATAACTTCTTATAAGACTACATGAACACTAAGAGCTTTGAAAGAGAAACATGGATATTAACCCCCAACTAAGGGATTTCCAGCTTTACTCTATTTTTTTCACTTGCTTCGGTCTAGTATAAATTAGAGATAATATTAAATTATACCTGGTACTTCTGAACCATATCTTGATAGGAGGAGGGCAATCTGATTGGAGTATCATTGATGCTGAATGGAATGTTTTGCCTAGATATTGTCTCCCCAGGCTTTGGATGTTCCTTTAATGAAAATGCCTGATTTTCATATAAATGGAAATTTAATATTAAGTGCTTGGAATAATCGTTCAAAGTAGCTTGTAAAAGAAGATCGTAGATTCAGACAAACCTGACACCGACTATCATTTAAGCCATATACAATTTTCAAGTGCCTTTTCAGCTTCAAAAGAAGTTCCAAGGCTATTGCATCGTGACAATCAACCTGAGAAGTTTAAAAAATAATAGTTTTAACTATCCAAGTAGAAATTGAGGAACAAGATCAAGTCTGTCAAACCATTGCATGGTCCAACTTACTTTAAGTGCTCTAACTATAAAATATTAGGTTTTTCTTTTGCATGTGTCATGCACATGAATGAAAAAGTTCTTATTGATATGAAAATAAATGCATATTACTTTGTCCCTGGCAGTGATGACAAAGGAGAAGCCAAATACAAGCATGTTTCTTGGATACAACAGGGGCACAATAAGTTTGGGAGAGAAGTAAAATGAGATGAATATTACTGATCATTCTCTTTTTGGTAAATGGATGTTTAGATATTCAAATAGGAAAAGGGCTAGTTGGAATGTGGAGCAAGTAGTCTTTATGAGTGACGAGTACGTGAAATGCAGAATTGAGATTCAGTTGCACGCTAATATCTAACTATGACCGTAAAATCTAAATTAGAAAACAATATAAATATTGAAAATTTAAACCAGAAAAGGTAATAAGAAGTTTGAAAAAGCCAATAGAAAAAGACAACTCGAAGTAAAAGCATAAAACTAAATTGATGTCAATGAGAGAACTACAAATCGATGTAGAAACACCAATATATAAGCACAAGAACTTTAATTGTCACAATCTTGAGAACCCAGTGCACAAATTCATCAGAATCTAGCATTTGCCAGTGTGGACAAGTGCAAAAACAGCAATTTGACTGAAGAAAACAGTTTTACCTGAAACTTTTGTAGGACTTCTTCTGAAATGCCACAAGAACCATCCAAATTCTCTACTGTTGTCAAATTGTTCTCTGAGTTGTGATGTACTCCACATTCTTTCTCCCCATTCTGTGATGTGTTCGAGATACTCATGGGACCCTGCTGCTGTGACAAAGAACTCCACATTTTCATATTTGCTTCAAGTCCCCCAGCCCTAAGTTGTATTACTCGATTGATATCATAAATCAAGTAAAGAGGCTCATCTGGACATGTAAAGGGGAGAGAAGAAAGGATTTCCGTACAATATCTGGGGAAAAAGTTTAAAATGCAAGCTCGAACTTTAAGGTATACACAAATTGTAATATATAGCAGACATAATTTCCAGTACTTACACAAGAAAGGGAACCGATGAGCAAATTGAGGTCCCGGACTCAAACTTCCGAACTATTGAGTGCATGAATTTATTTCGTGAATTGCGATTTCCTCGAATAAGTCTGTATATGCGAGAAATTCCTGGTTTGACATATGCGATGCTATTGCCATCAGACTTCCCTTTCACATTTCCAGATCCCTTATTGTGCGCAATGGATTGAACAAATTTAAATGACAGTTGGAGGCCATCACCCAAACGGCTCTCGAAAAAAGCAGGATACCTACAAAAATACTTCACTTATTCAGTATAGAGATATGTACAATTAAATATGGATTATAAAGAATACTTAGTGTAATCTGGTTGTCATACTTTTCATTCATATTCATGAGCAAGTGATGGGCCAATTTTGAATTGACCTCCAGAGGATCAATCTCTAACGCTATGAGGCACGGAACACATGTTATTGGATGAACCAATCCCTGACGAAGAACAATCTCAACAATCTTCAACAAAATAGAAACAAGAAGTCAAAGTAATGTACAGAAAACTTTAAGGTGGGAAGGAAAAAAAACACACTAGCTTCCTGAAAAGTCCATAGAGAAACTCAGCTCCTTACCTTGAGAGCAGAGAGACGAACTTGGTCACTGACATCCAAACATCTGTCCAAGATACCATTCCAATACAGCTGAATGATACCCCCACAAATATTAGTGTCACCAGCACCAGCAGCCACAGGCACACTATTTCCAACATATTCAGGATATTGAGTTGCATTTTTAGCTGTACCATCAGACCCCAGTTGGCTTTCCGCATCAAGTAGATATTCGTATATATTTTGCAGCACTTGCATCTGATTCACAAGACTAGTTATAGGCACAATAAAATAAGAATAAAGATGACGGTACTCATGCCAAACATTGAACACAAAATGCACCTTAAGTTGAGAGTCAGAATTGGAGGATAGTGAAGCCTCTATTATCTTGCCGATATCTTTGTCCAACATGAATTCGGGCCTGGCAATCAGTAGATAACCTAATGCCTGCAGAGCACAAGATAAGCAAAAGAAGAAGCTGCCAAATGCTGCAATCTGAAAAAGCATGGATTGAAAAAAGGAAAATGAATATATAATACTTGAAAAGAAAAGGAATAGTATACCTGCAAAGCTCGAACCTTTATGCCGAAGTCCTCCATGAGAAGGTACTTTTTGAGCAGCGGGAGGCACTTCATAATATGGAGATGCTGATTGTAACATGCATCAATCAAGCCATTGCCATACCTAAGGAGGAGCCCAAGACAGAAAAGAGAACGCACTAATATCTGCAATTTGCAGGGTTATCACACTGTCAGAAAGTTATACCCAAATGAAAAATTGCAATTTTACTGGCTAATTATATAAGCTTCCATAAACTTTCATAAGATATGAAAGATATTCCTGTATCTAGTAATATGAGAAATATATAAAATAAGAAGCTGAGATTGGATTCTTATCAAGAGATGACCAATAGGCTATTAGCACCATTCAGCAATACCTACACACCTCCAAAAAATGTGCAAAAGATAAAATAGTTTGTAGCTTTTCTTAAGTATAAAAATGGATGGATTTTGAGAAATCTTCAAAATTGTCAGCTTTTCAATTAGCTTGATGCATGTGTTTCAGGCTTAAAAATCACATGATTTTTTAATGTATATAAGCTTAAGGATGATGAATGCCTCAATTGCTTCTTTCCTTAACTACCTGCCTAATCATACAATAAGCGTGCCTTCTCAGCATCACATTTTATCATGAATCTAAGAGTGTGCATGTGTGTGTGTCGGCACACACATTAGTACTTATGTTTTTATTAAATGATAGGTGCATTTAATGCTTCTTAAATTTCCACAACTGTAAACACAGGCACAGGCACAAATGAAAATTTGAAAGTTAAGTTGTATTCATTTTCAAAGATTTACCATTATACATGTATGTGCATGGGGTCACGGTTCTGGTTTCTTGCCCGTGCACAACTTAAAAATTGAAACTTGAGCAAGAAAAGGGATGTGATAAGATCTCATTATTTGCATTTATTCAACACGCTATACATTTGAAATTAGAATGTGTTTCTAGTTGGGAAGAATATCAATGTGTAGCTTTACAAGTTACATGCTACCTCTTAATTGTTGTCAGTCCATCTATGAGGAGGATGACATGATATGCTATGGACATTTACAATTTTACTTGGACCGTCATTTTCACATTTCCACTAAAGTAGTACATTAGCATGAAACAAAGGATCATTAGCAATTCAGCAGAAAGAAACCATGTTATATAGAAGATATCGAAATCTAGTCATCATTTTCTACTGCTTGTAGATATGCGACTTTACTTCATAAGCGAATGGCTGGTGGTTCAACATGTTGGTTAAGAGAATACATGGAAGGATAGTAGCAGAGATAGTGAAGTTGTTGGTGCCATTGAACTAAATATCAACCATGAAGTACATCGCATACAACTAAAAAAATTGAGCTCATCAATCAAACTGCATGAAAACTGCATTATGAAGAACTTACATCATTAACTACCTTGAAAAGCTTCTAATATTCCTCCATTTTGTGGCTTCAATTAGGTTGCAGTTTAATCAATAATCATGTATTCATGCTTCATTAATCATGACATTTCTAATACATTATCAACTACGTGAATAGCCTATGCATAGTTGTTCTGATTGATAATAAAATTTCCTCCGTTTGTTGGTTTCAGTTGGGCTGTAGTTTATTCAAATATTACACGGATGATGGACTGTATTAGAAATGTCATGATTAATGAAAGCTTTCAAAGTTTTAAGAACAAACATGCACCAATAGCACAAATAAATTCCCAAAAGACTCCAGGATAACACCAAAAGATAAAAAATCAAGTGAAAGGTCAGAAGATAAGAGAGAAGATTGTGTACACGCTCACAATATTTGAGTCCAAAGAGTAACCCAACATTCCACTATAATAAATACAAAAAAGATTCACCTGTCTATTATCATAACCAGGAGCATCCAATTTTTTGAAGAAAAAAATGATCAGATTCTCAAGTAAGCCTGCTCCTTTACCAGCTATCTTGCTTAGCGAACAAAGGCACCTGAAAGCACAATATAATGTCATCCTTCAATAACATTCCGATATTTGGGCAACGTAAATTCTCTTATGTATTAATATTAATTAACAATGGGGGTAAGCACAGGGCAGAATCACAATTCAATGACCAGGTCAATTTGCCAAATGACAACAAGACAATTTGACCATGTTCTTTTTTCTTTCGTAATTTGTAATTTTTATGAGTATAAATTATATCCCTCAACCCCCACCACCACTTCATAGTTTTGGCATCGGGGAGAGATTTGAAGATGGTATTAGAGCAACCCAAGTTCAAATCTTAGTAGGCACAACCTAAAGAGGACCTAAAGTAAAATAGTCCAGGTTTCAGTTCATAAAATGGCAGCAATAGGATATATTTATCTACACATAAATAATAGGAAATTTAAATCTAAATGAAACATGTTATTTCATATAGCTATCCAACTAATCAACATAATTTCCTTTATGTTGGCATGCCATTAATAAATCAGGTGCAATCCCTACCCTCACCCCCCAATCCCAACGAAATGTGATCTAACAATGCTTACTGATTAATTATGCATTTAAGAATCACCAACAGTGTCACGCCACGAAACCGCAGCGGAAAATAGATACCGGGCACGCGACAGTAGCTGTTGTGTATCCGTATCTATCTTCCGCTGCAGTTTCCAGGCGTGACAAAAGGTGAGTACTCAAGGAAAAAAAAGTAGAGAATTAAAAAAATCAATTAATGCAGTGAAACTTGCAAGTTTTGAAACTCACAACTTGGTTCTAAAGATATGGAGTTTCAACTTGGATTATCTAACAAATAGGATTATGAGCATTTGTTTTGCTTAAAGTAATTTGCTTGGTTTCTTGAAAAGATGACATTTCTATTATCATAATTCATACATGTCTTGACATATATGTTTACATCTCTTTCTATATTGATGCACACAAATAATACATCCATAAAGATGAACAAGATCCTAGCAAGCTTCCAAGTTTACTATGACCTATATACCTATTGATGTAGGACAACATGAACACCAAATCAAGATTTGGTTGAAGACTCTTCATCCGATGAAAAGACTAGTTAGGATAGATAAGTTTGATAGGAATTATCAATTAGGTTTAAATTTTAAAGTAGAGTTTTATTTGCATTTTAATTCTAGCAAGATAGGATTAGTTGATTCAAATTGTAGAACGATTAGATCTTTATTTGTATTTTGAATTTTATTAGAGATAGGATTTTAAACCCTATATAAAGTGTTCTAGAATTTATTTTCATTCAGAGAGTTTATGATGAATAAAATTAGAGTTGAAAAGTTTGTGGAGTGATACATCGCGGTTGTAAAGCCATTGTGTTTTTTTATTACGTGTCCAAGTGTCAAATCGATCTTTTTATTGTTTTTAGAGGTTATATGCTGTCAGCAAATCTAGTCTAAGTTTCTAACCCAAATTATCTTTATCGTTCTTATCTTTGTATCTTTGTTCTATTTTATTTTTTATTTTTTATCTATCTTTCTTTTCTTTTATTGGTTCTTAGTTTATTTTGTTTATCAAGTGGAGACTACAGAATAGTTTTACAAATATTGTTGAAGACCTTGGAGATTGCATAATCAATATCAACACAAGTTCCATAGTTTAACATCTTATCCTTCTTTAAAAGCCCAGGTCAAATTTTCTCCAAAAAGTGGAGAATTGCTGTAGAACAATATGAAGACCAAATCAAGGGTTGAAACCTCCTCATTCGATGAAAAGACTAGTTAGCATAGATAAGTTTGTTAGGATATTATCGATTAGGCTTAAATTTTAAGGTATAGTTTTATTTGCATTTCAATTCTAGCAAGGTAGGATTAGTTGGAATTCAAATTGTAGTAGGATTAAAAGTTTATTTGTATTTTGAATTTTAGTGGAGATAGGATTTTAAATGCTATACAAAGGTTGTAGCATTTATTTGTGCTCAGAGAGTTTATGATGAATAAAATTAGAGTTGAAAAGTTTGTTGAGTGATACATCGCAAGTGTGAAACCATCATGTTTTTTATTAGGCATGCATGTGTCAAACCGACCTTTTTGTCGTTTTTAGAGGTTAGATGCTGCCAGCGAATCCGGGTTAATCCAAATTATTTTTATACTTCTTTTATCTTTGTTCTATTTTATCTTTGATCTATTTTCTTTCTTTCTTTTCATTTATTGGTTCTTAGTTTATTTTGTTTCACAAATAAAAAATAAATTAAAATAAACCCAAGCTTTGCCTAAAACCCCACTGTACCTGCTACTAAATCTCATACTTTAACAAACTCTGTATTTCATTGACATCATTGTTAACATTAGCAACATAAATCAACCAAACTCCTAACTTCTGTCTATGATTTAGCTACTACCTTTATGAAATATTTGATGACATCACCTTCCCCTATTTTCCACTAACCTCTACTTTGATTTATTGCTTTTCACCCCTCATGTTTCAAGTACTGTTCATCTTCTAGTTTAGTTTCAAACTTCAAAACCCATCAAAATTACGACGTTTGCCGCTTCTCCATTGATCAAGTTTCGATCAAATTTCATTCCGCATCATCTATCAAATTAAGACTATACTGTTTGTATTTCATATCGCCAAAGTAGTGCATGACATACCCATACCACAAACCAAAGCATACTGCAAAGATGGAACACTGGTTTAATTTGTTCTTAGGGTCTCTTTTTTTTGTGGATAATTCTATAAGCAATGAAACACTACATCATAAGTTATGTTAAAACTTGATATCTAACTATTAATTTTGCTTCTTAGATTGAAAATATTAAAGGATAAAACAAGCTCACACATAGTTAGTATAGTCCAAACTAATATTAGACACCATTTTTTTCTCCATGTATCTCCCATGTAAGTTTAAGATACATTTAGAACATTGTCAATGCCAATTAAGTTTAGGATAAATTCGAAACATTGTCAATAGCAATTTTATAATAAATAAGCTTAAATATGGATAGATACTATCTTTTATGTATATCTAGTATAATATTACTACTGAAAATTATACATATTTTGCACAGATAAACAAGAATATCTTTGTTACATAACTAAAGAAAGTAGAGAGATAAACTTCTAAAGTGACACATAAAAAGAAAAATTAATAATGTTGAAGGAATTCTAAATAAATAATGACAGTAAAGCTTTCTTGTACTGAGAGAAACATTGGAGTCGATACTTGAGTATACCACTATGTATAAATGGTAGGCAAAGATTTTTTTTCTTAAAAAGAAATGATTAACAAAAAAAGAAAGAGTGTTTCTGAAAAGAGCAAACATGCATGACACCAATAGCTCCAACACACCAGAGGGTTAGTTATATGTAGTATGTACTAAAACCCTAAAACCCAGAAATAAAATATACGCTTGCCTGATGATTCATTACTCATTGATGGATGAATCTCCTCTTAAACAAGAAAGTAACTAGGCATGGGAACCCCCTCCTTTCTCCTCTCTCCCTCATCTTCTCCTTGTCTCTAACTTCTATCTTCCTCCTACCATTCTACCCTCTCTATCATGTTCTTCCCCTCACACCTATTCTTATTTCCAACTATCTTCCTAGTAATATATGAAAATTGAATAAGAACTTCTTCGCAGCTCAAAATCTCTTTAGTAGAGATTGTCGCGATCATATGTGCGACTCCAACTATAAACTTCAACTCAGATTCTAGAGACAATTTGATTTTTTAAAAATTTGACAATCAGCTTAATACTCATTATCAACCTCCTTGAATTCAGAAGACTTTTCACAATAGGTTATAAACAACAGGGGCCTGCCCTTCCTTTAAAAGGGCCTTAAAAATAGCATGATAGCTACCCGCATACCTAGGTCATCGATTTGTGCCAATTGTGCAACTCAATTCCATAGACCAATTTATACCCCAAGTTCATAGTCCCTTCACAACTTAGGTCTCATATGCCCTCTATTATTTTTGACATCAACAATGGCACCAATGTTACAAAAGGCGCTAGGTGGCCTAGGCGTCAAACCCAATGCCTAGAGCCTAGCATTTTCCTTCTTTTTTATTTTTTAATCACATTCAATATTATTGAAAGCATTCGGCACCACTAGGTGCCAAATTGGCGCCTAGATGCATAGGCGCTAGACCTAGGAGGATTTTTTTTCATTTAAGTGGCGGATCAGAAAAGTTCAGAGAAGGTTAGATACATGAAGGCGGCAACATAAGAAATCACGACTAAGACCTAGCGGTGCAGTCCGCATAAGCGGTCTCCCCTCTCCTAGGCATTCTCAAGATCTAGGCGGGTGGACCCTAGGTGGGCAAGGGAGGAGCTTTTCAAAACATTGAATGGCGCACTTCGTTTTGGAGTAACTATTGTTGAGAATGGAGTTGGAACTGTGTTGATTGGGCTTGGTATCATGCTGATGTTTCACGTATGGATTAGAAAGCAAGGTGCAAGAAAGTGTTTCAAAACAAAGAACCACTAGCTCATTCAGTTACTATTAGCAGGACTAGAGCAGTAAAGGTATTCTGGAAGTACCAAGAAGAATCCTCGCCCAACCCTTTGCTGCTTGGCAACTATGACTGTAAGGAATTTTTAACTTCTCGTATAAGAGCCAATTTCCATATAGTTTCATATATGACAATTTTGGATGGACCCACTAAGAGAAGATAGTATTATCTGAAGCATCATCTTTCAGCTAGATAACGTCGACACTTTCAGCATGAAGTTATATCATGTGTCAGACACGTGAACACATTTCAAACACACATCACATATACATATTAGAAAAATACTTCATTTTGTGTACTTTTTATAATTTGTTATGTTGATACTTTGCATCATCCTCGTGCCACTTTAACAACAAGAACCATTACATTGTAATGACTTCAGTTTGGTTTATACGATTTTAATGACTTCAGTTCGGTATTTTGGATCAAGCTTACTGGTTCTTCTCCTCCTTGAGAACTTCTGCAGTGGTTAATGAGTGCATAAGCCTTTTTTTCTTATAACAGAAACACTTTCCTTCAACACTCCCTTTGGAAACTCAATGTCCTTATTCTCAATAGGCAATACTACTTCCAGTTGTTGCATGTTTAGACATTGGGATCTTGATGACATCCTTTCCATTAGGAAGGTCATCAGGGTTATACCCCTAGTATTTGCTTCTAATAATAAAATGAGAGAAAGCTAGCTACTATTTGCTTCAATGACTGATTGTCAAGAATTGAAAACTTCTACACCTATGAAATGATTCATAATTAGAACTCAGTCCAAGATCAAGAAAGATCTTTAAATGTTGAGAATAACTGATGCACAAGATTCAATCAAGATATATTAAACTAAGGTTTCTTTAGAGTAAATTTCACTGAACTACCATGAACTATAAACTATAAGAGGCTACACACAAAACTACCATAAACTGAGAAATACATTAAAACTTTCAAATTTGCAGAAAAAGACCAAAAACTATCTGCTATTTTAAGGTAATACCTGAAAGATCATAGTAGTTATACACACTAATGTGAAGTTCATGCTAGTTTAGTGACTTTATGGGATGGTAGTTTTGTAACATACGAAAAAATTATGGTATTTAACTCAGGCAGTTCTTTGAAAGTTTGTAGTAATTTTCTTCCCAGATAGGTGTTTTCCGGCCTGAAAAGTCACCCAAAAATGAGAAATTTCTTTTATGCTGGGGCATTAGAACAAAACAAAACCATTGGCAACTACAAGTCGAAAATTTTAAACCCATAATGCATGATATCTGGTATCTTGCCGCCTAGCGACAACTATCATCCAGGTTTCTTGCTTACACTTCTTTTCTACAACAAACCTGTAAACACAAATTATATTCTCTCTTCAAAAAAAAACTTTTATTGCCTCTCTTTCAGTAAAGAGATATTTATTTAAAAAACCATAATCTTTTATACCCTACTGAAATGTTTAGACACTTAGTACATTCCTTAAAGATCATGCTTGTATCTCGAGTGCTAACAACTACGGCTCCAAAAATGTGATATTGTCTTGATGCTAGTTAAAACGTACAATCCAATAAAGAATTAAAGAAAAGTTATTTCACCCATTAAAATCTTTCCTCATATACATGCTTAAAACTCCACATTTATGTTTCAATTATTAGATGAAGACAAATATTTTCAAGCAAGAATTAGACATTAGAAAGGTATATAAATCTAATACCCTCCAAGCTTGAGTATGCTGCCTCAATAGTGAGATGTAGTGAAAATGTTCAAAGAAAAAACACACCAAGGTAGTTTACAAAATTAATGGATTATAAGGATCAAGTTACCTGATGCAAGCATGAACAACAGTCAAGAAAGAATGCCGCATGATCATGTTTTTCAAGTCCTGCTGAAGTTCCTCAATAACACTTGGTGGCGGCTTCCGAAGTAATGGAAGAACAGCATCAATTACAAATATTATACTTTCAAGCAATTGTGCAATTGACTTGTTATTCACCTATACATGAAATCAAGAGTCAACTAACACTCAAGCAACATTAATATAGAAAACAACTATTAAACATTCTCCTTCATACAGGACCTGGGATAGCAGAAACTAGTCAATCACATTACTCACAATTTATATTAACCATTAACAAACTTTATGCTGTCCAAATCTAAGGATGCGATTAGTTGTCATACAAATAATCAACTTCCAAAGACAACTATGTTATACTTGCAAAACTGTGTATATATACAATTATAAAAATGGAGTCCAGTTAACCACAAAATGCTTCATGACATGGATACAATTAAAATAAATTGCACAGGGATACCTCTGAAAATACAATATTTTCTTGCCAACAAACTCAAAATGGAAGTCAGAATCTCTTTCATGCTGTTCAGTTTGAAGTATGCCTTTGCATAAAAAAAGTAGAAATGAATCAAGATAGGAATCTAATAAAATTAGACATTAAATCTCAATCACCACATAAAGATCTCAAAAGAAAGGGATGAATGCACAGTAAGGTAAACCAACTTGAAAAGACAAGTTAGGATATGCTTCAAGTGCGAGAGAAAGAGGAAGGAAAAAGCAGAAATATCATCTGCATAAGATGAGTTGGAAAAGTATCTTTAAATGAGACAAAAGAAATAAGAGTATTGGATAGAGAATAAACAATTCAAAGCTCTTGAAAAAAAAAATCAAGCAAATGATAACTCTAAAACATGGTTATCCAGTAATGTGATTAATCCAAGATCTCAGGAATTTAAACCATTGAAAGAACAATTACCTGGTGCTTGAGGTATGGCTGAAGAGTCACCACAAATTTGGATGGATCAGTTGCTGGTACACAGAGCATTGGATCCACAAGACAAAATGCATGTAATGCAAGCACATATGGGAGTGCCCGAACCTCCTCTTCATCACTATTTCTCTCCTCTACCTGACGTAACAAGATGATAAATATAATAACTTGTGTAAATGTACACAAGGAATAACATTACTTTGTGAAAAAACTCTTACCTGTAATATTCTTTCAAGTAACTGTCTGCATATCAATTCACATCGTTTACGTACTGATGCCAGAGATACAGCATTAATCCCAGTAGCTTTAGCAGATTGAGGAAGAAAATCAAGTGTTAAATTCCTCTTTATTATAGTGACAAAAAGATGATGATTAGGCATCCTCCTCAACATATCTACAATCTGTTCAGTTTTTGTTGCAACCTCCATAGGCACAGAACTACCATCACCAATAAACTGTGTCTGGCTCCCAGAAGGTTCTTCAAACCAGAACTCATAAAATGTTTTGCATACTAGGTCCTGCCAATAGTCAGTGATACATGTAGAAAACTTGAGCAAAATTTCAAGCACAATATTGAAAGCATCCGGTAAAACAATGCAAGAACCAACAGGATGCATGATATATTGATATTCCTACGGAAAAATGATAATTGTACTTCTAAGTCATGTACCTGCTCTGAGTTCCTAAAAACCACATATGCAGGACAGATGCATCAAATTAAGGTTCTAAGTGCCATTTATAGTACATAATCAGCTATAACAGTTCGTTTGTACAGATAATTGCATGAAAATTGAAGAATAAATCATGTAATAATAATAGTGGCAGACACCACATGGGCCAAGTGGAGACATGTCCAGATGCACGCTAAAAATATAGGACAGAACAAGCTTTTATTGAGCCGTAAAGTTTATAAGCACTGTGTCAATCTTCACATAATGAGTAAAATGGCAGTAACAGAAACAATAGTCAACCCTAAATTGGTCTAGGAACAGGATTTAGCACAAACCCAAATGAGGATTTAATAATATTGGACCAAATCATTTAACTCTGTTAATCTGGCCAACATTTAACTCTGTTAATCTGGCCATGTCGGAACATATACAGTTATGTTCTTTTTTTATAAAACCAGTAATTGAAACAAGGTTTATGTGGCCATAAAGGCCACGAAAAGTATCCAGGTGACAACTGTATACAATAGGGGTTATGCGCTTTCATTATTCGGATAAGCCACATAATAGCTTCTATATGGTCTATGCACTTTCAGATTAATATACTAAAACAATTGTGTTTCCTTTTCCAATTGCTAAACCAACCCATTATCCAATTTGATCCAAGGTTATAGAAAGCGCTAGCCAGCCTAGGCGTTGGACCGGACGCCTAGAGCCTAGGCGCCTAAGCGGCGGAAGCCTAGGCGGGGCCTAGGCATTTTCCTTTTTTTAATTTTTAATTACAATTTATGATAGTCAATGCCAATATTATGGAAAGCTTAGGCACTGGACTGCCACCTAGGTAGATTTGTTAAGTGGTGGAGGAGGTTTTGCTGAACGTCGGGAGAGGTAGAGAACATGTTCATAGTTGGAGGACGTGCAGTCTACACTGAAGAAAATCACAATCAATGCCTAAAAGGTGCAGTCCATGTAGGCAAATCACCTAGACACTACCAAAACCTAGGTGGGCAACCTATGTACCGCCTAGATGCTAGGCATTAGGTACGCGGCCAAGGTACAACCTAGGCCTAGGCGTACGCCTATGCGGGCTACGCGGAGGCTTTTTAAAACATTGATTTGATCCAACTCAATTAACCATCAAAACAATTAAACAAATTGTAAATGATCCCTATTTCGATTCCCTTCTTTTCCATCAAGCAACAGTCATGGGTAACTCGTATTCTTTTTCATCTGGTTTAAATTGAAAGTTTCGTCTTATTCTCACTATTGCGTGAGAACGATTTCATGGTCTCTCCAGTCTTCTAGCTAGTGAGCAAATTGGAGCTACTACTTGTGATAACTAATTGCAACATAAGAAAGAAGAAAATCCATAATGTTTAATCAAGTATATTTCATGCAATCTAAGAGTGTAACCCAATAACTCAGTAACAAACCTATGATGACTGGATATGTCTGTGAGGTGTTTAAATTCTGCCAAAATAGCATCCAGTCTTAGGACAACGATACACTCTTCTTTTATTTATTTCAATCATTACACTCTTTTTTTATTTATTTCAATGATAAATTGGTCTCCAGTGTCGATCTTTATACACTGATGTAGCTCTGACAAGAACCTTTCAAGTACTAAAATCAGCATGGCTTCAATAGAGTAAGGGCTGTCTACCACAAATATGACTCACTTATAGTGATCATGATATTTAGGATATTATGACTAGGTTCTTTCATACAGTTATGTGTTTCCCACATTAATGTCATTCCATCTGTCAATTACCAGACATCAGAGTTTTGGCACCATCAGCATAATGGTTGACGCCAGACTGGCAACCTGTCCAAACATCATGGTATTTTTTAACCATAATAAATTGCAAGGAGCGAATGTCTTCTGTCAGAACAATGTCACTTTCCATACTGCATGTAATTACTTAATTTAATTGTTTAATATTCTAAGTTTCTAACATAAACAACATGTTAAGAATTTGTGTATGTAGACACTTTCATAAAGTTTAGCTTGAATTTGTCACCTCTGCTTAACCCTGAACCTGTCTCTCAGGTCAATACTAGTTCCCCATCTTCATCACCTTTATAAGTAAAATAATATCACAAACATCTTCCATGCAGCTAGTACTTGTTCAGCCTAATAATAGTAATCTAGATCCGGAAGATAACAGATGCATTTAGTCTCAGATAAGCAGAGAGATAAGTATAACACATGGAGAGTAGTAGGATTTCTAACACATATGGAAACAAACAATACGGCCTCTAACAGGAAGACAAACAATAACATAAAAACAGACAGCAAGATCTCAGGCATGAAGACAGACAGTAGCATCTCGGAAAAAGAGAGACAATAGGGTTGCTAACATGTAGATAGAAAACAGGATATTAATCATGGAGATGGAAAACTAAAAAGAACTGGTCAAATTATATGCAGGACCTTCACAAAATCATTTTTTTATGTTTGTTTATCTTTCTTTGTTTCGTTTACTTATTTTCGTTTTCTTTTTTTGCTTTCTCTTTTGATTTATCCATTGTTTTTTATTTTTTGGCAAGATGCCAAAAGATGACTGTGGGGTCAATGATATTCGGACCGATGAATGATAACTGAGAAGAGGGAAATGAGAGGTGCTAAGTTGGTAACCGCATTGTATTCACTCAGGACGATGTCGGCCCACTGGAAGAAGGCATGTATGAGTCAATATAGGCAACAGAGGAGGTTGACATCAAGGCACCACCGGTTGCAGACAACAGTGAATCTTTATCAAGGCAGAAGCGGTTGCAAAGGCCTCACATTGAGAATTGACAAAGAAATGTCGTTGCTTCTGCTGCTTGATAATTGTATCTTTCCAAGTAATTATAACAGGAAGCTTTGAGGTATTGATGTTGGAGGTCTCATAAAAAACCATTTAAGTCCCAATATAAGAACCTGTGGTTCAGTTTCAAATGGGTGCAACAGCTGGTCATTCCAATCTAAAAGAAACTCAAAGAGCTGAAAGATCATATCTCAATTTATTCTGCCGACTTCTTAATCTTTTCATATTTATTGCTTTCTGATCATCTAATTTGACAGCTGCAAATTTAACCTTCCCATGAAGGTAAGCCTCTTTAAAATTTTATGCTTGGAGCTTTTAGATTTCTCTTTTCATCCAGAAGTGGACCTAATGTCATTCACAACGAAACAGTGGCGGAGCCAGAAACTTCAGGGTCCAGAAGAATTTATAAACACGATAATATTTTCTTTTCCACAATTAACTGTTATCTAAACATCACTTCATAAACTAGACTTTCAAAATCAAATTTCAGATTATAATATAGTGTTTATCAAACACCCAAAAATAATAGAACTCCAAACAATTACCAATCTTTCATTAAGTCATAAGATCCTAAGCTAAGACAACAAAGGAAAAAAAAAAAGTACCCATAACATCACCCAGAAGTCCCGATAAAGATTATTTGAATCAAAATTATTCACATCAAAATATTTGTATGCATCCCGTCTCAAAATTATCCACATTAAAATTATCCGCATTCAAGGGTTTCTCTCCACAATTTTTCAGGGAAACATTCCATAAGGTGTAAGGGTTTGTGTGCACTCACAATTGAAGGAGTAGAACTTGCTCGAAGATATGCTTAAAAAATTTGGAGTAAAGAGGACAGAGGGAAAAATTCGTTTATGTACATCATGTGCACTCGCAATTGAAGGAGTAGAACTTGCTCAGAGATATGCTTAAAAAATTTGGAGTTAAGAGGACAGAGGGAAAATTTGAAAATTTTGTTTACGTACATTGCAGGCTTGCAAAAATAAGAATATATAGAAAGAACTTCCCCCGTTGGTGGAGTAAAAATTTCCAGTAAATTATAGATCATGACAATAAAACAGCATAAAATCTGCAATTAAAGGTAATAGTGTACTAGGGAAATAAGGGAAAGAATTAAGGTAGCGGCTAATTATATAATAAGAAAAAGATTGATTCACAATTAACGGAGCACAAAATCAGTCAAAGGAAGTTACTAATGAGAGAATAATGGATGAGAAATATGGGTGAAGCACTACCGGTGAGAGATGTATGGATCAGAAGCACAATACTCCTATACATAATTCATTTTTTGCATTTTGCCCCAGTCAAAATTTCGCAATGCATCCAATAGAGAGAACCACAAAGTGTTTGAGGAGCTAGGGTTAGGGCTTTGGGCAAATGTTCCTTTCCCATGCCAGCTTTGGTTGGTTTTACTTTTTCATCTCTTTTTAGGCCAGGTCCTAAGTTTTTACATATTTACATTTTTAGGCTACTGCTAAGATCTTACATATTTAAATCTTTTTAGGCTAGGTCCTAGAATTTTATATATAGACCTATTACCCCCTCCCTACCCTTTGGCCCTCATATGGCTCCGCCCCGGCAATGAGACCCATAGAGCACAACAAACAAAGATCTTTCCACTAAAGGAATTTCCTCCAGTTTTAGGTTAGAAACCCTAAGAACAAGCCAGCTACGTTAAAATAGAGGAACCTGGGGAAAATAAAAGGAGTTTTGGTTTATTTTAGAATTTGCACGGAAATATTAACAAAGTGAAGGGAAAGAGAGATTGTGAGGATCACAAAATATGAAGATAGGATGGACTGATCCATGATATCAAAGCCGCCAAGGGGAGGGTGAAAATGATGCTGGGTTACAACCACTCGAGGTTCATGAAAAGAGGGATTTTCTAGGGTTAACAATTTGACACTGATACCATATATTATGATGAGAAAGTGACTTCCCTCATAGAGGGATAATCAACCTTTATTTATAGTAAGATAAATAGATCACATTACAGACATTTTCAATGTGCTGACTAACTCAGATTTGTCAAACTCTCCTGATATAATAACTACTTTAATAGATCCAAATAGTAATCCTTTCCTTCACATGTTAGCCTGCCAACAAATGCTAACACTTGGACCACAACCATATGCTCGAGATTTTGTTAAGTTGTTATATGACAGAAACAAAACAAACAAACCAACAATGTGTTTTTGTTATTATAATGTATCAATTACGGCAATAAGTTAAACAGACAGGGTGCAAAAACATATTGATATCCTATAAAGAAGAAGAGCCCTTAGCCATCTACTTATATCAAAGAGTAATCATTTGACAACACATATTGAAGTTATTCAAATCATGAAAGCGAAGTATTGGACCACAATGAGCAAGTGCATGAAACATCTCCTTTCACATGTTAGGACAGCACACATAAGCCTTTAGCAAGAAAGTGATTCTAGTTATTTCATCATGATATCTAATAAAAACATCTTCAAAACAAAAATTAATCTTAAATAAATTAACATGATATCTACTCACTTGTATGCTTGATTCTTCATCAGTCACGCGAGAAATGATCTCAATGAAAGCAGTCGTCACTTGTGAAAAGCTTGAATTGGAAATGCATAGATCCCGGATGATTTTGATTGCGCGTTTGCGAACACTAACTCCAGTGTCCTTTATTCGTTCAGCAACCTTTTCAAAATACTGCCAAGCACGACAATAACAGGTGAGAATATAGAAAATATTTAGACACAACAACAAGAAAACAGTCATAATTTGACCCACCTTCAATCCAACATCAGGATATGAGGCAATATGCCTGCCAACAAGTTCAAGAGAAGCTTCACGAACAGAAATTGCAGAGTCACAGAACCGTCCTTCAACAGCAGATTGGACTCGAACATCACCCAAGACTTCTGGATCAGCTTCAACTATTAAACTGATCTGAACAAGTTGAGAGGGGGAAGATGGAACCATTAATTGGTAAAAGGTTTAGAAAAAAAACATATGCATCTTATATACATTAAAGCAAGAAAGGTTTCCTCACCGCACGCAAGGCCTTCGCTCGCAATATAGGAGAGTTTTCTTTCATACTCGCCTGAAATTGTTACTTTCATAAGTTCAAGCATAACTATAGACGAGATAAAGAAATAAGAGAAGCCAGTTCGCCATTTACCAGAAGAAGAGAGAGAATTGTATCAAAACCCCTGAAAAATGAACTATGTTGGCTTAGAGCTAAGCATATCTTTTTTGCCCAACTTCTTGACAATACCAAATTATTTCCAGAGTCACGCAAAATTGCTTTTGCTTTTAGTCTAGCAAGGTAATATATAACCTTCTCATTTGATTGAGGATCATCCTTGAACCATAGACAGAGATAAAACCTGCATATATTTAGCCTTACTAAATCTCTGAATACTGAAAATTCAAAATGATATTCGTTTCGATAACTAACCAGCAAGTGAAAAGATTTGAATCATCCTGTGGGCCAGTTTCATTAAGGTAAGTGAGAAGTATCTGTTGAACGATTTCTAGTCGGTTAGCTGAGTCACTTGTGTCAGAACTGTCACTTGAATGGGCAACTTTTTTATCATTATGTTTGCTCTGCAACTTGCAATATGATTGTAAAACTTTCAGCTGTTTTTCGCAAGAACAGAGATGACACAACCAATCACGAAGCAAACTTTCATGTCCAGCCACTCCCATACAATCTGCGTGGAAGCATCTCTGACAAATATTGCAGACAATGTTCACACCCCTTCCCTTAAGACAAACGGAACAAGCATCTTTAGCATCATTCAGGCTGTCACTCTTTCCATCACCTATTTCCTGCAGAATCCAAAACTTGTCCTTACTGCAAATTACAGCGTCACGTTTCAATCTAGCAGCAATTGTTCCCAGCAGGTCAATAGCCATGCAGCGAGCTGCTGTGTCTTTTGACTTTAACCCTGCATTTTGGAGCAGCAACACAGAAAGGACCTGCATATGTCTAGCCATTAACAAAAATATAGGTCAATCATTGCATATGCTAAGGGAAAGATCATCACCTCAAGAATAAGAGCAGAAGCAGGATATTCCGGTAAATTCAAAGTTGTTAGAAGATCCATCATAAGGTTTTCTAGAATTATTTTACATTCTGAAACGTCAAGGGATTTAGCATTAGTAAATCGCTGAAGAACGCTGGTCCAGAAAAGACAGCAAGCATCTTTAGCAGCTTCATTAGACTTTGTCAGATAACTTGCATCGACCGCCGCATCTAACATGGAATTCCAGGTTAATGACGACTTCATGACTTCAGGAACATTGACACTGAACTGAACCAGCTGAATTAACAAGGCTGTGACCATTTGAATCTGCTTATGTTCCTCATCTGGCAGATGATAAGCTCTAACAGCACGCTTTGAAAATTGCAACTTCCGCAGAAGCTGAACTGTTTCATCAATCAGAAAGCTCCTATGTTGTGGGTATGAAGCAAATACCTGTAACATGTAAGTGCAAAGTAAATAATTGGACATAAAAGTCATTCAAATTCCATTATGTCAATATTGCATAAATAAAGTATTAAACATGCTGCTGGAGTTGAGCAATATTACCCCACAGATCAAATTGATTGACTTGAGATGTAAAAGCTGTATATTATCCACCAAGAAAGTTGAAAAGCTTGTTTTCACTAATTGTAGGATACAGCTATCTGATAAGCGTTCCACTGAGAGAAGATCCTTCAGAAACCCTAGAACTGAGCAGAGTTTCTGAACCACAGAATGAACAGCAGAAGAAACCCTGAGGTGACAAAGAAATGCACAATATCAAAAGATGCCTTTAAAATTTGCGAGCTATTACAACCGTAGCAACGAAAGCATATACATTATTATCATGCAAAAATGTGAAAGTTAACACACTTGTTCCAAGCAGGCTTCTTTGTGTTAACACTCCGGATATTGCGCCTTTTTCTGGCCATGGAACTGTTAATGACGTCAGCATCATCATCATCTTCTTCTTCACCTAAACAAAAACAAATCCAACTTAACTACAAACCTATAATGTGAATACATAATTTTATCTAGTAAATATGAAAATAGTGCAAAATACATGGTCATGAAAAATAATCGTAATGCCCAGTGAGTCTTCACATTATATAGTAAGAGAACTCTATACATGATTTGCATGAGCATTAAAAAGGGAATTAGTATTATGTGCCGCCATTTCGCATGCGATTTTCATGCCAAAGACACAAAATTCGGGAAATTGACATCATAATAGAAACATATGTACAACAGTAACACAGCACCTTCTTGGTGGGAGGTCTCATGATTCAAGTAACACCCACAAATAACAAAACAGCGTGTCTATTCTGAAACCAAATAGAGACTCCTCCCCTTTCCTTAAAGCTAATCAATCATAACAGACAGTAAATAGTCTAGACAACAAATTTTTGTGTCATGGGAATCTTACCATCAAAGCCATTTTCACTCGGTTTATGAGTTCTGGATAATGGATTAAATGCAGCCATGCATTCCATAATCTGATGTCTTGCAAAATCAAGAAGTCGTTCAATAGTCTGATATAGAAAATCGTGAACTAAAGTTAGCAAGTGATAAGAAACACATAAAAAGAATGAAAGATATTAGAAATATGAAAAAAATCTAAACGTGTAAATAAGTTACAACGAAAATACATACTTCTTCTTTATAAATCTGCTTTGGCATATCTTGGTGTGTCATAACTGCTAGGGCTGCATAAGCTGACTCCAGTGCACATAAAACAATTGGCGCAGCATCTAAATCGAGCTGCAACGTGCACAAAGTTTAACAATTCGAGAAACATGTATTCCAGAAAGGATATTTCCAACTGAGTTGGAGTCAAAGTGGATAGAAAAGCATTCATACATCAGAAGTATCATACAAACATATTAGGAGGCCATTTAGCAAAGGATTAAGTTCCGTATTAAGACAGACCCCTCCATGATCTGTATGTGTGCATGTATGTCCACATATACAGCCAGATTGATGGAGAAAAAGCAGGCAGTACATACAGAAAGGTCATTATTCACTAAGAAAAAAGATAAAAGTTTACTTCCACCTACCTAACTATTGCCAACCACCCAAATGGCAGAAGTGTGTTGGTCTACATGTCATATGCATCTGATATGAGAAGTGCACATTTCAATTGCCTCTAACCCATGCATTAAATATCATCTCTAGTTGTTTGATAGATAAAAGAGGCTCATTTTGCACACGTCAAATAATCGATGAAGATCCTTACAATACAATTTTGTATCCATATACATCATATGACATGTAGATCAAGCCTAGAGCTGTCATTATGTATGGTATGAGTCATAGACTCCACCACAACGTCAGAAGGGCAGGAAAAACTTGATTGCTACTAGGGACAAATAAAGCTTTCAAAATAAACAGAAGCCAGTGGGCGAGAACGACAGGTATCCTAGCATGGTAAAAGTATTCCTATCCATAAAACAGTTCCTGAACACACTGATAAACCATCAAAATGTATGATGGACACTGTTAACATGATTACATGATTAAGCATAAAAACTAATGTGATCTACAATAGTTATACAGCGGTACAGTGGTCAGATTTCTTTCTTGTATTTGAGAAAGTTCTTACCAAGAAGAGGTTTTCAACATACTGTTCGAGCAGCAAGATCATGGTGAACAGTGGGGACAATCCGCAATATCCATTACTATTTCTCCACCCTCAATATACAAAAATGATTCCCCATAAGAAAAAAATAAGGGTAATTTGAGAATTCATTACGCATTGATCAATTGGTTTCACTTTTTAATGGTATTGAAAAAATATTCATTTTAAAAACAGTTGATGAGCAGATGAAAAGTTTTCATCCACATAATTTAGGGCATGGGACTGGACCACAATGGCTGACCCACTTTATCAATTATTCTCATTCCATCCTTCTTCTCTGCATCTGTACGTATGCCTCTACATCAAATAAGTTTTAGGGTTGGGGTTGGGTTGGGATTAGGGATAGGGCTGGGTTGGGTTAGGGATAGCATAAAAACAAACAATAAAAGCACACAATGTTCTGATTGAGCAAAGGCTAAATAATGTACAAGACAAAAAAAAAATGGAGTACGTCAGTAACTTCTAGCTCAACGAGAGACTATATGCCAACTAACTAAAATCACAAACAAATCATATTCTATCTGATATCAAAGATAAACCTGAAAGAAACCTTTCCTCAGAAAAAGGGATCAAATTGTTGTTTAGTTTCATGCCTATATTGCAAGATTGACAAAATTAGGTCTATACTGAAGGAACTTTTTAAAGTTTTTCAAAAGCATTAAAACTTTATGTAATGCTTCTCAAGACATGTAGACCTTGAACGGTTGCAACCAAAAAATATGAAATGACTTTGATCCACTAATTAGAGGCAGTAAAGTACCAACTCTATGTCATAGGTCTTAATTTCCACAGCATGTGATGGTAAATATGAATATGTACTGGAAATAGGCTTCATACAAATAGAAAAGAACACTTGAAGTGAAAGTAAAGGCATTTTACAACATGAAGAAAATATTAAATAAACTTACATCTTCATTCTCATTAATGGACAAACCTTGTCCACACTGGATCTGATGATCTAGAGCATCTATAAGCCGCACAAGCGTATCAACAGGAATCAACTGTAAAATCTTCTTTGTGCGAGCAGACATTATTTCGTTTATAAGCAGTTTAATATCATTCAAAGGCATTGATGACCCATCTTCTCCTTCCAGATTATCAGGCATTTCTGCTTTCCCACAAAATTCTTCCACACCATCACAGAAGTTTGCAATACTGACTGAGAACAAAAAACCACATATATTCAAAACAAATCAAAATGAAGGAAAGAATAATAGAAAAAATTATTTACGCCCCACCTTGCTGGTCAGGGGCATCTGCCCCTGTTGGTACAGAATCATTTTCTTTCTTCTTTAGTTTCAGTTTTCTTGAACTAGAAGTTGTTGGATCCTGTAAAATCCACCATGTGTACATTGTATAACAGAATGAAGCGAACCAAATGTCCAAGAGGATATATCAGTAAACTCACATGAATTATATTCTGATCTGGATGGGGAAGAACTGTTTCACTGCACTCTCTTTGTGTTTGAACTATAATTGGCACTTTTTGTTCAAATGGTTTCTTTTCTAATACATGATTATGTAAATGACGTTCCTGAAGAGGACCTGAGAAACTTGAACAACAAAGTGGAACATAAGAGTGGGATCAAATAAAATCCAACATCAACAACCTTGGGCATAAGCACCTCAAAGCCTTAAGAGATTAACTTAATAAGCGTAAAACCAAAAACAACATTCAACAGGAACAGCCTAGAATAAATGGGAAGAGTACCACTTAAGACATTTCACATAAAAATTAAGTAGACTATAGAATAAACTCACAAATAAAAGAAGGTTTAGTAATTGACAAATCAATTATTTACCGTACATAAACCTCCATTGTGTTTGTGTCATATCGTGGAGAAAAGCAAGTTTAGCAATAGTCCTTTACACTAAGTTTTTGAAGTAGGCTACGTTTTCCTCCCATCAGCACTATTATGAAACAATGCTATCTGCCAGATATTCCCCCCTCTTAAACACTTAGGCAATCTGCACTAAGGCTTTCAAGATACACATCTCTGTGGAAAAGAAACAACTTATGCACCCCTTCTCAGTTATCTATTCAGAATCTTAATACCAGAGGATGACAACAAGAAGAAACTAAAGCCATCATTCTGTTAAAAGCGTTAAGATACATTGGGCTACATGCCAAAAAAAGAGTGAGCTTTGAGAAACTTGGTTTCACAGCCTAGCTTTAATTTCTGATTACCCCTAATCTATACAAATATTGGATTCTCTATCACTACCACCATCAAGGGAATCACATCAGTTTCCCCCTCCCAAATCCTCCATCGTTAGATCATACTTATAGCTCACCCTGACAGGTCTCTTCAATTTATAACTCTTTAACAGCCCAATATGAGCCTTACTTTCTCTCCTACTCTCATCATACAGCCAACAGTCTTCAGCATTGACCGATTTTGACATACGTTTCATTCAACTATTAACTCTCTGCAAGTTTTTCCTGTCATTTCTTAAATTGGTTATTTATGATATACTATGTGGTACAGGTACTACTATTATAAAGTCGCACCCACGTCAGCCAACAACACTTCCTTGGAAACTCCTCAGATGTGTCATGCACTTACTTAAATGTGTCCTTGATTATATACTACATATTTTAATAAAACTTATACACTTTTAAACAAATGCGCTGCACATTGATCATATACCTCTTGATCCACATGACATGTTTGAGATATCTATTTACCTTCATTTATACACCAAAGATTACATTCTCGTAGAAATATTATCAAATTCACATGTACAAAATTCTGATAAGCTTATATATGTCTAGTCTATCTACTTAAAACACGCTAAGTATTCTTCCTCTTGTGAAGTCATTAAAATGTATGGTAATAAAATGGTTATATATATATATATATATA
>JBAKGM010000139.1:23383219-23396473 GCA_037177215.1 Asparagus racemosus
GAGAATGTTGTGATGGTCTTGTGGGTATACACTAAAAGATAGGATAAGAAACGAGCGCATCCGTACTAAATTAGAGGTTCCTCCTATTAAGGATAAAATGAGAGAGAAAATAGATTAAGATGGTTTGGTCATGTATAATGGAGACCATTTAGTGCACCGGTTAAGAGAAGTGACGAGATGATAGTTGATGGAGTTAGGAGATCTAGAGGTAGACTAAGATGACTTTATTAAAAGTAATTAAGAAGGATATGATTAGAGCTAGCTTAACGGAGGAGATGACCCACAACAGAATGGAATGGAAGCATAGGATTCATGTAGCCGACCCCAAACATTTGGTATACAGGCTTGGTTGTTGTTGTTGTTGTATCTCAGTCTAGGTCACTTCTAAATGCACCAGCTAGGAAAAGTGTTAAGTTATTGTTAATAGGGCAAAGAGGACTAGAGATACACCTAACAAGACTTGGTTGGAAGCAATAATAAAGGATAATGGATATTATAATAGTTATTTGATAGAGGGGATGGCCCATATTAGAAATGAATGGAAGAGTAGGATTAAATGATTCATGTATCTGACTCCAAAAATTTAGAATATAGGCTTCATTATTGTTGTGGCTATGTTGGACAAATTTATTACTCATGCACCATGCATCCCCTGAGTGCCTTCTGTGAGAAGCCAGTTGATGCATGAGCTTGCAAATTTAAAATTAAAATACCATACATATTATCTCTTTGTTTTTTTGGTTTGGGCCTGCATGGACACAATTGTTAATCAGTAGTTCATGGCAAATGTTTTGGTTATCATTTGGTTCGCTGATCATTTATTTTGGCAAGTAGTATGGCCAGGAAATTGACTATGCAATGCTCATACTTTTGATGGCTTTGCTTTTCTTCTGCATGCACTATATTTAGATTTGAGCAGTAAGATAATTTAGGGTTTAGGTTATATTATTCAATTTGTAATCTCCAATTAATCTTATGGTAGACACTATTAATTAGAAGAGTATTCCACCACTATTAATTAGAAGAGTGTTCCACCATAATAAATTTTTTTAAAGCGATTCCAATATTTCATTTAGCCAATATATGTTTTTTATAGGGTAAATTGCACTAAGCCCCCACGAACTTTGCTTTTTATGTCGTTTTTTTGTTCTAATTTATGGGGGTTTTTTGCAAAATTCAGATAGGTCATGGGTTTTTTCTGCAATTCCAAAAAGTTACTGGGGGTTTAGTGTGGTTTTGAAAGTTGTTGATGTCAATCAGTTAATTAGGAGAGAAATAATGGTTTTGGAGGAGTTTGGGGTCCATCTATCTCCTTTGATGGCTGATTATGACCGCAAACAGAGATTCATGTACACAGTAACACCGTTAGAGGATCGAAGTTGGGCTCTCCGATAGGCCCTCCGACGCTCAAGTCATTTACTGATTAAATGGTCAAAAATACTAAATTTAGTTGTTAGAGTATTCTATAGCCAAGATTGCTTGTTCCTTCATGCAGAAGAAAATCATCCATATTTATAGGAATCCGCGGGGGACTTTTTGGTAATTTGATCGGGTCGGTGCGGGCGGTTGATTAGATGGTGCTTTACTCGTGTCGATCACGAAGCAAGCGAGTCATCCTCGCGTTTAATGCGATAGTGACATGGTGGCTGAAGTGTTGGCGTTGTCTGAGGTGTCATTATGACTCCGGCGGAGGAGTCATAATGACCCTGGTCATACATTTAATGTGATGGCGATTGGGCTATGTAGCTAAGCACGGTGAAGCTAATAGGTCGATCCATCGTTCGAGATAGTCCACAGTGAAGTTGAGTGTAAGACATCATTCGTCTCACAATTTCCGACTTCTTAAGCAGATCCCGACCCGAAGGCGCTTTTTTCTTGAGTCCGGGTCGAGAAACTGACCCGAAGACGCCTTTTGTCTCGGATTTGCATCTCTAAAAACAAGTCGGATATGTGCATACCCGGGTCAGGTTCTTAGATTTAGGGGAGGTAGACTAATTAAACATGACACGTGGCCACCTAAAGGGAGTCTATTATCCTCGATAATTTTCAGGGTACAACACTAGCCCCTTTCACTAGGACTCGGGAAGCCGAGTTTGAGAGAAATATAATAATTCTAACTCTTTGTCATTTAGGAGATTCGAGTCGCCTTTCTTGGACGACTGTTGTGATGTGATAGGGTGATTTGTTAGCAGAGATCGTGCGGCAGTTTTGACGGAGTGGCGCTTTGGTTATCGAGCGGATGTTTCGGTCGATGAAGCGTCGCTTTCACTTTTATAGACCATCAGTTGTCTTTTAGGTTACCGAGCTTGCCGTTCAGATCTTGCCACGTGTCATTTGCCAGCTCCTATATATATCTCTTTTTTTCTTGTTTTTTCACTTTACAAAACCTAGACCTATTTGCACTTCGTTGGCGAGAATCTCTCTTCCTCTAAAAGATCCCTCGACCAACCTTTCCGATCATCTTCTTCGAATTGTTACGATGGCGTCTAGTGCTCAGCCTTCTATCTCTTGTAACGAGGCTTGGATCGACCTATTGAGGTTCACATCGACGGTGACCCAACTTCGTCTTGAGCAGATCGCCAAGGATTATGATATACCCAGGGGTACCCGGGGGGGTTTACTCAATTGGCTCCGCCGAGAAATCAGACTGTTTACCATCACAGCAGGGATTATGTATATCTCTCATTTGGATTATGGGCTCCGATTACCTCTTCATCTGATCCTCTAACGGTGTTACTATGTGCAGGAATCTTTGTTTGCAGTCATAATCATCCATCAAAGGAGATAGAGGGACCCTAAACTCCTCCAAAACCATTATTACTCCTAATTAACTGACTGACATCAACAAAAGGTCGTGGGGGTTTACTGCAAAACACTAAAAGTTCATGGGGGTTTAGTGTAATTTACCCTTTTTATAATCAAAATTTTTAGGAAATAATTAAAATATCTTTGTACTTTTTTTTCCTGTTTCACATGCATTTGGCCAAGTACAAATGTCTAGTGTGAATAATTGCAGCGTTGTGTTACTGCATTGGTTTACTGATTTTAGATCCTTTGGGTAAATTTTTTTTGGACATGGCGTACATTTTGATTGGCTTTCTTTCTCTCCAGGATAATTGTATTGTGTAGAAAAATGATAAGTGTACCATAACTTTTCCACTACTGTGGCACTACCACAACCAAAAAAATGGGGGTCCTTGTAAATTGTATTTTAAAAAAAAGGTGATTCATCATGGCCCCACTCTTTTGTTTGTGGTAGTGCCAAAGTATTATATTTATCCTTACTCTTGTGAGTATGTGTGTTACTACTATATTAGTTTTTCTTACATCCTTTGGTTAAATTTTCTTGACATAGCATAGATCTTGATGGGGCTTATTTCGGCACTACATTTCCACACCTTTTTCTGATGACATATCCACACCTTAAACCACAGAAGCCATCACAGCGATATGTCCAAAGAGTATTTGGGTTTAAGATTCACAAATCATGACTCCAGAGACGAGCTCTTCAGATCATGGTGAACCCTGAGGTTCTTCATTCTGCTTTTTTGCTCTGAAGGAAATTATGTGGCAGGTTTGAGGTGTTGGTGGCAGTTCAACGTCTAATCAATGGCTCTCATTATTCATTAAGCCAATGTTTATTTTTGTTTTACTTGTAACTGTACAGCTTTGCTTAGGTTTGTTACTTTGTTGCTGGTGATGGGCTTTGAGATACAGTGTGTTTTAGCTGGTTAGTGTTGCTATTTAATGATGTTTTAGGTAGCGTACACTCCGATATCATTAAACTTCAAGGCGATGATTTCTCAATTTCTTTTTGTTTCTGTGTTTGTTTAGCTATCTCTTGACCCATATTATATGTTGCTTTATATGAAACTTTGCAGTCCGATCTCAGTTATCAGCAATAATTTTGGTTATTTTTTTTTTTATCCCATTGCGTATTCCCTCTCTTTGAGTTTGAAATATTGCACGTGTGTACTTTCCGCATTCTGCACAATTTCTGGAGGTTTTCTCTGATAAGTTGGTTTAAAATTTAACTTAATTGCAGTTATATGCCCTAAATTTTTTTGAAACTTGCATTTCTACACCCTCAAGTTTGCATAACAAAGTGCAAGTTTTAAAGAACTTTTGGATATTTAAACTTAAAAGAGTATATGAGTGCCATAAAAAAAATAAGCGAACGTTTTAAAACTTTAGGGCATGTTAATGCTGCCACAAACAAATGTGGGTATACAAATGCACAGGGGAACTATAGGGTACTTGAGCGCAATTAAGCTGTAAAATTTTGGTGTAGCTATTGATCCACAGCAGATCACTTAGATTTCTTCTATCACACACAGACATCAGACTTGACTCATCCGAGATGTTACGTGGTTGCAGACAAAGAAAATAACAAACTACAATTTATGACCCCGGCGTTGTACAAGCTCAAAATCCACCAAGGGGGTGTTTGTTTCAAAAAAATTTTGGGATCTCAAGTTTATAGATTTGGAAGTTTAGTTTTTAGTTTTTTGGGATTCCATAAATTTATTTGATTCAAATTAAATTTTTTAAAGTTTTAGCATTCCAAATCCATAAACAATAAAAAATCAATATATTTTGTACCTTTTTAGCATTTGCCCATAAGAGTAATAAATGTACTTCTTTCCTCTTTAAGGGGCGGGAAGAAAGGAGATAATCTCCACCATGAACAAATTTGATTAAACAAATATCATGGTTTTATAAACATTTTTCCCTCAAATATAAAATGAATAATAAATCCCCATAGTATTGGCTCTCACAACAATTCCTCACCGCAAACACAATTAAACATGGCAAGCAAACTCCTGACCTGAAAGAGCAAAGAATATACAACCATCCCATCCAGCAATCAATCTCAGTATAGCGAAAAAACCAACACAAACTTTTTCAACAAAATATGAAGTAGAGCATCTAATCCAGGATATGCAAATGTTGCAAAAACAAATATTGTCCTTAACACCTCAATCCAAATATGAAACTGAAAATCGTCAGAAATGGCATTTCGTATCCGCTCGATTACAACCCTGATAAGAAACAAAACTAGCAGAAGATGGAACTATCTGAGCAAAATTTAACTCTCTGTCTGCTCCCTCAGCCTCCTGATGGTGCTTCTAACCGTGACTGCACTAGCAGTGCTGAAAAGTAAAAAACAACAAAAGTTAAAGATGTTATTAAGTAAAAATATATGATAGTTGAAGTTCAAAAATATGAATCAAATAAGGGGTATCTTGGACTAAGCAGTGTTAGGCGAATACGTAAATTAATGTGCTAAAGAAATGTAAAAATGAACGTCAGTACTAGGATACATGTTGCTGTAAGAAAAGCAACAATTTATACTTTTGTGGCAAAATTTTCAGGAAATCTATCTTTCAGAGGGTGGTGAAGTGAATGACAAAAGAATGATTGAAAAAATTTCTACTGGTGAGATAATCTTGAAATAAATTGACAATAAAAAGCCATTAAATCTATTCATGGTTAGAGAACACAATCTTACTTCATTGTGTAGGCACCACCAGCTTTCACTTTGCCACAGTCCTTGCAGCCCCAAATACCAACAGCTTTCCTTTTTACTGCAAACTGCATGATGACGTGCCATCTTTAGCATGAACAGTGAAAACACTTGACATAAGAACATGTTCTTTGATTTACCTTTCCGCAAAACTCACAGAAGTACTTTGCATGTTGGCTGACCTCCATTTTCTTGATCTGCTTCCTTAAACTTGCACCATATCGGGTTCCTGCATTATCACTCTATTTAGAACTCAAAAGAGGTTGTGCGAACCAAGAACAAAATGCTTCTTTTGACTGAATAAAAACAATGAAGTTAAATGATAACTTACCATACTTCCCAACAATTCCTGCCTTCTTCGTACGCTTAGTCTGAGTTCACAATAAAATATATGAAATTAAGAGGCTGAAATTCTTAATAACTCAACAAAACATCACAAAAAAGTACCTTTCCAGTACAGCTAACAGAAGAAATAGAAATCAAAGCAATGAAATTGCACTTAGACATCCTGGTGGATCTAAACTCTTAAAACATCTATTATGTAATTATTTGGCTCTTAAAAGTGCAAAACACAGTAAGTGGAAAAATAAATGGAACTAAGTGGTGAGAAAAAGTTCAAAAGAAAGCAAGAGAAAAAAACACTTCTTATCATGTAAACTAGGATCAAGTTGCTAACAGTTACTATTGCCACTATCGGAGACAGAATAGTCATCAGTTAGCAAGGCCCATGCGAAGGAAAACAACTTCAGATGCGGTGATGGCTAAGACGCAAAACTCAAGGAATAATAGGACTCCAAAGGGTTCTTGAAGAAAGTCATTACATGGTGAACTTTAATAAATTACAAAATTTTGGAAACACTATCACTTTAACATGATGATGACCAGTAATCAAGAATATTTAAAAAAGGAGCTATTCTTATGAAGCTAACGAAGGGAGAGGCATAGACCCCTGGTTTACAAGAACAATTGTAGTCCCAAAAAGTACATCATGATCAAGATATACTACATTTGTAGCTTGAGATAAGGATTCAGAAATGTCTTTCCCAGATAATTCGCTAATAAAAATAAAGAAAAATTTTCATCAAATAAAAGGTTAAAATTTGAAACACCTTGCATGGAAATTTTCAATCGTGTTGAAGGAAGTATATTAATAATGTTACTACAGGGACGAAAATGAGCACAAGAGGATCAACAAAAAGAAACAATATAATTAAGGAATACCATGAGATCTGTTTTAATTCATTGGATGCTGTTATAGACTACAATGGATCGGCTACATGGATGGGACGAATGTAGCATAAGGACTAGATAGATCTCCAACATGACAAGTTTCAAATACTGCTTTGAACTTTGCAGCAGGTAAACTGGAACCAACATGCTTCATATTAATAACAGTGGCAGACAATGTGAAGTTTGCATGTTATTAAGCCACAAACTCCTACCTAAACCCTGCTCCGAGTACTAAAAACCCTGAAATCACTGCTGTTAACTCAGATGCAGGATAAGAAGATGATTTCTCTCTAGTCTCTTTGGGTTCATATAACTTTTCCGAATCGTCATCTCAAGCCATTCCTCTATCAAACCATTTATTAAGAACTATCATATGAAATCTTTAGAAGCATGCATTTGCTTTTCTGCCAGCTTTCAAACGAAGAGGGTAAAATCTACTAAGCAACAATCAAATACCCAAAAGAGAGAGAGATCATTAATTCGTTAATAAAAGCATTAAAAAAATGCATCAAATGGGCCTCTATAACCCCATCATGATCTTTAAATCCACATCTACGATTCCTCGCAGAACCATACGATTTTTGCCACCCAGTTCTAATTATCAAAGACTAGATGGAGAGATTTACAATTAAAAATTAAGGCTTTTATCTCGTTTGTTATTGAATCTCTACACAAGAAAACAAAGAATAGATGAGAGGATTAGATGAATACCATTTTCGCTGAGGTTAAGGGAGAGCGACTGAAACCCTAGATGAAGCAAAGATCTCTCTACCCCCAATGCTCTCCGAAGGCTCCGAAAACCCTAACCCTAGCTTTTATACAGAGGATTTTCAGCTGTTGGGTTATCTAGACCGTTTAAATGCTTAGACAGAATTGGACGGTTTAGATTGTTTACGTTGTTGGAATTTTGAGGCTTGGACAAAACCAGTGCTTCCGGCCAATTAGATCGAACGGATCCTAATCATAATTAGTTGACCGGCCCATATCAAATAGCTCAATATTTATTTATTTGTCGAATAGATTCAATTTTGATGACTGTTTATGAGAAATAACATATTTTTAGTATATTTGATTATGTTAAAGAATCAAATATAATTTGCACATTTACTTTTTAAATACTTATTCAATATACTCTCCTATATAATTTATATTATTACACACATGATGCTATATTTTCTTTATATTCTTATTTACCTTCAGTGGTACTAAACTCTCTAGAGTGGGCATGGATCGGTTCGAACCGCGGGCCGAACCAGCCCAGCCCGCCTCGGGTCAAGACCTGGTCCAATTCAAAGTAGACCGGGCTCAACCAGGCCCGTGATATACCCGGGTTGTGAGCTGCGCTGGATTTTGCTCTAAATCTGTGGAAAAAGAAATAGGTCTGGCCCACGCCCGACCCGACCCGCTTTAGGTGATAGTTATATTTTAATGTAATTTTAGTACAACTCAATTGAAAGTTGTAACCTCCAGATATTTGAGTTGTAATTTTAGTAGTGGTAGATATTTCTAAGCTCTATGCAGCATTTGATGAATATTTGACAGAAAACACTCAATTTATTTTGTATCTTTTGTTCTTTGAGATAATTTCATAACTAATTGTAAATTTGTAGGGTTTAAATCCTTTAGAAAGATAAAATGCAGGTTTCCCTCTTTAAACTATACATATTAATCTAGCAAAAAATTGATTTTTTTAAAAGAATAGGAGCCTACCTGTGAACTAAACCGCTATGGTCGGATCGGACCTGGCTCGGGTGCATGCAGGTCTTGGGCTAGGCTGGGTCCAGCCCTAGACTCAGGAACAAAGTTCTCAGCCTAGCCTGCAAAGGCCCACCTGGGCCCTGGTCTGAACCGGCGTGGACCAAAACCGAGTGGGCTGGATAGGTTAGGCCCGCCCCATGCCCACCCCTAACACCTTTTGACTTAGGGCCAATTTGGTATTTTTTTTAGGATGCTTCTGCTTATTTTTTAGAAGCGATCATTAATGGTGTTTGGTAAACAATTTTTTGCATGCTTTTTGAAATTATTTCTACTTTTATGTAGGTACTTTTAAAAAAACCTCAGGTTGCTTTTAAAAATAGCTTTTACTTTTTTAAGTTTACATATCATATATGACCTTTATCTTTTGGTAATTACTGTTAAGCACAGTTTTACCAAAACACCTAAATAGTTATTGGAAGCAACTTTTGATATATGATTACCAAATGACTATTTTCAGTAGGTTATATGAGTTGTAGTAGCTTGTATAAGTTGCATCTATAAGCTACTTATATAAGCAATTTATTATAAGCTTCAGCAGTGCTAAACCAGCCCTTATTCCTTGACACTCAGTCTCTCCCAATCTATGATGAGCAAAATGTGTTATTAGCAAGTTTTTATATAAATATAATCTAGATTGTTAAGGGCTAGCAAATAAGTTGAGAAGTATTATGTGCAATTGACGGTTGTTAGAATATAAAATATAACCCTTAATTCTTATCATAACTTTAGATTATGATGTAATGGTTAGAGAGATTTTAAATAGTATCAGAGCAACTCATGTTCAAATCCCTTTCGCCACAAATTTAAAATGGATTTTCTAAAACTTGACAATGTTACCTAAGTCTAGGTATCGGGCTATAAAAAGGTCGCTCAACCTGTAGAAGCTTGTTAGAATATTAAAATATAACCCTTAACAACTTCGGAGTTTTGTTCTTATGGTTGGAGGAACGTTTACACCCTGTTTGGATGAGGATGAATGAGGGAGAAGGGAAAGTGAGGAAAAGGCTAACCTTGTTTGGGAGTAGGGGTGATAAACGAACGAATCGAATCAAATACTAATATGTTTGTATTTGTATTTGTTTAATATTATCAAATCCAAACTCGAACACAAATATCCACATCTAGAGTTTTTTCGAATTCAAACTTGAATACTTGATATTTGATAAATATTCATAAATATTTATTGAATTTCAAAGTATATTCATTCCGCTAAAGAATTTAATTTTTAAATAGTATTTAAATTCATAAATGAAAATTATTTCTTTATAGTTATGATGTGGCTAAATTACCAAATTTGTATTTAAAAAAGACCCATTTTACCACTTTAGTATTTAAAATACCTCCGATAATGTTTTGGTATTTAAAGTGGGTTTAAGTTAGCACCTAGGTCTAAATTTTGGTCGGCGTAATGTTTTTCGACGAAACACATCACGTGACCCTTAATGACCGTTACAAAAAGCTAATGTGGCATGGATTAGTGACATGGAATGGATTAACTGCACATGTGTCGCTCACATGACATGAAATAACTAACAAAATGAAATCAAAAGCCCTAAATTTGATAGATTGCCCCATTCTTCATACGTTTCAAAAGTTCTACTGATCGAGCGGTTGTGGAGATTGTTGCTAAACTTGCAGTTGCTTGTAATCTCGCTGAAGAGGGATAATGGGAAAGTGAAAGTAGTGTCTGAGAATATACAGTAAAACCTTGATCATACTCGTCGAAAAGAAAAAGGTGAATTTATTCACATTACCTTGGTCCTTGATGGTGCATGCGTTTAAAATATTATTTATTAAGTGGAATTGTAGTTTTGGAGTGTTTATGTCTTAATTTTAACAAACTAGGTTTTATGTGAACGACATCGAAGTGGATTTTCAAAAATTTAAAGGTTTTGTAATATTTGGAGTGGAGCAGAATGTGATTGTGGTTTGTAATTCAGTTTTGTTTTTGTTCATCATGCAAATGGGTGAGAATATTATGGTTAAATTCAGACATGGTGGTTCTTTTGAATTTCTATTGTCAGATCAGTATATTAGTGGCTCCTTTGACGTGCAATTCATTGAGGAAGATATTCTGACTATAACATGTATGAAGCTTTCAACTCCTTCATTTTACTTGCAAGATTTAAGCCTATAGTATCTATATTAGAGGATATTAGGCTAGCTTTGATGGAAAGGATGCAACAAAAAAAATGCTTTGCATAAATTTGTTGGTGGAGCTTCCCCTAGAGTGCATAAAAAATTGAAAGATGCTTATAATGAACAGATTACTTGTGAAGTACGTTGGAATGACTCAACAAATGAGGATGGTTTTAAAGTGATCCATAAATATGTAAGCTATATACTTGACATAGGCAAGAGGACATGTTCTTGTAGGGTGTGGGAGTTGACAGGAATCCCTTGCACACATGTTCTTGTAGGGTGTGGAATGACTCAACAAATGAGGATGGTTTTAAAGTGATCCATAAATAGGTCTACAAGGGGTGAAAATGCACAGTAAGGTAAAGGTGAAGCTCAATGTCTCAATTCTATTAATTTGTTATAAGCTATATGTTTAAATTAACTTTATTTTTTGTTTGTAAAGGTGAAGCTCAATCTTAGACAACAGAAGCTATTAGAGTAAGAGGAAGAGGACAAGGAAGAGGTAAATGTGGTGGAAGGGGGAGGAGCAGTCAACAAAGAGTACCTCAAGGCTTTGGTGTTTGGCAGGGAGATAATGGTAAGGTGATCTTTAGGATCCAACTGTTAGTCAATCATCTATTGTGATGAATGAATCTCAATATGCATCTGAAATTGTAGACCAAAATCAACAATCACAATTTACAACTCAACAACAATGAAGAATACACCAAGCGAGATGGGACTAAAGCTTGTAATTTCTATAATGAGACACGTTTTTTGATATGGCAGCGTTAATGCCATTGTTCTTGGCTTGTTTTTGTTATTTGTACTTTGTACTTTATTTGGACAAATTCTGGTTGTTTATGCAAGGTTACTTGTTTGTTATGTAATATGATATTGTTGGTTTCTATGGATCAAATGTTATAGTCACTATCTTGTACATCTAATTATGACATAGTATTTTTGTAGATTACAGACAAAATGCTATAGTATTTTTGTAGATTACAGACAAAATGCTACCAATTTGCATATAATGTTATCAATAAGCACATCATTTAATCAATAAGCATTTCATTTAAAGGTAATTAAACATTACATTAAACATCATTACATTACCCATTCAAATACAACAAGAACAACATAAATATAACTAACATCAAAGTCTCACACTTGTACAATTTGAGAGACATTTTCTGTAAAACAAGATCATCGCTCAATCTGCCAATCTCTTCCAAACAAGCTGCAGTTTCATTTGGGGACATAACCACCTTCTTCTTCAATATTTTGTTTTCCTCTTCACAGCTATTGATATCATACTTTAACTAATGATTTTGACGAATATACGAATACAGATTATTGCCTCTCGCTTTGGACAATGCATCTAGTTCATTCATGTAGCAATTCAACTTCATAATTTCATCTCTTAGTAGTGGCATTAAATTAGCAGCAACTTTGCACATTGGCAGATCATGCCATTCCCACAATCCACAACCAATATTCTGAACATTTATTTCAAACAAAATTTTAGAAAATCAAATAATTACCTGTTGATGCTCGATCACACAGTCAACTAATCTCGATGGGGAGTTAGCTTTTTGGAGAATGGAGTCTGCCTTTTCTTCTAATGTCCGATGACTTTCACTGCAGTTGAGGGGTCTACCCACGAAAACGGGTACCTGTGGAAGGGTTAGAGTTGGGATCTCCGGTGGTCCCTCCGACGATCAAGTCAGTACAATATCTTGATGAAAAATCTTAGAGGAATTCACTGAGAGTTTAGGCAATGGAAAAACTTACCTGATTTACGGTGTTCAATGGCTTTTATATCTAGGGTTCTGGGGCATTTTCGTCTTTTGGCCCTGATGAGAACTGGTTGCTGAATCAGCCCTTTCCTCCATGTGTCAAGAGGTGATCGGGTCAGTTTCTGTGTATGCTGGCCATTGTAATGCATCCTTGTCACGGCAGCATGTTCGACAAGTGTCCAATTGTAGAGGACTTAAAGTCCATGTTGTCCACTCACCATTAATGGGATGGGATTGGCGGCGCTTGTAGCAGCATGGGTCTGAGGTGCCTTAAATATCGTGAGGGATGGAGGAGTTAAGGGCAGAGTCAGTGCATTTAATGTGATTATGATGGGTTTTGTCGATTATAGACTCTATATAGTCGTCGGTTCTGATGGGGACCACGAGCCACGAGAAGATGGGTCAAAGCTGAGTAGCCGACCGGGACCGCTTCTCGAGTCGCTCAAGAAGATAGTCGGCTGGGGAGGTCGCTCTGAGTTGCCTCTCATGTTGCTTCCAGGGGCACGCGTGAGAATTGGCTGTATGTAGGGTGCCCGAGGTCTTTTAAAGGGATGGGAGTCGTCGGGCGACTCCCATGCGAATGGTTGGCCAGTTGGACGAACATCACCGCCTTTCGCGTCGTCCTAGAACTTCAAGGTCAGAAGTGGGGGACCAGGATTGCCTTTCGGGCTACTTTTAGGGGCGAAGTGACGATGGGGGACAGCTGATCGGATGCCCGAGGTCACCTGGCAGCTGAACAGCATCAGACGACTTCGAGGCGACGCATCGAGGAGTTGGACGACCTTCACCACCTGTCGCGTCGTCCAAACACCTCTAGGG